>JAMWET010006300.1:0-20000 GCA_024036415.1 Prochilodus magdalenae
AAGTTACGGCCCTGCTGGTCCACTGTCTGTGTGTGAGCCGAAGGTGGCCCACGTATTCACTACATGCATTTGGCCCACCTGTTCCAAACCAGATCTGGTCCACAGGTGTAGCGGAGTAGCGTACTGTTGGCTGAGACGCGGCCCTAATGTGGTGCATACACGGCCCACATCTTGCTACTGCCAGCGGCCAGCCCACTGAACTCGGCACACTTACTGAACACTGAACTCGGCACACTTACTGAACACTGAACTCGGCACACTTACTGAACGCTGAACTCGGCACACTTACTGAACACTGAACTCGGCACACTTACTGAACGCTGAACTCAGCACACTTACTGAACACTGAACTCGGCACACTTACTGAACGCTGAACTCGGCACACTTACTGAACACTGAACTCGGCACACTTACTGAACACTGAACTCGGCACACTTACTGAACGCTGAACTCAGCACACTTACTGAACACTGAACTCGGCACACTTACTGAACGCTGAACTCAGCACACTTACTGAACACTGAACTCGCCACACTTACTGAACTCGCCACACTTACTGAACTCGCCACACTTACTGAACACTGAACTCAGCACACTTACTGAACGCTGAACTCGGCACACTTACTGAACACTGAACTCGGCACACTTACTGAACACTGAACTCGGCACACTTACTGAACGCTGAACTCAACACACTTACTGAACACTGAACTCAACACACTTACTGAACACTGAACTTAACACTCGACATCGCAGCAGACACACCAACCCAGCACTATATGACTTCCCAGCTGACATGCTGCCCCACTCTGCGTGGTATTCAGACTTTAGCGAATTGTAAGATCAGGTATGTGAGCACGAAAGAGCAAGCTGCACGCTCACGCACGCTGAGCAGCTCCCGTCTGGCGCTGTAACTCTTAAACCTAGCCGCGGCTGTTTACTCTGTCCGGAGCTCCGTTTGGCTCGAATGCTTGAAACTGAATAAGAGCAGGGAAGCATCAGCGTGCTCCGGTGTGACTCACAGTGGAAACCAAGGCGTTAAAGGGGTTTACCCCTTAGCAGATGGCGCTAGCTGTTCCCATCTGGGCACTAGACAGCGCTAACAGCGTCAGTATAAACCTCATTCTTCTGTGTGAATCATTTGATCTTTTCAGTCATTCGGCTGAACACCAGATTTTTATTTTTTTGACATTTTTGGCCAAATTATTTCAGTTGCCGAACATTCGGTGCATCCCTAATGTCCAGCTGTTGTTTACCACTCCTCCCGTTACTAACTGGTGAATGAGTCCCTGGATAGTAAAAAGCTCACCTGGTAGACATGAGGCCGTGATCAATACTCACTGAAGATCAAAACCACCTCCTGGGTGTTTCACACATGTACACATTGACGTCACATGTACAGGCTCAGAAAGGAGGTCCGGTTGGACATTAAAGTCCAGGGTTAGGGTTAGCCTGAGCTCTCTGCTCAGATTCTTCAGTGTGCTCAGCCCCGAAACAGTCCGTGTTGGACAATGTTGTGGGCACCTACACATTTCCACCAGAGGGGTCTCCAAACCCCCCCAAACCTTCACAGTGCTACTTGAAGTGTGTGTAACCTGCTGAGAGCAGTGGTTGATGGATCTCTCTCTAGGTTTCAGATGGACCATGCACGTTCTAATCTGATCTGGAACCTCAAGACTCGTGAGGAGCTGCGAGATGCCCTGGAGGGAGAGATGCGCTCCTTCAGCGTGGACCGAGAGCTGGGCAGCGTGAATGTCATCTCCTGGAATCACCAAGAGTTTGAGGTACAGCCGTGTGTTTGGTTTTACCTCATGTTCCTCAGTAATGGAAGACTGAAGTCACTGTTTGGGCTCTCGCTCTGTTTACATGTACCAACAGTCTGTGTAGTGCAGCACGAACAGACAGCATGGTGGCTAAATGGAGAACTGGGTGGAGGAGGAGGAGAGGCTGGTGGAGCTGTAACAGCAGGAAGGAGTTTATACCGTTACTCTGTAACGCGATCAGAAGCCACATTAGTTTGAGACATGCTCCCATGAGGTTATGAGAATCGGCGCTGTTGGTCAGGGTTGGTTATGTGCGGGGTGTCTCACTCCTGTGTCCTGTATCACCTCGATTAGAAACGGTGGTCTCTGAATTTTTGGTTGCTACGAGACGCCACAGGTTGGGTCCAGTGTGCGGTGGCTTTAAAGTACTGTTCAGCGGAGAGCGTGTTTTCAGGTGTGCAGGTCTGTTGAAGCAGCGGAGAGCGTGTTTTCAGGTGTGCAGGTCTGTTGAAGCTGCGGAGAGCGTGTTCTCAGGTGTGCAGGTCTGTTGAAGCTGCGGAGAGCGTGTTTTCAGGTGTGCAGGTCTGTTGAAGCAGCGGAGAGCGTGTTTTCAGGTGTGCAGGTCTGTTGAAGCAGCGGAGAGCGTGTTTTCAGGTGTGCAGGTCTATTGAAGCAGCGGAGAGCGTGTTTTCAGGTGTGCAGGTCTGTTGAAGCAGCGGAGAGCGTGTTTTCAGGTGTGCAGGTCTGTTGAAGCTGCGGAGAGCGTGGTTTCAGGTGTGCAGGTCTGTTGAAGCAGCGGAGAGCGTGTTTTCAGGTGTGCAGGTCTGTTGAAGCTGCGGAGAGCGTGTTTTCAGGTGTGCAGGTCTGTTGAAGCTGCGGAGAGCGTGTGATCAGGGGTGCAGGGCTGGTGAAGCTGCGGAGAGCGTGTATTTCAGGTGTGTGCAGTCTGTGAAAGCAGCGGAGAGCGTGTTTTCAGTGTGTGCAGGTCTGTTGAAGCAGGCGGAGAGCGTGTTCTCAGGTGTGCAGGTCTGTTTGAAGCTGCGGAGAGCGTGGGTTTCAGGTGTGCAGGTCTGTTTGAAGCTGCGGAGAGCGTGGTGTTCAGGTGTGCAGGTCTGTTGAAGCAGCGGAGAGCGTGTTTTCATTCCAGGTGTCAGGTCTGTTGAAGCTGCGGAGAGCGTGTGTTTCAGGTGTGCAGAGGTCTGTTGAAGCTGCGGAGAGCGTGTTCTCAGGTGTGCAGGTCTGTTGAAGCTGCGGAGAGCGTGTTTTCAGGTGTGCAGGTCTGTTGAAGCAGCGGAGAGCGTGTTTTCAGGTGCGCAGGTCTGTTGAAGCAGCGGAGAGCGTGTTTTCAGGTGTGCAGGTCTGTTGAAGCTGCGGAGAGCGTGTTCTCAGGTGTGCAGGTCTGTTGAAGCAGCGGAGAGCGTGTTTTCAGGTGTGCAGGTCTGTTGAAGCTGCGGAGAGCGTGTTTTCAGGTGTGCAGGTCTGTTGAAGCAGCGGAGAGCGTGTTTTCAGGTGTGCAGGTCTGTTGAAGCAGCGGAGAGCGTGTTTTCAGGTGTGCAGGTCTGTTGAAGCTGCGGAGAGCGTGGTTTCAGGTGTGCAGGTCTGTTAAAGCTGCGGAGAGCGTGTTTTCAGGTGTGCAGGTCTGTTGAAGCAGCGGAGAGCGTGTTTTCAGGTGAGCAGGTCTGTTGAAGCAGCGGAGAGCGTGTTTTCAGGTGTGCAGGTCTGTTGAAGCAGCGGAGAGCGTGTTTTCAGGTGCGCAGGTCTGTTGAAGCAGCGGAGAGCGTGTTCTCAGGTGTGCAGGTCTGTTGAAGCAGCGGAGAGCGTGTTTTCAGGTGTGCAGGTCTGTTGAAGCTGCGGAGAGTGTGTTTTCAGGTGTGCAGGTCTGTTGAAGCTGCGGAGAGCGTGTTCTCAGGTGCGCAGGTCTGTTGAAGCAGCGGAGAGCGTGTTCTCAGGTGTGCAGGTCTGTTGAAGCAGCGGAGAGCGTGGTTTCAGGTGTGCAGGTCTGTTGAAGCTGCGGAGAGCGTGGTTTCAGGTGTGCAGGTCTGTTGAAGCTGCGGAGAGCGTGTTCTCAGGTGTGCAGGTCTGTTGAAGCAGCGGAGAGCGTGTTTTCAGGTGTGCAGGTCTGTTGAAGCAGCGGAGAGCGTGTTTTCAGGTGTGCAGGTCTGTTGAAGCTGCGGAGAGCGTGTTTTCAGGTGTGCAGGTCTGTTGAAGCTGCGGAGAGCGTGTTTTCAGGTGTGCAGGTCTGTTGAAGCTGCGGAGAGCGTGTTTTCAGGTGTGCAGGTCTGTTGAAGCTGCGGAGAGCGTGGTTTCAGGTGTGCAGGTCTGTTGAAGCAGCGGAGAGCGTGTTTTCAGGTGTGCAGGTCTGTTGAAGCAGCGGAGAGCGTGTTTTCAGGTGTGCAGGTCTGTTGAAGCTGCGGAGAGTGTGGTTTCAGGTGTGCAGGTCTGTTGAAGCTGCGGAGAGCGTGTTTTCAGGTGTGCAGGTCTGTTGAAGCTGCAGAGAGCGTGTTTTCAGGTGTGCAGGTCTGTTGAAGCTGCGGAGAGCGTGTTTTCAGGTGTGCAGGTCTGTTGAAGCTGCGGAGAGCGTGTTTTCAGGTGTGCAGGTCTGTTGAAGCAGCGGAGAGCGTGTTTTCAGGTGTGCAGGTCTGTTGAAGCAGCGGAGAGCGTGTTTTCAGGTGTGCAGGTGTGTTGAAGCAGCGGAGAGCGTGGTTTCAGGTGCGCAGGTCTGTTGAAGCTGCGGAGAGCGTGTTTTCAGGTGTGCAGGTCTGTTGAAGCAGCGGAGAGCGTGTTCTCAGGTGTGCAGGTCTGTTGAAGCTGCGGAGAGCGTGTTCTCAGGTGTGCAGGTCTGTTGAAGCAGCGGAGAGCGTGTTTTCAGGTGTGCAGGTCTGTTGAAGCAGCGGAGAGCGTGTTTTCAGGTGTGCAGGTCTGTTGAAGCAGCGGAGAGCGTGGTTTCAGGTGTGCAGGTCTGTTGAAGCAGCGGAGAGCGTGTTCTCAGGTGTGCAGGTCTGTTGAAGCAGCGGAGAGGTGGTTTCAGGTGTGCAGGTCTGTTGAAGCTGCGGAGAGCGTGTTTTCAGGTGTGCAGGTCTGTTGAAGCAGCGGAGAGCGTGTTTTCAGGTGTGCAGGTCTGTTGAAGCAGCGGAGAGCGTGTTTTCAGGTGTGCAGGTCTGTTGAAGCAGCGGAGAGCGTGTTTTCAGGTGTGCAGGTCTGTTGAAGCAGCGGAGAGCGTGTTTTCAGGTGCGCAGGTCTGTTGAAGCAGCGGAGAGCGTGTTTTCAGGTGTGCAGGTCTGTTGAAGCTGCGGAGAGCGTGTTTTCAGGTGTGCAGGTCTGTTGAAGCTGCGGAGAGCGTGTTTTCAGGTGTGCAGGTCTGTTGAAGCTGCGGAGAGCGTGTTCTCAGGTGTGCAGGTCTGTTGAAGCTGCGGAGAGCGTGTTTTCAGGTGTGCAGGTCTGTTGAAGCTGCGGAGAGCGTGTTCTCAGGTGCGCAGGTCTGTTGAAGCTGCGGAGAGCGTGTTTTCAGGTGCGCAGGTCTGTTGAAGCTGCGGAGAGCGTGTTTTCAGGTGCGCAGGTCTGTTGAAGCTGCGGAGAGCGTGTTTTCAGGTGTGCAGGTCTGTTGAAGCTGCGGAGAGCGTGTTTTCAGGTGTGCAGGTCTGTTGAAGCTGCGGAGAGCGTGGTTTCAGGTGTGCAGGTCTGTTGAAGCTGCGGAGAGCGTGTTTTCAGGTGTGCAGGTCTGTTGAAGCAGCGGAGAGCGTGTTTTCAGGTGTGCAGGTCTGTTGAAGCTGCGGAGAGCGTGGTTTCAGGTGTGCAGGTCTGTTGAAGCAGCGGAGAGCGTGGTTTCAGGTGTGCAGGTCTGTTGAAGCAGCGGAGAGCGTGTTTTCAGGTGTGCAGGTCTGTTGAAGCTGCGGAGAGCGTGGTTTCAGGTGTGCAGGTCTGTTGAAGCAGCGGAGAGCGTGTTTTCAGGTGTGCAGGTCTGTTGAAGCAGCGGAGAGCGTGGTTTCAGGTGTGCAGGTCTGTTGAAGCTGCGGAGAGCGTGTTTTCAGGTGTGCAGGTCTGTTGAAGCAGCGGAGAGCGTGTTTTCAGGTGTGCAGGTCTGTTGAAGCTGCGGAGAGCGTGTTCTCAGGTGTGCAGGTCTGTTGAAGCAGCGGAGAGCGTGTTTTCAGGTGTGCAGGTCTGTTGAAGCTGCGGAGAGCGTGTTCTCAGGTGTGCAGGTCTGTTGAAGCTGTAGCGTGTTCTCAGGTGTGCAGGTCTGTTGAAGCAGCGGAGAGCATGTTTTCAGGTGTGCAGGTCTGTTGAAGCAGCGGAGAGCGTGGTTTCAGGTGTGCAGGTCTGTTTGAAAGGCAGCGGAGAGCGTGTTTTCAGGTGTGCAGGTCTGTTGAAGCAGCGGAGAGCGTGTTTTCAGGTGTGCAGGTCTGTTGAAGCAGCGGAGAGCGTGTTTTCAGGTGTGCAGGTCTGTTGAAGCAGCGGAGAGCGTGTTCTCAGGTGTGCAGGTCTGTTGAAGCAGCGGAGAGCGTGTTCTCAGGTGTGCAGGTCTGTTGAAGCTGTGGAGAGCGTGTTTTCAGGTGTGCAGGTCTGTTGAAGCAGTGGAGAGCGTGTTCTCAGGTGTGCAGGTCTGTTGAAGCAGCGGAGAGCGTGTTCTCAGGTGTGCAGGTCTGTTGAAGCTGTAGCGTGATCTGTCTGTGTTCTCGGTTTTCCATGTGCAGGTGAAGTACGAGTGCCTTTCGGATGAGATCAGGATCGGGGATTATTACCTGCGCCTGCTGCTGGAGGAGGACGAGAACGAAGAGTCTGGAGCCATCAAGAGATCGTACGAGTCCCACCTCATTAGTCCACTCACCTGCTGACTGACTGTAGTTCACTTTGCTGCTGAGGGAAAGCTGCAGTGATTCTCCTGCATGAATATTTTCACTGATCTGGTTTCTTCTCTCTCCTCACTCTGTTCCCTCCATCCTGTCTCTGCTCTCACCCACCCCTCCGCCCCAGGTATGAGTTTTTTAACGAGCTGTACCACCGTTTCCTACTAACACCCAAGGTTGCCATGAAGTGTCTGTGCCTGCAGGCTCTGACGATAGTCTATGGGAAGTGCTGCGAGGAGATTGGCCCGTTCGCTGATACCAAATACATTGTGGGCATGTTGGACAGGGTGAGTGCTTTTACTGGGAGTGATCTACTCGTCCTGGATAGATCTGTTTATTGGGTACTCCGACCCTCTGCCTTCTCTCATTGGGTCTCTCTTTGGGTGGTCACGGCTGTGCTCAGAGTGGTCCACCACCCAAATAGCATGCGGTGAGTGGTGGTCCTATGGTGGTGCATTAATAGATGGTAGTACCGACTGATCAATTGCGTAGCAGCAGATGTGCTACAGTCAGTAACTGTCTGCTCAGTGCTATGCCTGGGCAGTGCCTGTTGCTTCATACCTTCATACCTGTCAGGCATTTCACATTTACCTACGCGTAGAGAGGAGGGTCCAGTGTTTGGAGCGGCCCTGGGTTTAGAGGAGAGCGGCTCTGGGTTTAGAGGACGGCGGCTCTGGGTTTAGAGGAGAGCGGCCCTGGGTTTAGAGGACAGCGGCTCTGGGTTTAGAGGAGAGCGGCTCTGGGTTTAGAGGACAGCGGCCCTGGGTTTAGAGGAGAGCGGCTCTGGGTTTAGAGGAGAGCGGCCCTGGGTTTAGAGGAGAGCGGCCCTGGGTTTAGAGGAGAGCGGCCCTGGGTTTAGAGGAGAGCGGCCCTGGGTTTAGAGGAGAGCGGCTCTGGGTTTAGAGGAGAGCGGCCCTGGGTTTAGAGGAGAGCGGCCCTGGGTTTAGAGGACAGAGGCCCTGGGTTTAGAGGACAGAGGCCCTGGGTTTAGAGGACAGGGACCCTGGGTTTAGAGGAGAGCGGCCCTGGGTTTAGAGGAGAGCGGCTCTGGGTTTAGAGGACAGCGGCCCTGGGTTTAGAGGACAGCGGCTCTGGGTTTAGAGGACAGCGGCCCTGGGTTTAGAGGACAGCGGCCCTGGGTTTAGAGGACAGCGGCCCTGGGTTTAGAGGACAGCGGCCCTGGGTTTAGAGGACAGCGGCCCTGGGTTTAGAGGAGAGCGGCTCTGGGTTTAGAGGACAGCGGCCCTGGGTTTAGAGGACAGCGGCCCTGGGTTTAGAGGAGAGCGGCCCTGGGTTTAGAGGAGAGCGGCCCTGGGTTTAGAGGAGAGCGGCCCTGGGTTTAGAGGAGAGCGGCCCTGAGTTTAGAGGAGAGCGGCTCTGGGTTTAGAGGAGAGCGGCTCTGGGTTTAGAGGAGAGCGGCTCTGGGTTTAGAGGAGAGCGGCCCTGGGTTTAGAGGAGAGCGGCCCTGGGTTTAGAGGAGAGCGGCCCTGGGTTTAGAGGAGAGCGGCCCTGGGTTTAGAGGAGAGCGGCCCTGGGTTTAGAGGAGAGCGGCTCTGGGTTTAGAGGACAGCGGCCCTGGGTTTAGAGGAGAGCGGCCCTGGGTTTAGAGGAGAGCGGCCCTGGGTTTAGAGGAGAGCGGCTCTGGGTTTAGAGGAGAGCGGCTCTGGGTTTAGAGGAGAGCGGCTCTGGGTTTAGAGGAGAGCGGCTCTGGGTTTAGAGGAGAGCGGCTCTGGGTTTAGAGGAGAGCGGCCCTGGGTTTAGAGGAGAGCGGCTCTGGGTTTAGAGGAGAGCGGCTCTGGGTTTAGAGGAGAGCGGCTCTGGGTTTAGAGGAGAGCGGCCCTGGGTTTAGAGGAGAGCGGCCCTGGGTTTAGAGGAGAGCGGCCCTGGGTTTAGAGGAGAGCGGGCCTGGGTTTAGAGGAGAGCGGCCCTGGGTTTAGAGGAGAGCGGCTCTGGGTTTAGAGGAGAGCGGCCCTGGGTTTAGAGGAGAGCGGCCCTGGGTTTAGAGGAGAGCGGCTCTGGGTTTTGAGGAGAGCGGCTCTGGGTTTTGAGGAGAGCGGCTCTGGGTTTAGAGGACAGCGGCCCAGGGTTTAGAGGAGAGCGGCCCTGGGTTTAGAGGAGAGCGGCTCTGGGTTTAGAGGAGAGCGGCCCTGGGTTTAGAGGACAGCGGCCCTGGGTTTAGAGGAGAGCGGCCCTGGGTTTAGAGGAGAGCGGCTCTGGGTTTAGAGGAGAGCGGCCCTGGGTTTAGAGGACACTTCATTGTTTGGACAGGGCATCCTGATTTTTCCGCTGTGCAGTACATGGTGTAACCGTCACTCTCTCAGAACATGATTATGGAAGGTAGCCGTTGAGCCGGTCAGAGAGTACCTAATAAACTGGCAGCTCCGTCTGTTGTCTGTGTAGAACATGTAGCTGTATGCAGGTGTTACAGGTGTGGACCGGGTTAGTAGCATGCAGGAGCCAGTTTAGGTGTGGAAGGTGACCACTCTTGTTTACTGGACTGTTTTTTATTTGTATGTGAATCCGATGTATTAAAAGCGCCTGGCGTATGGACTGGGCGGAGCTCCTCCGGTCGGATGACACGTTGCTGTAGATATTAAGTATAGAATAATTAAATATAATTAATAATAAAAATAATTAAATATATATTAGTTTTATATTTAATTTATTTTCTAGTTTGTTAAACTTGTGGCGGGACGCTGGTGTGGTGGGTAGCGCTGTCCCCTCACAGTAAGAAGGGCTTGGGTTGGGTCGAGTCCCTGTCGAGGATTAATGGACTTGTTTACACTTGTAAATCACTAAAATGTGTCGTTTAGCCGGCGGTGTTCAGACGTTTCATCCGTCTGCATGTTGTTTGCTTGTTGTAAACCCCTGACTGGCTGTTCTCGTGTTCAGTGTACAGACAGACTGGAGAGAGACAGACTCATCCTCTTCCTCAACAAGCTGATCCTTAACAAGGTGAGTCCTAGTGTCACACTGTCACCACGGTACATCAGCGTCACACAAACACTGTAGACACAACTGGAGATACCCAGAGCCCTTTACTGCCAACCTGGGGCCAAAACCTTAAACCGCTCTGCCCTTTTCCACTGCGGGAAAACTCGGGAAAAGCTCAGTGCTGTTCCAGCACCATTAACTCTCTGGTCTGGACCTGTGGAACCTGCGACGCAAGCGGCAAAGGGGCTTGGTGAACAGCACTGAGCTACAATCGTATCCCACCGATGATGTGCTCCAGGATGATGAGCTGCAGGGCTATCACTGTGTAATCCGTCTAGGAGATCCTTAATGGGGGAAACACTACAGGTAGCTAAGAACCTTAACGGGCTGCTATATCATAGTCCACCTTCTTAACGGACAGAGGGAACACGCACGGGTCGCCCTGCCTGTAATCGCTGTCTATGACGGTCCCTCTGGACAGCACAGATCCTGAAAGAGCTGGTTCTGGATGGTGAGAGATACGCCGGTAAAGCAGGAAGTACAGTCTGCACTTGAAGAACTCATCCCACCATTTTGTTTGACGGGGTCTGCCGACTCCTTATGTTCAGTAGAGCCTGGGCACCAGCACGGGCACTGGAAAAGGGTACCAGTGATGCCAGGGCTGCTTGGCTAAAGCATTATAAATCGGTTTCGGACTGACGGCAGTAATCACATCAGGCTTCTCCGTTTTAAACGTTAGTGGGATCGAACAGCGGCGTGGCTGTTGAAGCGTGACGGCTGTTCTTTCTCTCCTCCCACAGAAAAACGTAAAGGACATAATGGACTCGAACGGTGTCCGAATCCTAGTGGACCTGCTCACGTTAGCCCACCTCCACACCAGCAGAGCTACCGTTCCCCTGCAGGTACGTGTGGATCGCTACTTTTACGCGTGTCTGTGTTTCTGTCTGTGGCCTCTGCTTTGGTGTCGTACCGCACGGTCCCGGTGTTAATGTTGGGTCTGTGTTTCAGAGTAACGTTTTGGAGGCGGCTCCAGACATGAAGAGGGAGAGTGAGAAGGAGTGGTACTTTGGGAATGCAGATAAGGAGAGGAGAGGACCTTTCAGTTTTGAGGAGGTTGGTTCCATCGGGGTTATTTACCTGTTACAGGTGTCTGTTGTGTTTCAGCCTATTAATGGGGGTAGAGCCAGCCGTACTTAAACAAAAGGCCCAGCGGGTACTAAATTAGAACTATGGTTGACAGTTGTGCTGACACACAGAGAAGTTCGAACCCATCCGTGCAGTGAAAGCCACACACCCCACTAGAGCAGTGGGCAGCCTTATCCTCGCCACCCAGGGAGCGGTCGGGGGTTAGGTGCTTTGCTCAAGGGCACTTCAGTCATCGTCTTCCGGTTCAGGGAATCGAACCGGCGACCTTCAGATCATAAGGCTGGTTTCCTTTACCTCCAGCCCACGACGGTGTACAGCCCCGAGCCTAAAACTAGTCAAGCACTTTGCCCTTTGAAGCTCAGTTAACACACACAGGCTAACTCGTTAGCCCACAAACAGATCTTGGAAGTGATTTGGGCTTCGGTGCAAGGCTGATCACACAGCTCTGACTACTAACAGTCCTCCCTCTGCCCCATCTCTGCCCCAGAAATACTCTAGTTTATTTATACGCCTTTTACAACAGAAGGTAACACAAAGCAGCTTTACAGAGGGGGTCCGGGTCCAAGCCCCCGATGAGAACGACAGGGAAAACTCCCCCAGAGCCAGAGGAAGAACCCTCGAGAAATCGCATGCTGAGGAATTTATTTATTGTAAACGTTGGGCTTCCCGTTTCTTTACCACTTCAAACGGTTCTGTAGCTCCTGTGGAACGATGGGATAGGACAGTGTGCTGTGGGCGCATTCTTCAAAGTCTCTCATGTGGTACGTCATCCAGGACGTTTTCTGAACACTGCGTATTCAGGCCTACTACCTTATCTCGCCTACTGTACAGTATGGAAGGACGCCACTCAGATCCTGATCTCTAGGTTTGTCCAGACGTCTGCATGATGCTTCATCTTTATTCAACCAAAAACTGAAAGCGAGGATGATGCAGTGATCTCACCTAAAATGCATCTTTAGCTTTAGGACTTTCGGGAGAATTAGCTCATCTACTCACTTAGGGTCCCCAAACTTTTGCTTACCGCTGCATATGAGACCAGAGGAAGCTGTGAGGTCTGAAACTTGCTGAGGTGCGGTATATGGAGGGTGTATGAGTAAGGTTCTGCAGGCGTGAGCAGGTTTTGCTGCTGACTCTGAGGATTAGCTGTGAAACTGAGCTTTCGGTGATACGGCTGGTTGTAGTAGGGTCAGTGCTGCTCACTGATGTTGGAATCCTGAATGTTTGCTCACTCAGATGCAGGAATTCTGGAGCTCCGGGACGCTGACTGCTAAGACGCGGTGCTGGGCGCAGGGCATGGACGGTTGGCGCCCCCTGCAGGCCATCCCGCAGCTGAAGTGGTGCTTGCTGGCCAGCGGGCAGGCCGTGATGAACGAGACGGACCTGGCCACACTCATCCTGAACATGCTCATCACCATGTGCTCCTACTTCCCCAGCAGGTGTGCTGCACACGGCACCTCCAAGATCCTTACCCTCCTTCAGCAGTTTCTCGTTTAAAATACCCGCGGTATTTATATTAGGTGGAGGGCACACTGTCATAAAAGCAGAACCAGGACACACCACCAAATACTATAAAATCTGAAATTCATGATAAAAGATTTTACTTTACACTCAGACTGATAGTTTTTATGTTCATGATACACGGTCATCTGCATCTGTCCGCCTTATCAGCTCCACTGGCTGTATAGGAGCACTCTGTAGTTCTACAGGTACAGACTGGGGTATGTGTGTGGTGCTGGTGTGAGTGGATCAGACACAGCAGTGCAGCTGGACACCTCTGTGTCACTGCTGGACCAAGAATCATCCACCCACCAAAACTGTCCTGTGGGGCAGCGTCCTGTGGGGCAGCGTCCTGTGGGGCAGCGTCCTGTGTCCACTGATGAAGGACTAGAGGACGACCAGCACTGCACTGTGCAGCAGCAGATGAGCTATCGTCTCTGACTGTCCATCTACAAGGTGGAGCAGCAAGGTAGGAGTGTCTAATAGAGTGGACAGTGAGTGGACACAGTGTCTCAACACTCCAGCAGCACTGCTGTGTCTGATCCCACCTCACACCAGCACACACACACACCCACCACCAACACCACCACCAGTGTCACGACAGTGCTGAGAATGATCCACCACCCACATCATGCCTGCTCTGTGGTGGTCCTGTGGGGGTCCTGCCCATTGAAGAACAGGGTAATACAGTACACAGAGAAACAGATGGACTACAGTCTGGACCTGTACACCTACAGAGTGTCCTGTACGGTCAGTTTTTCCTCAGATGTGAGGTGTGTAATTGCTGAATAGGTGTTCTTCTGTTCAGGGACCAGGACAATGCCATCATCAGACCCTTACCCAAAGTGAAGAGGCTCATCAGTGACAACACCTCCTTGCCCCATATTGTTCAGGTACATGTTCATGTTTATTTCTTCTTTGAACTTTTTGTTCCTGAGCAGCCACAGTCAGGTGTCATGGCTGCCCTCATGCCTGAAGAACATCTTTACTGCTCCCACTAAAGTCACCATTATAAGCTCACTGGACAGAAACGAGTCCCCTGGGACTGAAAGGCCCCTAACAGTGTCTGTGTAGAACCTCCACGACCGCCAGTAACAGCAGTGAGTGGATTTGGTATGTAGTATACGGGTTTCCAGACGTAGGCAACATCAGTGTTGAAGGAATTGGTCCAGATGTGGTGGAGGCCTTCCCTGGCACAATTCCGAGGAGAATTCCCTGTAGACTGGGATTGTATCCACTGCTGGTAGACCCGTATGACCGTACGCTTCCATACACCTGCAGATCCAGCTACTTCCTTCACACTATGGTCTTTGGCCACGCCCACATGCAGTCCCTCCTTTTAGCCAATCATTAACATCTGCTCTGGAGCCATTTTCCACACTGAACTGTGTGTGTGTGTGTGTGTGTGTGTGTGTGTGTCTGTGTGTGTTTGTGCAGCTGCTGCTGACATTTGACCCCATCCTGGTGGAGAAAGTGGCCAACCTGATGTACCTGGTGATGCAGGACAACCCCAACCTTCAGCGTCTCTACCTCACTGGAGTTTTCTTCTTCATCATGATGTACACAGGCTCCAATGTTCTGCCGGTAGCAAGGTAACACCCACACGCCTCTCTCAGTTCAGGAGCTCATTCGTTTTCGCCACACTTGTAGACGAATGTGAAGCATCATGAAGAAACTCAGCTCCTGATTGGCCGGTGCTCCTGTAGTATCTACATACCAAATGTCCGTTTGTGTAAACTCTCTGTTTCCTGCAGGTTCCTGAAGTACACTCACCTAAAGCAGGCCTTCAAATCGGAGGAGGTACGTTTTGTTTTCTGATGAGCCGCGTGCTTTTCTTTCGAGCCGGTGGATTTTGGAAGGGCTGTGATGTATCAGTGTCTTGTGGTTTGGCGGTTTACCTCTCCGAGCATGTTCACGTTTGTAGTCAGCACTTCTGTGGTTGAAGTATTCTCAGTGGTCACACGAATGAGCTCTCTTAGGCTCACCTGTAGAAGTGAAGCGGCTTAGCAAATCTCTCAAAAACGCTCCTGCTGAGTAAATTCGGTTGTGCACGTCCACACGGGGCCTGCGTCGACGCCCACCAATCACATCAGCCTTATTAGCACCCCATTCCCAGTCCAGCAGGTAAACATGAAGGTTAACACTAGCCTAGCGCCGGTGCCTGCTCACCACACAGGCCTATGGAGTCTACAGATTACACTCGTGGTGAATAAGAGTCTCACAGTGATAGGTTAGTCTGATATTATGAACTAGAGACGCCTGAACACTGTACAGTCATAACGCTCAGTTTAAAACTCAGTCCGGATCAGCAAGACACCGGCACCAGGGTGGATGACGTCGCATTAGCTAAACAGATCTCTCCTACCGTTACAGTCCAGTCTTCAGCTGACACACGGAGAGCTGCTAGTGATGGTGGTAATGAGCTCCACACAGCGGTAGGCATCTCCTAACCCCAGTATTGGAGGAATGGGCTTATTGTCACAGCCCTAGTCTAGAGCTAAAGAACTCAAACCAGGTCCAATTCCTCATATCCACCCTAATCAAGCAGTGTCCTCTGAAACGTGGGATCACAGGGTTGACCTCTGTGCTCTTACGGCAGGCTAAAGGTCAGGACATCGTGCAGAGGAGTGTGCTGGGGCCAGTGTTGCCAGAGGCGATGGTGTGCTACCTGGAGAACTATGAAGCTGAGCGCTTCTCTGAAATCTTCCTGGGAGAGTTCGACACTCCCGAGGCCATCTGGAGCAGTGAGATGAGGTTAGTTCCCCGGAGTGCGTGGTGTGGTGTGACCTCGGCTCCGGCTCTCAGCTGTGTCACTGGGGTTATCGGGTCTTTGAGCTGTCGGGTTTGTTTCTGAGACTGAGATTTGTGGTTTCCTCGATCAGTACTGCACCTGCTGTGGTCAGCTGGCACTGTCTGTGTTTGTCTGCAGGCGCATGATGATAGAGAAGATAGCAGCTCACCTGGCAGACTTCACTCCTCGCCTGCAGAGCAACACTCGCGCTCTGTATCAGTACTGCCCCATTCCTGTGGTCAGCTTCCCTCAACTGGACAGCGAGCTCTTCTGCAACATCTACTATCTCCGCCACCTCTGCGACTCCAACCGCTTCCCCAACTGGCCTATAAGGGACCCTGTAAGAACACACACTAGTGCATACACACAGTCATGCGCACCTCAGAGACACGTTGGGATGTGTGGGATTAGCGGATGACGTATTCCTGTCCTGGTATTTCCTGGTGTGAGTTGGTACAGTGATGTTAGAGCCTCATGTGTCTAATATAAATACGTCCTCTAATTCTAGCTGCTATTTTTGCTGATTAGATAATCGTCACTGGTAAATTCCTGTTCCTGATTTCTACAGCCATTCAGCAGCCTATACATTCATGCTGTCTTCCACAGGTGAAGCTGTTGAAGGACACTCTGGAAGCCTGGAAGAGAGAGGTGGAGAAAAAACCTCCATCCATGTCTGTTGATGATGCCTATGAGGTGCTGAATCTTCCCACTGGACAGGGCCAGTAAGTTTCCAGCTCAGGTGTATGACCAGGTTCTGAAATATGTCTAGGGGATTCACTAATACCACAGGGGGGCATATTTTTACCCCACTCACTCGAACAGTCGTCCTCCAAACCACTTTACCGTCCTGCATCGAGAGGTGTACTTGAGTCTGTCCCATTGGAGGAAGGCAGGAAGCACCTTGGACAGGCCACCAGCCTATCACACTGCACATCCACACTCTCACAGCTACCATTCATCGTCTCCAGTTCACCTAAATGCATGTGTTTGGACTGTGTGAGGAAACCAGAGCACCCGGAGGAGGAGACCCACACAGGCACGGGGAGAACATGCACACTCCACACTGAGCAGTCCTCAGCCAGGAATCGAACCTAGAACCTTCTTGTTGTGAGACGACAGGCCTACCCACTGCACCATCTATACCATACTGAGTAACCGAATCAGAATGAAGCAGCTGTTGGTGTAAATGAGTGTGTAAATGAGCGTGTAAATGGTTATTAAAGTCCAGCTGATTTAAACGAGTGCTGCATTACTCAGCCTGGTAGAGGAGATGTGCAGTGGAGAGGAGCGAGTTTAAAGCTCCTCTGTACAGTAACCTTCAGAGCTCTGAGACTCTGTCTGCAGTCTCTGGATCTTTCAGGGTCAGCCTCAGTGACTGCGCTAGAGCGCTAGAGTTACCACACGTTGGACCATGTGGTCTCTGAAGTTGCCGTTGGCTGTGAGGGAATGAGCCGTGTATGTCAATAACTGATGGCAGTATTGGTCTGTAGTTCTGTCGGTGTTTATTTCTAACGGGTGATGTAAAGACACAAACTTCAGCGGACTGATAGTGGACTTTTCTCATGAGCCATGACGCCAGCTGTGTGTCCACATGACCTCCTGTTGTAGCGTAGGGTACATGTCGGTCGGATGCCTGATATGATCCCTGGAACATGATGCCTGTGAGAACTGGCGTACACAAGAACAAGCAAACAAGACATACGGCTGAGTTCCGTCAAAGAGGACCGGTTAAGCTGATCCCCGGTGTTGAGGAGTGTGTGTTTGGGTTCTACTAGGATAGACTGACGTACTTCAGTTTTCACTAAAACGGAAAATCTGTATTTACACTCTGTTAGCGCTCCTGTCTCCTAGTGTCCCGGAATTCCAATGAGGTGTGTCAGGCAGAGGGTTTCTCCCTGTGGCATGTACTTTGGGCTTTAGAACTTTAAGAAGGTTTCCATGCACGAAAAGCTACAGCACCCAGGACAGAGGGAAGCCCGACAAGCAGAACAGGTCCCCTAAAAGCATTGGGCTATACTAAACTGTATGACTGATGATCTCTGTCTCCGTCTTTGACAGGCACGAGGAGAGTAAAATCAGGAAAGCGTATTTCAGGCTGGCTCAGAAATACCATCCGGACAAAAACCCAGACGGCAGGGTAGGTCCAGTGCTGGTTCTGAAAGTGCTTCATATGTTTATATATGTTTAATATAAACTTTCTTCATAGTTTATAGTTAGTAATAGTGTTGAGCACCTGCTGAAAGACTGAACCGGCCTCTCTGAGAGCACCTGTGTGTGTGTGTGTGTGTGTGTGTGTGTGTGTGTACAGGACATGTTTGAGAAGGTGAACAAGGCGTACGAGTTCTTGTGCACCAAATCGGCTCGCATCGTGGATGGGCCTGACCCCGAGAACATCATCCTCATCCTCAAAACCCAGAGCATCCTCTTCAACAGACACAGACAAGGTCCGCACGCTGAGCAGCGCTTCACACTGCACACGCTGCACACGCTGCACACGCTGCACACGCTGCACACACTGCACACGCTGCACAGTTCACAAAACACCATAAACACAACTAATCAGATGCATGAGGTCCTCAGTACTGCATGAGGGAGGGACCGTCTTATATCACGTCTAACAGGGACAGTAAGATCATTCCCACAGGACCAGAACTCCCAGGATCAGGATTAAACAGCGGTCTGGACATGAGAAGGCCACTTGTTAGTGAGACTATCAGCTTCACCCTGCTGGGGACCGTAAAGACTGGACTCTGGAGTGATGGAGGAAGGTCGTGTGGTCTGAGGAGTCCAGACTGACCCTATTCCAGAGCGATGGGAGCGTCAGGGTGAGAAGGGAGGAGCAGGAGGTGATGCTCCCATCATGCACAGTGTCCACTGTACAAGCCTCTGCAGGCAGGGCTATGGTCTGGGGGGCTTCAGTTGGTCAGACCGAGGCTCAGTAGGGTGGTGTGGTAATAAGATATGGTCAGCTGACCACCCGAACGTACTGAATGACCAGGTTATCCCATCAGTGGATTCCAGGACAGCAGTGCTGAGATTAGTGGGGTTCAGATTGTGGAAGAGCAGATCAGGGAACATGTGGTATCGTTGTTCATCGCACATGAACTGACCACCACAGAGTCCTGATCCTAACCCCATTGGAAGTCTTTGGGATGTGCTGGAGAAGACTTACAGAGAGGACTAGCTAAAACTAGCTCTGCTCCGGTCATTTCCCCTCACCACCGTCCGGCTGTGTTAATGTTGGCATCAGGCTCTTCAGGTTCGTGTAATGTGTGACGCCAGGAGGGTGGTGATGACTGTAATGAGCACCACAAGGCGGTAAGCGTCGCATGGCACAGATTTAGACTGGATTAAATAAAGGACAGACTGTTCCTGATTTCACTGGGAAGTCACTCATCAGGGAGATTTAGGAGAACCACAGGGGTCCGTTTAGGGCCTGTGCTGTTCTCTGTGTACAGGTTCCCTCTGGGTGATGTCATCACCTTTCATAGCTACGCTGATGACGCGTCTCCATTCCTCAGGATACTCTAGACTCGGTAGAAAGACTCAGCTGTGTCTCACATATTCCTCAGTGGAGTCACAGACTGAAATCTAGATCCTCGGTACTGAATCTAGAACATTTCAGCGATGCAGTGATGTGGTTTGTGTCACAGCTCTAGTCACTCCTGTGGAAGTGACCTGGTACACCTGACGGTGCACATGGCTTTACAGTGTCCTCTCCGTGTCTCCTCAGAACTGGAGCCGTATAAGTATGCAGGCTACCCCATGCTGATTAAGACCATCACAATGGAGACGGGCGACGAGCAGCTCTTCTCCAAGACCTCTCCGCTGTTGCCGGCAGCGTCTGAGCTGGCCTTCCACACGGTCAACTGCTCAGCCCTGAACGCGGAGGAGCTTCGGCGGGAGAGCGGCATCGAGGTCCGGAATTAAAATTACAGTCCGAGTTTCCACAGTTTAGCTCTGATTTAATTAGTTACTTTATTAAAAGATTGATTGTGTGTGTGTGTTTGTATATTGACAAGTTGAGGACTTTTCTCCTTCTGCCGATTCAAATCGAACCCTTTAGATGACCAGGTCATCATGTATTTTAAAGTGAGCGGGTTCTGACCCAATGTTGGACTGTGGACTCTGTTGTGGAAGTTCCTCTGGTTGTAAAAGAGACTCAATGCTCAGAAAGTTGTTTTCTGGATTTGCTTGGTCTGTTGTCCTGCCTGGGCTGATGTCCCGTCTGTCCTCCCCAGGTGCTGCTAGAGGGACTTTCCCGTTGTGTGGCCGTCCTCACGGCGTCCAGCAAACCGGAGGACATGGCAGTACAGGTACGAGTCACCTTTCCTGCAGCTGCCTTTCACACACATGTACATAAACAGCCTGTCCATTTAGCCTCTGTTGGTATTTGGGGTGGTGGTTGGGTGGTGGTTGGGTGGTGATTGGGTGGGGGTGGGGGGTTAGTGTGTTTTGTGCAAAGTCCAGATGGAGGGCAGGGAGTGTAAGGGACAGTGGAGGAGATATCATGTTTAGGTGATATAAGGAGAAAACAAACTCACAGCATATGGAGATGAGCTCTACGGTGTGAGGAGCAGGTGAGGAGCAGTGTCTAAATGAACCGAAAGATTAACAGAGGCAGCAGAGGACTACCTCCTCCTCCTTCAGGTGTCCTCCTTCTCCAGAACTACCTTCTCCTCCAGGTGTCTCTAGTTGTTGGGTGAACCTTGGTTACCGAGGAGCTGCAGAATAACTGTTGTTTGGTTTTTTTATTGTCCAGTGGATTAACCAACAACTAACACTCAACTGTACCGCGTCTCTCGGCGATAACATTATGGTTGTTTACTGTGATTGGATTAGATTAGATTAGATTAGATTAGATTAGATTAGCTTCAGCCTTATTGTCAGTGTGCAGAGTACAGGTACAGAGCCAGTGAAAGCCAGTTAGCGTCTAACCAGAAGTCCAAAATACAGAGTAAAGACACCCGTCAGTGAGTTTATAGGTTATGTAACTGTAGATGGGAAAGTGCGGTATCAGACTGTGCG
>JAMWET010006300.1:25000-60840 GCA_024036415.1 Prochilodus magdalenae
TGTGTGGGGGACAAACCTGGGAGATACATTAATACTCGCTCTCTCCCTCACTCACTCACTCGCTTACACATACACACTTTCACTCACTCACACACTCCCTCACTCCCTCACTCACTCACTCCCTCACTCACTCACTCACTCACTCACTCGCTTACACACTCACTCACTCACTCACTCGCTTACACATACACACACTCACTCACTCCCTCACTCCCTCACTCACTCACTCACACACTCACTCCCTCACTCACTCACTCGCTTACACATACACACACTCACTCACCCACTCACCCACTCACTCACTCACTCGCTTACACATACACACACTCACTCACCCACTCACTCACTCACTCGCTTACACATACACACACTCACTCACCCACTCACTCGCTTACACACACACACACACACACTCCCTCACTCACTCGCTTACACACACTCACTCACTCACTCACTCACACTCCCTCACTCTCTCACTTACTCGTTCACACACACACACTCTCTCTTATGCACTCACTCACTCGCTTACACATACACACTTTCACTCACTCACTCACACACTCCCTCACTCGCTTACTCACTTACTCACTTACACATACACTCACTCACTCACACACTCACTCACTTACTTACTTACACATACACTCACTCACTCACTCCCTCACTCGCTTACTCACTCACTCACTCACTCACTCACTCACACACTCACTCACTCACACACACTCCTTCCTTCACACACTCACTCACTCTCACATACACACTCCCTCACTCGTTCACACACACTCCCTCCTTCACACACTCACTTGTTCACACACACACACTCCCTCAGTAACTCACTCACTCCCTCAGTAACTCACTCACTCGCTCGTATCTCCAGCCCATTTCCTTAAGCCTTTCTGTCTCCTCTTTCACAGGTGCGCTGATCTACCTGCTGGATCTGTTCTGTAACTCCACCCACCCTCAGGTGCGCTCTCAGACTGCTGAGCTCTTCTCCAAGATGACCTCAGACAAGCTGGTCGGGCCCAAGGTAAGATTCCAGCTGGTGTGCGGTTGAGGGTGTGCCCTCAGGCAGATGCCTTGTCCCTCTGTCCCATGTTGTTCAGACAGGCTGGAACCAAGGTTCCTTGATTGTTCTGATTCTAAGGCCACCTTTCTCCTGTTCTTGTTCTCTCTCCTGGTTCCCTGTGAACCTCAGGTGCGTTTGACTCTGATCCGTTTCCTGCCGGGCGTGTTCATGGATGCCATGCGTGACAACGCGGAAGCGGCCGTGCACATCTTTGAGGGGACGCATGAAAACCCAGAGCTGATCTGGAACGACGCCTCACGAGAGACCGTCTCCACCACCGTCAGAGAGATGATGCTCGAGTAAGGAGCTCCTCCGCTCTCACACACAAACCCAAACCCACTTCAGCACAATGTTCTCTAAGCATAGGGCTAGTTCTAATCTGGGCTGTAGAACAGAAACCTGAAGCGAGTCAGTGTGCAGAGCCTTCTAGAGACTCCAGCCCAGCGCTCCTGCAGGTGTAGATGTGTCTTATAGTCCATGATGAAGCAGCTAAATGACTTGAAGCTTTAGATAATCTGTTTTTGTAACGTCCGTCTGTTTCTGCTCTGTTCTGTGCAGCCACTTCAAGCAGCAGAAGGATAATCCTGATGTGAACTGGAAGGTGGGTTGGTGTGCATGTGGTTGTGGTGCATGTGTATTCAGGCTCCTCAACATAAACGTCCATGTGAAAGGGAAGCTGATACTGTTAGACTGCTCAGTGGAGCACAGAGCCCCCATGCCATCAACTAGTGCAGCTCTAAACCACAATGCAGACAGATTACATACCAGGGACACACTCACTCTACCTCAGCCTGCTCACTCACTCACACCTACAGCTTAGCCGTATGACAGACACCACACCAGCACTGATACGAGTACACCTATTAGCCTGTCCTGGTGTAGGAGAGCCGAGTTTGAGCCGGTCCTGGTGTAGGAGAGCCGAATGTGAGCCGGTCCTGGTGTAGGAGAGCCGAATCTGAGCCGGTCCTGGTGTAGGAGAGCCGAATGTGAGCCGGTCCTGGCGTAGGAGAGCTGAATGTGAGCCGGTCCTGGTGTAGGAGAGCCGAATGTGAGCCGGTCCTGGTGTAGGAGAGCCGAATATGAGCCGGTCCTGGTGTAGGAGAGCCGAATCTGAGCCGGTCCTGGTGTAGGAGAGCCGAATGTGAGCCGGTCCTGGTGTAGGAGAGCCGAATGTGAGCCGGTCCTGGCGTAGGAGAGCTGAATATGAGCCGGTCCTGGTGTAGGAGAGCCGAATATGAGCCGGTCCTGGTGTAGGAGAGCTGAATATGAGCCGGTCCTGGTGTAGGAGAGCCGAATATGAGCCGGTCCTGGTGTAGGAGAGCCGAATATGAGCCGGTCCTGGTGTAGGAGAGCCGAATATGAGCCGGTCCTGGTGTAGGAGAGCTGAATATGAGCCGGTCCTGGTGTAGGAGAGCCGAATATGAGCCGGTCCTGGTGTAGGAGAGCCGAATATGAGCCGGTCCTGGTGTAGGAGAGCCGAATATGAGCCGGTCCTGGTGTAGGAGAGCCGAATGTGAGCCGGTCCTGGTGTAGGAGAGCCGAATGTGAGCCGGTCCTGGTGTAGGAGAGCCGAATCTGAGCCGGTCCTGGTGTAGGAGAGCCGAATATGAGCCGGTCCTGGTGTAGGAGAGCCGAATGTGAGCCGGTCCTGGTGTAGGAGAGCCGAATGTGAGCCGGTCCTGGTGTAGGAGAGCCGAATGTGAGCCGGTCCTGGCGTAGGAGAGCCGAATATGAGCCGGTCCTGGTGTAGGAGAGCCGAATATGTGCCGGTCCTGGTGTAGGAGAGCCGAATATGTGCCGGTCCTGGTGTAGGAGAGCCGAATGTGAGCCGGTCCTGGTGTAGGAGAGCCGAATTTGAGCCAGGAATGTATTTTGTGTGTGTTTGTTTCTGTAGCTGCCGGAAGATTTCACCGTGGCATACGCGGCGGGCCATGGGGAGCTGGAAGTCGGCGGTGTGTTCCTGCGGATCTTCATCGCTCAGCCTGGCTGGGTGCTGCGCAAACCTCGAGAGTTCCTCGTCTCACTGCTCGAGACCCTCACTGAGCTGCTGGAGAAGAACAACCCTAATGTGAGCCCACCTTCAGACACACAGTGGAGCCAGGAGGTCTAATTTATCCAGACCCCATAACAGTGTTCCTTTGTCTTTGTCCCCTCGTTCTCTGCTCCTCTATCAGGGGGAGGCGTTGGAGACGGTCACCACGGCGGCCGTATGTTTATTCAGCACTCAGACTCAGCTGGCTGACCAGGTTCCTCCTCTGGGTCACCTGCCGCGCATCCTGGCAGCTCTCAACCATAAGAACAACGCTGTGCCCAAAAGCTCCATCAGGCTGATCCACGTCCTCTCAGACAATGAGGTACGTCACACCTGCCCCCAAACCCTATCTGGTCGTGCGGTCCAGTCCTTTCTAGTACTACAGCTGCTATTGACCCCATGTGCATCCACATGCTGGAGGTCAGCCTGAAGAGAGGTTCACACTAGCAGGCCACGTAGCATCATGCAGCCGGTCATTTCCCACGGGAGAACCTGATTCGTTTCGCCGCTCTAGCAAGATAAATGGCAGCAGGTCAACAAACCGAGACTTTTCTCACCTGTATGTAAATTAATTATGACACAGTGAAGTGACATTCTGAACGATCAGCAGACCCTTCAGACCAATCACAGTCACAGGGTCCGAGGCCCCTGCTCTCTGAGCGTTTAGCTCCTACCAGCATTTGGTTCCAGTTCTCAGTGGGGTGGTGAACATGCAGGAGAAGCTCATAACCGCCCCTTCCTCTTTCCCTCGTTTATATGACGCGTCTTTGTACGTAACCAACATTTATCCATTTAAGAAAGTGCAGTACCACCACAGTCCACTCGGGGGCAGCAGCTCACAGGTGGAAACCACTGCTGTGCCTTCTGTAAATCTGTGGGTTGAGGATCTAGTAGACTATTACCACGTTGATATTAACTGGTTCCAAAACTCAAACATTCCCAGAGATCAGAATGAAGTTATTACTGTGTTTATTTAACATTAAAATTAATATAGTTTAGTTTAAGTTTAGTTGACTTTAGGTGGTGATTCTGGATCAGGAGAACCTCATCACTGCTTACTGCTTATCACCGTTCGACTGTGATATAATAATAATAATAATAATAATAATAATAATAATAATAATAACAATAATAACAATAATAATAATATAATAATAATAATATTATTATATTATATATAATTATTATTATTGTTGTTATTATTATTACTATTATTATTATTATTATTATTAAGTATATATGTTATTTAAATACACAAAGAAATCATTATGTTCTGTAAAGATCTTTATCATATGGTCCTGGTCATGGCTTATACTCGACTGTAATGGTCCTACAGCGCTGCAGTAATTTAATAAAATCTCATTCCATTTAAAGCTGTTTTATATGGTTCCTTATGTAAAACATCAAAGCATTTCCCTTGATTGATCTGTGTCTCTGCTCACGCTCTGCAGTTATGTGTGCGCTCCATGGCGGCGCTGGAAACCATCGGGCCTTTGATGAGCGGGATGAAGGTCAGGGCTGATATGGCCGGACTGGCCTGTGAGGCCCTCAACCGCATGTTCCAGCGAGAGCAGACCGAGCTAGTCGCTCAGGTACAGCAACACCGGAACGTCTAACAGTACAGTTCGGTTACTGGCACACGCACACACGCGCACACTCACACACACACACACACACACACACACACATAGACTCACACTCACTCGTCAGAGGGCTGTAGAAATGAAATACAGCAGTTTTGGACGTGGAACTAATTAAAACCTCAAGCTGAGATGTAAGAAGGCGAGAAAGGGCAGCACACACTTCAGCAGCCCAGTCTTTCTCACTGAACGGTCTCTGAAGGTCACTGAGGGCCTCTGAAGGTCACTGAGGGTCTCTGAAGGTCACTGAGGGCCAACCCTAATGTTAAAACCCTTCAACATTCTACATGCCCTGCTCAGAACTGTCATTATAGTCATACGTCATTTTATCAGCCACTTAAAGCCTAAACTTCCGACTATATGTTCTTTCTGCATTAGTACGAATTTAGGATGTAAACATTTTATACATTTTATAAAATTATTTTTATCTTAATTTTAGAGAAACTCAGATGTTCTGTACAGTGGTGGTGATGGGAGCCAGGGTCCTCCATGACCCCATCACATTTTATTGACTATCTAACCCACCAGTGGACCTACACGTGTGTATGGAATGCTGATGATGAAAATCTGTAAAACCTGGAAATACTAAGTTCCTTTGGGGGACTATTTGACCTCACAGCGCCCTGCAGCATGTATCCCTCCACCATGAATGGAGTTTAAGGCTGAGATCTTCTCCACACTATCATAAACAGCGTCTCAGACATCAGGCAGCGTATTCAGAACCACCTCCTGTAGGAACTTCCTGTGAGGGAGCTTTTAGAGGGGACGTCTGGTTACCTTCACCACCACTGGGAACAGATCTGACTTTGAGTCAGACCGTTTAGAGTGACATGGGTTACATGCTAAGCATTTCAGTATGCAGGGACCCGGGGGCACAGTGAGGTGGCTGGTATCAGTACCGGATCGAACCAGACACGCGCTGACTGCGGTTTCGTTTCTCCTCGTTTAGTCTGGAAGCAGTTTTCCTGGTTTTCCGACTGATTGGGCTGTGTTTGTGTGTGTATGGTGAACAGGCTCTCAGGGTGGAACTGGTGCCATACTTGTTGAAGCTCTTAGAGGGAATCGGGCTGGAGACTCTGGAGAACCCATCAGCAACCAAAGCTCAGATCGTCAAAGCTCTTAAATCCATGACTCGCAGCCTACAGTTTGGAGAACAGGTGAGTGACGCCCATGTGACGCCCGCACATGCAGCAGTGTACAGAGGAACTTAAGAACCTGAGGATTGGAAGGCCGTTAATCTGGACAGGCGGAGTTTATTATTTGAGGAAAACACTTTCAGAATTAATACCTGAGTAATATTCAGACTTCAGGTAACTGATGTCTCCCATAGAACCCTTTATTCAGTGGTTAAATGGTTCTCTGATGTTCTACATAGAAGGGATGTTCTTTGTTGTGGGTGAAGAATGCCTAGGTGTGGTTCTACACCCTCTATGATTTGGGTCTGCAATGACATGAGCTCTGTTCTGATTGGCTGGTTTACACTGAGACTCCGCCCCCAATGATCACACAGAAGTGAACTAAATAAAATAAGCTCCGCCCTCATACTATTCATCTAGCTATGCTAGTTACCTGGAGCTAATGCTAGTCACTAACGTTCCCTGTACTAGCTACTGGCTCCATCTGGACACCAACACACAGTAGAGTAAAGCTGATCCTCACTATGGAGCTCTCAGTTTAAGATGATCTGCTTCAACCGCCACACACGGATACAATCACACAGCATGGCTGCTACTTACAGGCTGCTGTTGGGGTGGTGGTGCTAATAAAGGTGGAGCTGCTCCTCTCTGCAGTCTCTTCAGGGTCAGACGGTGAGCGGAGCTGCTCCATATTGTCCAGAGAGGTTTGGGAATCTGTCCGGAGTGGAATGTGCAGACTGCAGGATTAAAGGTGTTCCGGGATCCTGTTAAAGATGTGGGAGCTGGAGTTCCTGCTCTCCAGCTGGTTTTGGGAATTTCCTGTTCCACCTTAAATGGTTACATTACATACATACAAGCTGCAGTATTTAAGGTGGAACGGAACACTGGATTAGGAAGCTGGTGAACAGGAAGAACTCCAGTCTGGATTAAAGATGAACATTCACCATGTACCGCTGACAGGCGGGATCCTCGGGAAGGGAATGCGAAGTGCTGAGATCCCCTTCCCAGCCTGGAACGCTGGAGTTCTCCACATGCTGGTTCTGTAGCTCTATGGTGGTCGTGTGTAAATGTTGGGGTGAAGGAGGAGCGGTGTTTGAGGGTTACGGTATCTCAGTACTGTGTGAATCTGCTGGGGAGTCGTACAGCTCTGCTCAGGGCTGAGTAGGAGGCAGCTCGTGTCCCTGTACTCCTCACGGTGCGGCGGAACCCCAACACAGTTAACTCATTGTGCGTGTTGCAGGTGAATGAAATCCTGTCTCGGTCCACTGTGTGGAGTGCCTTCAAAGATCAGAAACACGATCTCTTCATCTCAGAGTCTCAGACTGCAGGCTACCTAACAGGTACGCACACACGCACACGCACACGCACACGCACACACACACACACACACACACTCTCTCTCTCTCTCTCTCTCTCTCTCTCTCTCTCTCTCTCTCTCTCTCTCTCTCTCTCTCTCTCTCTCTCTCTCTCTCTCTCTCTCTCTCTCTCTCTCTCTCTCTCTCACTCACACACACACACACACACACACACACACACACACACACACACACACACACACACACACACACACACAACTCATTCACATGCCGATCACTGCTACCCTGCACCTTCATACACGTGCCCAGGTGCAGGGTCTGGCCTTTACTCTGCGTCTGTTCCTCTCTTTCACCTGCAGTTCAGTTTTTTGTTCCTCCAGCAAACCTCCATCAGTTTGTGATCTCTGCGTAGGATCGGAGTTGGAGAGCCGCTCCTCACTCCCCCGTTCAGACTCTCTAAGGCTGGAGATATATGTGCTGCTCCACGTGTCCATGTAGACACCCGGCTGCGTCGTGAACCTGCCTGTTCACATACTTGCCTGTGTGCTGTGCGAGTTACTGTGTGCTCCCACTAGAGGGCAGACCAGAGAACAGAGAACACTGACCATACAGAACTTCTAATGCTGGTTCCACATAGACGCCTGTCACTGGGGGGGTGACACATGGTCACATGGCCTTTCCTCAAACCCTCCCTCTGTTTTGACGCTGCTGTGTGTCTGCACTGCCCCCTAGTGTTTGTGTGCGTTATGCATCTTGAAGTGTTCATTTCTGAGGATGTGCACAACCAATACAACCGCACATAGTGAACACGGCGTATATCTCCAGCCTTAGAGTGACGGCACAGGAACGTCTAGATGAGATCATCTATATCTCATATATATATATATATCCAGCTCCAGCTATACATCTCCGGCTCCGGAAATCAATAAGAGCCCACTCCAGGTTCTTCTTAAATCAGCATCTCCACATGTACAGAGGCCATTCTGAAGAGAACTCCTTCACATCAGGACAACAGAGAGGAAGAGAAAGGTTCTTAGTGAGGAACCGAAGGTTGGGTTCTAGCTTTACTGGCAGATACAGTGAGCGTCTGGTTCATAAGAACAAGGTCCAGCAGCAAACACACAGGACAACACAGCTACAGACTGGCAGAGGGCCAAACCCCCTCTCTACTGACCGTGATGAGCACCACCTCATTCCAATGCCCCTTACCCACCGTAAGATGACCTCGAGTGACCTACAGAGAGACTGGCGAGCGGGGGCTGGGGTGAGACGCACAGCGAGCATGGTTCTAAAAACAGGCTTCTGGAGGTCATTAGTGATTTTCTAAATACACAGATCTAATACAATATCTGATCTGGAGTTTGGGTTCCAGTAGTGTAGAGAATCAAACAGAACCAACACAAACCCAGAACCTGCACACCTAGAGAACATTTGATCATGAGGTGTGTCTTATTTTGATGTGTGTCGTTCTAGATAACGATCAGAAACGCTCGTTAGTTAGTGAGTAGAAAGATTTCAGTTCTGTTTCCAGGCGTGAGTGTTCTGGTCCGTGATCCGGACCTCCAGGATGTACGCTTTGGGTCATGGGGAGGAGCAGTGTTCAGTCCTATCAGGTCGTCTGGAGGTCATAAGACAGTGAAGTGAATCGCCAGCCGTACAGCGTCATTCGTCTTTCAGCCAGGGCAGCTCAAAGATCCAGACATCGGTTAAAACCCAAACACCGGCTCACAGCTGACACTCTCCAGAACCGCATGTCGCCCTCTCTGGCACGAATGGAACCCGTTCTAGATATCTATGTAGTGCAGTTAGGGCTGCTTTAGATCGAGTCTTCCCTCAGTAGCGGTCCGTTTCTCTGGACTCCTTTATGTAGGGTGTAAGAGTGTGTATTAGCTAGAACGCTAATCTGACGGTTCCGTTTATCTAGTACCGAGTGCTGTGATGTCTTCTCCTCGACTCTTTCCTTCTGCCTTCCTAACTGTACAACTTGGCTCTCCTCTCGCCCTCTCTGTTTCCTCCTGTTCTCCTTCTCCTCCCTCCTCAGGTGTGTCTACTCCTTCTCTCCTGGCTGCCAGTAGTCCGTTGCGGGGCGGACTTTAGGGGGTGCCAAGCGGGGTCCCTCCCCGCCCTCTTTTACTGTAACGCAGGTAGACCTCCTTCTTCTCTGTGCGCTCCATCCTTCACCTCCTGCTCCATTCTCATTTCCCCTCTCCCTTCATGCTTCATCTCTTTCCCCGGACGTGTAGCTGGAGCCCTCAGCTTCATGTTCATGTGTGTGAGGCGGGAACAAATCAGCTCTGCCAGCCGCGCCCCTGATGTGGTGGGGAATTCTGCCTAGGTCTGTTTCATAGGGGTCAGCTTTCCAATTCCATATCCATGTCTCCTCTACACGCACACTGACCTCCTCCTCCTCCTCCTCCTCTACACACACTGACCTCCTCCTCCTCCTCCTCCTCCTCTACACGCACACTGACCTCCTCCTCCTCTACACACACTGACCTCCTCCTCCTCTACACACACTGACCTCCTCCTCCTCCTCCTCCTCTACACACACTGACCTCCTCCTCCTCCTCCTCCTCCTCCTCCTCCTCCTCTACACACACTGACCTCCTTCTCCTCCTCCTCCTCTACACACACTGGCCTCCTCCTCCTCCTCTACACACACTGACCTCCTCCTCCTCTACACGCACACTGACCTCCTCCTCCTCCTCTACACACACTGACCTCCTCCTCCTCTACACGCACACTGACCTCCTCCTCCTCCTCTACACACACTGACCACCACCTCCTCCTCTACACACACTGACCTCCTCCTCCTCTACACACACACTGACCTCCTCCTCCTCTACACACACTGACCACCTCCTCCTCCTCCTCCTCTACACACACTGACCTCCTCCTCCTCCTCTACACACACTGACCACCACCTCCTCCTCTACACACACTGACCTCCTCCTCCTCCTCCTCCTCCTCTACACACACACTGACCTCCTCCTCCTCCTCCTCCTCCTCCTCTTCCTCCTCCTCTACACACACTGACCACCACCTCCTCCTTCTCTACACGCACACTGACCTCCTCCTCCTCCTCTACACACACTGACCACCTCCGCCTGCTCCTCTACACACACTGACCACCTCCTCCTCCTCCTCTACACACACTGACCTCCACCTCCTCCTCCTCTACACACATTGACCTCCTCCTCCTCTACATGCACACGGACCTCCTCCTCCTCCTCCTCTACACACACTGACATCCTCTTCCTCCTCTACACACACTGACCTCCTCCTCCTCTACACGCACACGGACCTCCTCCTCCTCCTCTACACGCACACTGACCTCCCCCTCCTCCTCCTCTGCACGCACACTGACCTCCTCCTCCTCTACACACACTGACCACCTCCTCCTGCTCCTCTACACACACTGACCTCCTCCTCCTCCTCTACACACACTGTCCTCTTAGTCTACACACACTGACCTCCTCCTCTACACACACTGACGTCCTCCTCTGACCTCCTCCTCTACACACACTGTCCTCTTAGTCTACACACACTGACGTCCTCCTCTACACACACCGACCTCCTAGTCTACACACACTGACTTCCTCCTCCATGTGCGCTGACCTCCTCCTCTACACACACTAGTCTACACACACTGACTTCCTCCTCCATGTGCGCTGACCTCCTCCTCTACACACACTAGTCTACACACACTGACCTCCTCCTCCTCTACACACACTGACTCCTCCTAAACATGCTGATTGCCTTGTTCTCCTATCTAGAACTCTGGTAGTAAGCTAGCTAACAGGCTAAATGATATTAGACATGCTAAACAGCTCCATCATTAAAATCACAGGCATGAATTAAAGTACTTACGATTTGTAAAACTGCAGTATAACCATCGATAGAACGTACCTAGAACCTCTTACATGCTTCAGATGCCTTTCACAGGTAGGAACAGCGAGGATCTAAGTGGAACGATAAATGCATAGGTTCGTAACACAAGGTGCGTGTGTGTTAACAGGTCCAGGAGTTGCAGGCTACCTAACCGCAGGCACGGGCACTACGGTCATGCCCAGCGTCCCTCCACCCGTAGACAACGACATCGGAGACCAGGGCTGATACACAGACTGACGGACACCAAGCACTACGAACGAGCTCGGCTGCCCTGACCGCACCACTTCCCCAAGAGCAGCGGCCTTCTCATCATCGGGAGAGACAACGGGAGACGAAGAGAACGACATGGAGAGGGAGCGGGAGGGAGGGAGGGAGGGGGTGTAAGAGGGGTGGACTCTCTGCCACCTCCTGACGTCTGCGTGTTCCCTCACAGCACTCACAGTCTCCAGTGATTCCTTCCTTTCCTTCTGCTCTGCTTTAATCAGCACCTCTCTCCTCCTCCTGACCTGTCGGAACCTGTTCTGTTTGTTTGGGTCCTCCCTCTGGAGGAACGTTTACTCACTTTTGTATGAATATTTTTTAGGAATGTTTTGTGTTTTTTCCGGATACAGGAGTTAAAGATGGGGAGAGAGCCGTTAAGGATGAAGAGGTGATCAGTCTCGCTCTCGTTTTCCTTTTTCACCTTCATTCCTTTTTGTCGTGTCCCAGAAGAGACGCCCTCCCTCAGCATGTTCTAGGATACGGAAGTTCCTCATCTTAACCAAATGTAGTCTGGAGTTTACAGAGCTGCAGCTCCGTCTTTGTGATTCCTGGTTTTCCCTGTCCGCCTCGTCTGAAGTGAGATGTTTGATTGTTGAAGTGGAGAGAAGGTAATAACTGTGATGGTGTCGTGTGTCCTGACTGACTGCAATCTGTTCTCAAGTCCTTGATGTCTTTGTGTCCTCCACATCCGCCTTTCCATAAATCCCGAATCACTCCCGTCTCTGTCGCGCTCTCTCTACCAACGATTTCCTAGGTTGTTCTTTCTTTTTCTCCACTTCCTGTTTACTTTTCGCCCCAGAACGCAAAAAGCACTAGCCTATTTATGCCGAGTAATGATCTTCACCACCTGAACACGAGGACGCAGGAGAAACGATGTTGACTCTGATTGATTATGAATCTATGTGAAAGACTAGTGCAATTGTGAAACTGTCTATAATAAGCCGTATATAAACTTTCTATATTGAATGTACATTAAACAAGAAAGAAATCAGTCTCACCTGTACATAAAATTTTAAGAATAAAAGGGAATCCACAGCGGGGTGTCCGTCTTCCTTCACCACTGAGCTCCTGATGGTTTTCACACTCATCGTCCAACTGAACATCTGCACCCAGAGGGAGTCACCCACAGGAGTGAGACGTGGTGTGTAGGTCTGACATGGTGATACATGATAATCACTCAACTTCCACACTCGACTGCACATGTGAGATAACCGAGGGCGGGTCTTACCTCTGTACCTGACTGACCCAACACCACCACTACAGACCTCCAGCGAGCAGTGGTGTCCTCCATGAGTCCTCCTGTTAGTGCAGCACCATCGGCAGACGGCTGCACCACGCAGGACTACACCCACACAGACCGTTACCACGACTGTCCTTAACACCACGTCACCGTCACCAAAGACTGCAGTGGTGTCGTACCAGACTGTCATGGAGTGACTCAGAATGGCAGCGGGTCATCTTCAGTGACGAGTCCCGCTTTAGTCTTGGTGGAGACGCCCAACGAATCCGTGTGTGGAGGCACCGTGGTCAGCACCAAGATGAACAGTGGACCTGGTGTCCCTCCACCTCCACCCCTACCGCACCATCTGCAGGAACTGTGTGAGGATGTTCAAGCTGCATGGGATGGATTATCACAGGACTCCATCAGGAACCTCTACAGCTCCATACCGAGACGTCTGGCGTGTTGGGTTAGCGAACACGGCGGCCCGACGCCATACTGAGAGACAGACTTCTGTATGTGTAGCTCAATAAATATTGATCATATCAGTCTAAATTTATCATCAGTTATTGATCCTGGTCACCTTTATCCTCCTTCCCCACACACCCGCACTCCCACACCTCCTTCTGGGTGCGGATATTCCTCTGATGATGAGTGTGTTATGTTTTATATATATTAAGTTTTGCCTGAGTACACCGCACACAACAACCAAAAAAACAATCACCCGTAAACACACCACCACCACCAACAGATGGAGAGTTCCACTAAACACCAGTTTGACAAAATGACTGGAATGTACAAAGCCAGTGTTCCTGAATAAAGCCGGGATGGGTTTGGGATATTTCACCCTCTGTGGTGCAGGGACATCACTGAAAGAATCTGGAGGAATGACAGTGTAAAGTGGACAGCTGGGCTCTGACTCCTCCACCTACACCGTCAAGAACCCCCATTCCTCTATAAGCCACAGAGCCACCTGGGCTCGGGATGAAACCCTCATCACGCACTACAATACACAACGGCATCCACCAACACCAAACACTTTACTGGGCTGAAAAGAAGCCTCATGTTAACCGTGTCCAGAAGAGCCGCCCACTTCTCTGGGCTGGGAGGCGCCTGTGATGATCCGGAAACCAGGCTCTGTCACCGGGCGTCTTCTGTGTGTTCGTACCATCAGTGAAGATCACCTACACGCCTGGACATCCTGGAGCTGGACATGCTCCTTCACGACGAGGTCTTCTCCAGGAATGCCTTGCATACGTGTGCAGAACGAGGGTGAGAACCCTGAACTAGCCTGCCTGCAGTCCCGACCGCCCCCAACGCAGGCTGGGTGGGGCATGTTGAAATGAGCCCGTCGCTCCTGCACACCTTAAAACCTGACAGAAACTTTAAAACCGTGTTTCCTAACAGAGTTTTCCACGTAAATGTTCCTTTGCAATCCAAATTCAGTCCAATTAGCAAGAGAGCACGAAAGGTTCACAACACGAGCTCCAGATACCAGCACATGAGCACAAGACATTATGTTGTAAACCCCAGAAACTATCAGGTGACCACCAGATAGTTTGTGCTAGGCAGTAAATACTAGCAGGTGAGTATTAAACAATGTGGAGTAACGCACAGGATTGTTCGCACTGGATACGTTCGGGTGAGCTCCATATAATACAACACCTAATCAACAGATGGTAACAGGTGAGACATGTGAGTCCCAGAAATCAGGTGACCACCAGATTTACTGAGTGTGCACTTTACACTAAAGTTAAGTATACTCAACAATCCACAGTGCACACCTAGAACCTGGAGATAGTTAGACCTAGAAGAGGTTCTCCAGCAGACCACTGGGTGGCGCCATTACTCTCTGTCCTCAACAACTGACACGCCCACGGATGTGCATACTACTGTAGTGTGTACTTCGCACTGAGCCTCAGAAAGTTAAATATACAGGTCTGGAGATTAATAAAAGATGAACTCGCTTTAGAGGATCAGTTTTAGAGTGAAGTAGCCGAGGGGAGCTAACAGCTAGGCTAACCGTATCTCAGGTGAACTGAGCAGCGTTAGCAGCAGCTAGCTCTAAACAGTGGATACAGTAATAACAGCTCTGAGGTAAATGTGAGGTAGCTGGTCATGTGACTGTATTAGTATACTACACTGTAGGTCAGAACTGGTTACTGTATTGTGTACCACACACAGGGGGCGTATACAGTGTGCAGCATAGTACTGTAGTGTACCATTTCCAATACAACCAACAGCTAACAACATTAGAACATCTGGCTGGAGTAGAACACCATCCGGGTCTCTCCAGTACACCACAGATTTAGTTTGGTTGCAGACTACTGCAGACTAGATAGATAGATAGATAGATAGATAGATAGATAGATAGATAGATAGATACTTTATTGATCCACTACATGCTACATACTACTTTAGGTAGATGTACTATGTGAGTAGTATGTAGTGTCCATTTGAAATACAGCCTATAGACCAGACTATTAACCAGTGTCTGCTGCGCACCAGATATTTACCAAACAGAAATCCACGTCCTTTAATACGAGCCTCAGTACTTTATTTATTTTTCATTATTCTGCTTAAATATTTAGTGATCCCTTTGATTATACACACAGTTATTGCGAATATGTTTTACGTTTATGATAACTTAATAAATAAAGGCTGTAAAATAAAAAATATATACGTAATAAACATAAATAAAAAAAATCAAATAAAAACAACAAAACTTCCGGTACTATACGGGTTACTGCGCATGCTCCGTGAGCCGTGCCGGTTACTGCGCATGCTCCGTGAGCGCACAGTTACCTCTCGCGTTTCCTGGCTGCAGGAGTCTCATTCAGGAAAGATGGCAGGAGCGGGAGCGGCGTTAGCCTGTGGAGGTACTGAACTCTCTCCGTCTGTCCGAGCCGTGAGGCCGCAGGGCCCCGGGGTTCCCTCGCTGGCTCGGCCGGGTGACGGAGAGCTATTATCCGCCAGAAATGTGATTTACCCCCGCTGTGTGTGAGCGGAGCTGGGCTGAGCTAACAGGCTAACAGTGCTCCTCTCTGTCTCTGAATGACCACCGATTCTCTCTCCACAGCTCTCACGGTGCTTCTCCTCAGCTCGGCGGTGTCCGGCTTCGTGGAGGATCTAGATGACAAGTGAGTTGGGGGTTTGTTTGTTTGGCTGTGCTGTTTTAGGAGGCTCCGCGGCTAGCCTAGCTGCTGGGTCTCCAGCTTGTCATTCGAGTTTCCCCGTTCCACCTTAAACGGTGCAGCAGTTACATTCTGCATGAGTCCACCATTTAAGGTGGAGCTGGCTTTAGTTCGGTGACAGCTGGCTTTCCTTAGTATAGACCCTTCAAAGGGCAACCCCACCGACATCTCAGTATTCCGGGATGTAAACAGAGGGACTGAGAGTGTGTGCTAGGTGTGAGGTGGTCCAGATGTTCTGTGCAGTGGTGGTGATGGGTACCAGGGTTCTCCATTTCTAGAACACACATATAGGCACTTTATTGAGTATATAGAACCCCCAGTGAACCTGCACGTGTCTTCTGAGTGTGTATGGAATGTTGATGATGAAAATCTGGAAAACCTGGAAATACTAAGTTCCTTTGGGGGACTATCTGACCTCACAGCGCCCTGCAGCATGTATCCCTCCACCATGAATGGAGTTTAAGGCTGAGATCTTCTCCACACTATCATAAACAGCGTCTCAGACATCAGGCAGCGTATTCAGAACCACCTCCTGTAGGAACTTCCTGTGGGGGAGCTTTTAGAGGGGGACGTCTGGTTACCTTCACCTCCATTCAGGGAGCTTTTAGAGGGGACGTCTGGTTACCTTCACCACCACTGAGGGAGCTTTTAGAGGGGGACGTCTGGTTACCTTCACCACCATTCAGGGAGCTTTTAGAGGGGGACGTCTGGTTACCTTCACCACCATTCAGGGAGCTTTTAGAGGGGGACGTCTGGTTACCTTCACCACCACTGAGGGAGCTTTTAGAGGGGGACGTCTGGTTACCTTCACCACCATTCAGGGAGCTTTTAGAGGGGACGTCTGGTTACCTTCACCACCATTCAGGGAGCTTTTAGAGGGGACGTCTGGTTACCTTCACCACCATTCAGGGAGCTTTTAGAGGGGGACGTCTGGTTACCTTCACCACCATTCAGGGAGCTTTTAGAGGGGGACGTCTGGTTACCTTCACCACCATTCAGGGAGCTTTTAGAGGGGGACGTCTGGTTACCTTCACCACCATTCAGGGAGCTTTTAGAGGGGGACGTCTGGTTACCTTCACCACCATTCAGGGAGCTTTAGAGGGACGTCTGGTTACCTTCACCACCATTCAGGGAGCTTTAGAGGGACGTCTGGTTACCTTCGTCACCATTCAGGGAGCTTTAGAGGGACGTCTGGTTACCTTCGTCACCATTCAGGGAGCTTTTAGAGGGGACGTCTGGTTACCTTCACCACCATTCAGGGAGCTTTTAGAGGGGACGTCTGGTTACCTTCACCACCATTCAGGGAGCTTTTAGAGGGGACGTCTGGAGATTGTTTAGACTCTAACCTCTTAGTTATAGCCCAAGTTTGATAATTCGGTGGACTTGCCCTTTTTAACTGGTCTAAATATGAAATCTTGTTTCTGGCTCTTTGATGTTCTATAGGTAGAAGGTATGTGACTTCACCCAGATGTGCATCTACGCTGCACCCATTTCCACCCTGTGATCTGGTTCTAGAATGAAACGGTCTCCCCCCCCTATTGTTGGGGATCTCAAGAATAATAATTAGATTAGCTCTGCTTTGATTGGCCGGTTTACAGCGAGACCCCACCCACTTCGCTCACACGGAAGCACCATGTGATGTAATAGATTAAATAAGAGTTTGGGAATCTGTCCGGAGTGGAACGTGTAGACTGCAGGATCAAAGGTGTTCCGGGATCCTGTTAAAGATGTGGGAGCTGACGTTCCTTCTGTTCTCCAGGTTGTGTTGGGAATGTTCTGTTCCACCTTAAATGGTGCTGTAGTTACATTCTAAGCTGCAGTATTTAAGGTGGAACGGAACATTGGATTAGGAAGCTGGTGAACAGGAGAACTCCAGCCTGGGGTAAAGATGAACATCCACCATGTACCGCTGACAGGTGGGATCCTTGGGAAGGGAATGGAAAGGTCCAGCATCCCCTTCCCAGCCTGGAACGCTGGAGTTCTCCACACAGTCCACGTTTTGGTTCTGTAGCTCCGTTGTGGATGTGTGTAAATGTTGGGGGAACAGAACATACAGAGCCTCTTCCCTTCGGTGTAAACGGACCAACATGTCTCCATTCCGGGTCTGAGTTCAGCACATACTGCTGTGTACCTCCGGTCTCTTGGATCCAGGAGACACAAGACAGGATGGATGATGCTAGCGGGGTCTCAGGACGGTTCTCCTGCAGATCTGAACACAGTGATGACGTGTGTCCCCTCTTTCTCTCTAGGTTTAAAGACACCCGGATGGATGACGTCTGGCTGGTGGATGTGAGTGTTGTTTTCTTTTGCTACACAGAAACACACACTGGACCGGCACGCTAAACCGGATCGTTATCGTGGGCGGGTTTCCACGACAGACGGGTCGTTAGGGTAGATTGCCTCATATACACAGCGCCGGGGGGGGGGTTCCCTTACATTAGACCCTTAGAAGCCACCCAGGGTTCTGCTGGAGAACCTCTTTACGTCTCCTGGATATTAACCCCCGTCTGGAATAGCATCCCAGACACTCGCAGGTCATCTACATGCGCCGCCATCTCGACACTCCTGTTTACTGCTGCTGCACAGCGCCCCCTGTTGATGATGTACCGGTAGGCGTTCCTTGGTTCCAGTAAAAGCTGGTCCAAATGCAGGCTGCTTCCTTGATTAGCACCAAGGTTCTAGGAGGCCTGAATGGAACCAGGGCTCTGTGCTACGTGATGTCCGACAGCTTTATGGAGCACCGCGGTCAGTCTTACACACATACGCACGTGCGCACAGCCTCCAGTACCACGCCGTGGCTCAGTCCGGGCGGAAGCACCAGCCGGTGGAATGCGGCGCCACACATGGGAGATTCCATCTAAAGAGAAATCATCCATGCAGGAAGAGACGAGAGCCGGTTGTTGGGACAGGGCGGATGGACTGGGACGGGTGAGCGAGTTCTGATCCCTGCACTCATCCAGCTGGCAACTTCCTGTGGCTCTGCAGTCTGTCCCCAAGTGACAAGCTGCAGGTTCTGGTGGACACTGGGATAAATCCAGAGGCTCCCTGGATTAAAAGCAGGGGGGCTGTTCGCAGCTCCTAGGAGTGTGTGTGGATCTTCTAGGATCGGTTTTAAAGCTCCGGAGCGTATGTCTGTTTATGGTTAGACCGTCAGGTACAGACCGTCTGCACACACCTTCCGGAAAATACGGAAAACTCGGAAAGGCCTTCTTTTCTCTAATCCTTTCTTTAAAGCAGGTTCAGTCGCCGCTTGGTATAAAGTGCTCTATAAACATGCTGTGATGAGATGTATCACAGTATCCGGCCTCATGTTGGCTAACTGGACTGAGTAGGGATGTGTCGACACCCGTGTTGAGTATCGGATGGACCACAAGCTCATTTAGGCACCAGTGTTTATGCTGCCGTGCTAATGAATAGACGACTCGAGCTGGCCGTGACAGAGGGACTGCTCTCATAGACACAAAGCACAGTTTAAACATTCCACCTTGGAATATTCCCAGGAATACGCCCGATAATTAATTGAAGGTGGATTTAGAGTTTTTGTGAAATGTTGAGTAGAATAGTCATACATCGATATTCCTGAACGTAGAAGCGCTAGTTATAGCTGGGCGATATGATGGTGATGATCAGTATCCCACGGCGTTTATCTGGATTCGGAGCAGCGCGGTGTGGAAATGACGAATATCAACACGACAATCCAGCTTTATTCACATAGCAGATCTAAATGACGTGTCAGCCACAGTACCACACAATCAAAAATAAGCAGTAGGATCCCATTCTTAATCCATAGGGTGTAATATGATGCTCCACCCTTTACAGCTAGGACAGCTCCAACTCCTCTGGGAATTCTTTCCACAGGGTTAGGAATGTGGTTATGGGAATTCCTGACCATTGCTTCAGAAGCTCATGTGTGAGGTCAGACACTGATGTTGGATGAGAAGGCCTGGCTCTCAGTCTCCGCTCCAATCCATCCCAAAGGTGTTCTATCGGGTGGAGGTCAGGACTCTGTGCAGGCCAGTCCAGTTCCTCCACACCAGACTCGCTCCTCCATGTCTTTATGGAGCTTGCTCTGTGCACTGGTGTGCGGTCATGTTGGAACAGGAAGGGGCCGTCCCCAAACTGTCCCCACAAAGTTGGGAGGATGGAATGGTCCAGAGTCTCTTGGTCTGCTGAAGCATTAAGAGTTCCTCTCACTGGAACTAAGGGGCGGAGCCTAACTCCTGAACACCACCCCCTCACCATAATCCCCCCCTCCTCCACCAAACTCTACACTCAGCACAGTGCAGTCAGACCAGTACCGTTCTCCTGGTACCGCCAAACCCAGACTCGTCCATCAGATTACCAGGCGGAGAAGGGGGATTGGTCACTCCAGGGGACACGCCTCCACTGCTCTGGAGTCCAGGGGCGGAGCTTTACACCACTGCGTTCCACGCTCTGCACTGTGCTTGGTGATGTAAGGCTGGGATGCAGCTGCTCGCCATGGAAACCCATTCCATGAAGCTCTACACACTGTTCCTGAGCTGATCTGAAGGACACATGAAGGTTGGAGGTCTGTAGTGATGGACTCTGTAGGAAGTTGGTGACCTCTGTGACCTATGACCCTCAGCATCCGCTGAACCCGCTCTGTCATTGTACGTGGTCTAACACTTGGTGGCTGAGCTGCTGTCGTTCCCGATCGCTCCCACTGTGTTCTAATCCCACTGACAGTGGACTGTGGAATATTTAGTAGGAGGGAATTTCACCACTGGACTTGTAGCACAGGTGGATCCTATCACGGTACCACACGAGAGAGCGACTCGTTCTCTCACTAACGTCTGTAGGAGCAGACAGATATGGTGTGTCTTGGTGTTGTGCTTTGTGATCAGCAGTTTGATTGACAGGTTCTGTGTGCTGTGTTTAGTTCTACGCTCCCTGGTGCGGTTACTGCAAGAAACTGGAGCCCATCTGGTACGAGGTGGGAGCGGAGCTGAAGACCTCCGGGTCGCCCGTCAGAGTGGGCAAGATGGACGCCACTGCTTACTCCGGTAGGTCTCCAGCGCTACACTCTGTATTGAGTTGAGTTTATTTCAGTACTCCATTATACCTACACAGGGGTGTACAGCGTAGTGAGACACGGCCAGGCTGCTCCTCCAGGTGAGTGATTAATAAATAGACGAATATTAATTACCCTGCAAATAGAAAACAAGAGATACAGTACAGTTCCTAATCAGTGAAACAGCAGGAGCAGTCACTGGGCATCAGAAGACACTGAGGTGCAAACAGCTGGGGGCGTATACAGTCGAGTGAAGTGGGCGTGTAGGAGAGCACAGTGTGTTAAGGTAGCCAGGTGTGCAGGTGCGTCTGTGGTGGTAAACAGTATATGTGTATTTAGTGGTGTTCAGTGCAGGTAGCTGAACAGCAGCTCAGTCTTCAGGTAAACACCCTACAGATTTCAGCATCTAGAATACACAGCTCAGATGTTCAGGTGTAGAGGTGTAGATGGGTGAGGCGGAGCCCAGGGTGGAACTGCTGGGGTGATCCTGGACAGATCAGGATCAGTCTGTAGTGTTGTACAGGTGAGCTGTGTGCAGGATGCTCCACTGTGGACAAGCGAAAGGTATTCAACCCTGCTGAGTATATGTCTCCCCAGGCAACTTCTACTGTCTCGCCTGGTCCTGTTACTCAATCCTGATGCGTGTATATCTCTCCATCCCTGCTTCTACTGTCTCGCCTGGTCCCGTTACTCAACCCTGCTGAGTGTATATCTCTCCATCCCTGCTTCTACTGTCTCGCCTGGTCCCGCTATTCAACCCTGTGGAGTGTATGTCCCTCCAGGCCTGCTTCTACTGTCTCACCTGGTTCCGCAATTCAACCCTCCTGAGTGTATATCTCTCCAAGCCTGCTTCTACTGTCTCGCCTGGTCCCGTTACTCAACCCTGCTGAGTGTATATCTCTCCATCCCTGCTTCAGCTGTCTCGCCTGGCCCCGTTGCTCAACCCTGCTGAGTGTATGTCTCCCCAGGCCTGCTTCTACTGTCTCACCCGGTCCCGTTATTCAACCCTGCTGAGTGTTTGTCTCCCCAAGCCTGCTTCTACTGTCTCCTCTGGTCCCGTTATTCAACCCTGCTGAGTGTATGTCTCCCCAGGCCTGCTTCTACTGTCTCACCCGGTCCCGTTATTCAACCCTGCTGAGTGTTTGTCTCCCCAAGCCTGCTTCTACTGTCTCGCCTGGTCCCGTTATTCAACCCTGCTGAGTGTATATCTCTCCATCCCTGCTTTTACTGTCTCGCCTGGTCCCGTTATTCAACCCTGCTGAGTGTATATCTCTCCATCCCTGCTTCAGCTGTCTCGCCTGGTCCCTTTACTCAACCCTGCTGAGTGTATGTCTCCCCAAGCCTGCTTCAACTGTCTCGCCTGGTCCCGTTATTCAATCCTGCTGAGTGTATGTCTCCCCAAGCCTGCTTCTACTGTCTCACCCGGTCCCGTTATTCAACCCTGCTGAGTGTTTGTCTCCCCAAGCCTGCTTCTACTGTCTCGCCTGGTCCCGTTATTCAACCCTGCTGAGTGTATATCTCTCCATCCCTGCTTCTACTGTCTCACCTGGCCCCGTTACTCAACCCTGCTGAGTGTATATCTCTCCATCCCTGCTTCTACTGTCTCACCTGGTCCCGTTACTCAACCCTGCTGAGTGTATATCTCCCCAGGCCTGCGGTTCCTCTTGAGCGATGCATGTGTGTCTGTGAAACACAATTTCCCTCCGTGGTTCTGAGGAGCCGGTTCTCTCAGAGTGGCTAATCAGGTAGACCAGCTCGAAGACCAAGTGGGTGATTACTGCTTAAGAGGTCAGGGCTGAGTGAAGACCAGGGCCTTGAGGGATTGCAAACAAGGTGAGCTCTGAGAAGTCTGGGCTTGAGACGACACCTATAGGATTAAAGGTATCGCTGTCGGGAGCTGCAGGTGGTGTGGAATAAACTCCACTCCAGGAACTGAGGAGCGGTGGGAGGTCAGACTGTAATGACTGATTGTGCCGGTGTTCCCTACATGCCTTGAGATGCCAGTTCACCGCTGGTGTTGCGGAGTTGGTGCACCTGTATCCTGTATTGGTATTGGTGACGAGCACGACGACGGAGAGGGATCGACAAGCAGCGGTAGGAGTGTAGGGACGCTGACAGGAGCTGCTCACCTGAACGTCTGAGCTGCTCCTCTCCGTAATCCCTCACCTCTTACAGTCTGAGTTACTGTGAGTCCAGACGGGTACTGAGGAGCGGGAGAACCACCACTCTTTTAGCATTTAGCCTTTAGCATAGCAGCTGTCACAATTATTTGAGCTGACCTCAGTCGTTTTCCACAATGGTATTAATCCACATGGAACTTGGATCGGAGTGGGAATGATGTTCTGACCTCTGGCATGTAGGTGGGGTGTTTTGGTCACGCGGTTGAGCTCGCTGTCCTAGCATGTTCGTTACAGCAGCTCTGTTTCGAGGATGCTGCTCATATTTCACCCATATGGAACCTAATTTTAAATACTTGGTGATGTGTAGGCTCTGGTAAATGTGGCCGTGTGATCAATAACACAGTTTTCAGTGTGATAAACTCAGAACACGTATTTACTATTGATTTGAACTACCAACTACCACCAAATAACCGCTGCGTTTCCTTTCAGGGTAGGTTTACACTGCATTAGCATTGTAAATAAATACCCTACAGACGTTAGTGAGAGAACGGGTCGCTCTCAGGAGCTCGGTGAACTCCAGCGTGGTAGGAACAGTGTGTAGAGCTTCATGGAATGGGTTTCCATGGCGAGCAGCTGCATCCCAGCCTTACATCACCAAGCACAGTGCAGAGCGTGGAGCGCAGTGGTGTAAAGCTCCGCCCCTGGACTCTAGAGTGTGTATGTGTGTGTGTAGTGTGTGTGAGTGTGTGTGTGTAGTGTATGTGTGTGTGAGAGTGTGTGAGAGTGATTGTGAGTGTGTGTGAGTGTGTGTGAGTGAGTGTGTGAGTGAGTGTGTGTGTATGTGTGTGTGTAGTGTGAGTGTGTGTGAGTGAGTGAGTCTGATTGAGTGAGTGTGTAGGTCTGATCTACAGTGGAAATAATTTGACCTGTTTTTGAAATATTGTGGGTTTTGTTCTGACAGGTATGGCCTCAGAGTTCGGCGTACGAGGATACCCCACGATCAAGCTGTGAGTACCTATAAGCCGGCCTTCACGGTTATAGATGGTAGGATGTAGCTGTGGGGTGTATGTAGCGTGTGGTTTGGTGTGTGGTTTTAGATTTCCGCAGCAGCAGGAGGGAGAATCAGGGTGACTATCTGTTCAGGTCGAAGGGCTGAGGCTCTGATAGGCTCCTCGTCTATTTACCCACTCACCACACATTCAGCTCGTCACAGCCACAGCTCGTTAGAGTTAGCGGCTCTAGAGTTAACGGCGCTGCAGGACATTCTGGTGCCTGTACAAGCTGCAGTATTTAAGGTGGAACTAACCATTAGAATAAGCTGGTGAACAGGAAGAACCTGGGGCTGGTTTGAGCACCAACCATGTACCGCTGACAGTTGGGTTCCTTGGGAACGGAATGACACAACGCGCCGACATTCCCTTCCCAACCTGGAACGCTGGAGTTAGGGCACTAACAACCTCCTGATTAACCTCCTGAGGATCCGCTCAGTGGCCTTCTGTCTCGTACCCTCCGTCTGTCTGCTGTATGGGGTTTGTAAATAGGGTGATAGCCAAGCTGAGCGGCCCCACGGTAGGGAGACCTCGTGAGACCATTCCCATGATGCACTGGGCCTGTGTAGCAGGGGAGCGAGGTGTTGTTCCAAATTATCCCAAGGGTGACACTAAGCCTAATGAACGTCTCTCGCTCATTCACCTCTTACTCAGGGAAGAGGCTGGAATACGCGCTGCGTGGTTTGTGGGATGTGTTGGCAGGGATGCTGAAGACATCCGGTGGTTCAGTCCTCTTCCCAGTCTCCGGGACACACGGGCTAACTCCCAGGCCTGTTAGGATCTGCGTTAGCCCTGGGAAAGCTCAGAGTGCAGAGCCCGTAAGACCAGGGCTGGAGATCAGGGCGTGAGGCTTTGTCGTATTGTCGGGCTGTTAACTGCGTTCAGATGCGACATGCCGGTGTCTCCGCATCTCCACGGGATGGGGTAGTGGTGGGAATGTTGCTGGAGGCCATTTTTAATCGCTGATCTTCTGGGAGAGAGGCACTTTCATAGAGACGCCTCATTCTGCCTCATTAGGTCCCCTCGCGAGGGGTTTGTGTACTGCTGTAGCCTTAGCAAAGAGGTCGTTAATCTCGAGCAGGACTCGTAATCGCGCCCAAGCAGCAATTAGAGAGGAGATGTGATGTATTGCATCAGCTGTGTGGCTGCGGAGTAGTCCGTTTGGAGGTCCTGCTGGAGAACATGTTGAAATGCTCCAGTGCACGCTGTGCTCCTATAGCGAGGAGTCTGTTTACCTACAGCTGCCTTAGAATCTCTCACTCAGTATTTCAATGGTTCTCCGAGGTTCTACATAGAACGTGTGACCACAAATGGCCAGATGTGGTTCTACACTGCACCCATTCCCCTCCTAGGATCTGGTTCTAGAATGAAACGAGCTGTTCTCCCTTTGTTGGTGAGCTCATGAATACTTAGGAGCTAGTCGCTAGCGTTCCCTGTGCTAGCTACTGGCTCCATCTGGACACCAACACACAGTAGATTAAAGCTGATCCTCACTATGGAGCTCTCAGTTTAAGATGATCTGCTCCAACCGCCACACACGGATACAATCACACAGCATGGCTGCTACTTACAGGCTGCTGTTGGGGTGGTGGTGCTAATAAAGGTGGAGCTGCTCCTCTCTTCAGTCTCTTCAGGGTCAGACGCTGAGCGGAGCTGCTCCATATTGTCCAGAGAAGTTTGGGAATCTGTCCAGAGTGGAATGTGCAGACTGCAGGATTAAAGGTGTTCCGGGATCCTGTTAAAGATGTGGAGCTGGAGTTCCTGTTCTCCAGCTCGGTTTGGGAATTCTCTGTTCCACCTTAAATGGAGCTGCAGGACATTCTGGTTCCTGTACCACCTGCAGTATTTAAGGGGGAACGGAACATTGGATTAGGAAGCTGGTGAACAGGAAGAACTCCAGCCTGGGTTAAAGATGGACATCCACCATGTACCGCTGACAGGTGGGAGCCTTGGGAAGGGAATGGAAGCGTGCTGATCTCCCCTTCCCAGCCTGGAACGCTGGAGTTCTCCACATACTCCACCATGTTGGTTCTGTAGCTCCGGTGTGGTTGTATGTAAATGTTGGGGTGTGAATATTAATGAGTCTGTTCCGTAACTCTCTCCCTCTTTCTCCCTCTCTCTCCCTCTTTCTCCTTCTCTCTCTCTCTCTTCCTCTTTCTCCCTCTCTCTCCCTCTTTCTCCTTCTCTCGCTCTCTCTCCCTCTTTCTCCCTCTCTCTCCCTCTTTCTCCTTCTCTCGCTCTCTCTCCCTCTTTCTCGCTCTCTCTCGCTCTCTCTCGCTCTCTCGCTGTCTCTCTCTCTCTCTCGCTCTCTCTCTCTCGCTCTCTCTCTCTCTCTCTCTCTCGCTCTCTCTCTCCCTCTCGCGCTCTCTCTCTCTCTCTCTCTCGCGCTCTCTCTCTCCCTCTCTCTCTCTCTCTCGCTCTCTCTCTCTCTCTCTCTCTCTCTCTCTCTCGCTCTCTCTCTCTCAGACTGAAGGGGGAATTAGCCTATAATTACAAGGGCCCCAGGACCAAAGATGACATCATCGAGTTTGCTAACAGAGTGGCAGGGTGAGTTTTGTGTTGGCTGCCATTTAGAAACACAGTACATGCCTTTTCTTAAAGGAGCCGTGTGTAACCTGCTGACCCTTCCCTGGAACCTGATCAGGCTTTCTGCCAATATCTCCGTGTCTGTCCTGCCGTCCAGTAATCGTGGACGGGACAGTAAACACTAATGGCCCTTCTGTATTCCGTAGTTCCTTTCTGATAATGGAGGCCCTCTGAATCATACACACTGCTCCTTTTAATGATCAGTAGGGCTCAGAGTGATTTAGTGTCTACCAGGAAGTTCGTTATATAACTTTCCTTAGCAAAACTTGACTTCCTGGTCTTATCAGCTCCCCTGACCATACGGTGGCACCACCACCACGTCAGTGTCCCTGCAGCGCTGAGAATGATCCACCACCCACATACTACCTGCTCTGTGGTGGTCCTGTGGGGGCCCGGACCATTGAAGTACAGGGTAATACAGTACACAGAGAAACAGATGGACTACAGTCTGGACCTGTAGGGTGATACTATATGCTCAGTGGAGCTGATACAGTGAGCGTAGCTGTAACACCCTCCATATGGCCACTAGATGCCGCTAAAAGCACACAGACTGCGGGGCTCCTGAGGTTTCCAGTCAGACACATCCCCGTTATTGGAAACAGTGAAGGTCTAGCTGTTGGCTCTGAGTCTACAAGCCTGACATCTGGAAGGAGCTGTTGTTATTTATTTTGTGGTGAGCGTTCCCCCTCTCTCTGGCTGCTGTGAAAAATGAGTGTCTTCTTTGTTTGTGTGCGTGTCGTTGGAATGTAGGCCCTCGGTGCGTTCCCTCCCCAGCAAACAGATGTTCGAGCATGTCCAGAAGAGGCACGACGTGTTGTTTGTGTACATAGGGGGAGAGTCTCCGCTCAAGGTAAGCCTTCCCGAGCCGTCAGTGAGTTCGGAGCTACAGCTGGCATATCAATGAAAGAGAGAGAAACGTGTTTGTTCCCCTCCCCTCCCATTCCCTCGCTAACTGACTAAACCCTAACCCGTGCTCTGTCCTAGAAAGTGTTTACATTGCAGTGGCGTTATCATACGGACAGCTTTCCCATGTGAGGTCGTTAAGGAAGGGTCCTATACATGTGACATCTTACCCACACAAGGACCTGCTCCACTTCGGCGTCTCTCCCCTGTGTGTTTATGAATCATGCATGAGTTAGATGCGGCTGGAGATTTTTCTTCCTGAGGCGAAGTCTCTGTGTCTTTTTCTCGCTCTCACAGATGTACACAGGAGGACTGCTGCACCCTCAGAGCCCTCAGTTTCAGCAGCGCGAACCCTGGACGTGCTGTCCATAACATGGGTTTATAATGATCGTCTTTGACCTTTAGGGTCAGCAGAATAATGACAGCAGACGCCCAGAGCAGCAGCTCCCAGAACGCCACTCCTCAACATCCAGGTGTATGTTCGGAAGCCTTGATGGGACAGCCGGATACGCCGTCAGGGTCAGAGACTTTTATACACAGATGAAAATCAGACTTCAGTCAGTCTGATGAGTCCCCCAGTAAACACGAGCCCAGAACCTACAGCACTCAGTAACAGGCTGCTAGCGGGGCCCTGTCGGCGACCCTGCCCATCTGCAGTGCCAGCAGAGGAGGGTGGAGTTCAGCTCCTCACTGCTTAAACACACTGAGGGCATCATGTGACCTCACAGAGGCGGATGACTGTTATTTGTTACCTCCACCCAGAACTCTTCAGTGATGTGAAGCTGAGCTAAACTTTTTAATCACCAGCTTCATTATAGAATTTCACTGCTCCACCTTAAATGCACTAACCTCAGGTAGCAGAATGTATCTTCTGCACCATTTAAGGTGGAACGGGAGTTCCTCCAGCGAGAGGAATGAGACTACTGATTTATACGCGTGTGAATCTCTCTGAAAGCCTCCGTTTGAAGAGCCGTGTGTTCCTAGTGCTTCGCCCTACCCCTCCATCTCAACAACAATCGCCACCACCTACCCCTTGACGTGAACGAGCAAAACGGAGGGGCGGGGCTAAGATGGGGTGAAATGGGATTGGTCTTAGATTAGCCCAGTCTAGTGTATCACATTCCCAGTAGAGGACTGTCAGCAGGGGGCGGCCCTGTTTCCGTATGCCCGGGGGCCGTGTGTGCCCGTCACATGCTAGATGCAGAGGAAGGAGGATAGCCATCCACTTGGCCAACTGAGATCAAAGGCCGACTAGTTTAATAGTTGCTTAATGGGTGAGATCATTTCCCCCGTTTCAGTAAAGACCTGTGATTGTAGAATTTAGATGCTCTAGAGCCGAGACCGACACCAGAATACACAAGTATTCACTCCCCCATACAGAGCATTGAATCCAGGTGTTCCAGTCACTTCCATGGCCACAGGTGTATAAACGGAGCACCTAGACCTGCAGACTGCTCCTACAGATGTTAGTGAGAGAACGGGTCGCTCTCAGGAGCTCAGTGAACTCCAGCGTGGTACCGTGATAGGATCCACCTGTGCTACAAGTCCAGTGGTGAAATTCCCTCCTACTAAATATTCCACAGTCCACTGTCAGTGGGATTAGAACACAGTGGGAGTGATGGGGAACGACAGCAGCTCAGACAGGAAGTGTTAGCCCACGCTGAGTGGGGTCAGCGAATGCTGAGGGTCAGAGGTCACAGAGGTCACCAACTTCCTACAGAGTCCATCACTACAGACCTTCCTGTGTCCTTCAGATCAGCTCAGGAACAGTCTGTAGAGCTTCATGGAATGGGTTTCCATGGCGAGCAGCTGCATCCCAGCCTACATCACCAGACAAACAAATACTTTGGTAGGTGTAGCTACGTCAGAGTCAGTCCTTAAAGAAGACGGAGCTGCTCCATGCTGGTGAACAGGAAGAACTCCAGCCTGCTTTAAAGATGAACATCCACCATGTACCGCTGACAGTGGGATCCCTGGGAAGGGAATGAAGAGTGCCGAGATCCCCTTCCACATAGTCCGCCGTGTTGGTCCTGTAGCTCCGCTGTGGTTGTGTGTAATGAGTCTGTTCTGTAACAGGTCAGGATTTGGGATATCTGGTGGATTTGGGAACCGGTCCTCTTTTGGAAATGCAGGATTTGTGTTTACACCATCACGGTGTCTGTACAGGCTCTAGCTAATCGCTCCGAACAGGCTAAAAGCCATGGTTGTAGGTGATGTAGAACTCCGGGTTATGGAGCGCTGGCGTGCCGGAGCTCATCATCCGCCTCTCTCCAGGTCTGCAGTGTGCTGTTCAGCGACTGGTATTTAAATGTACTTTCTGCAAATGAGTCAGGAAAGAAATCGTGACCGATTACCATAACAATGGATCCGGAACCGGAGGGACCGGGGACGGTGTTGCTCAGCGTGGTTTCTGCTCCACCGGAAGATTGAAGCAAACAAATTGCTTTGTCATAAACGTTGTTCGACAGCTGTTGACTGTAGATAGCCTATCAGCTCTCGCGGCTCGGAGAATAACATCGCGGTCCCCGGGGTGTCTGGTCCTCGCGGGGACGAGTAACATGCCGCTTGTTAAAAGTTGAGGCTTTGTCATTTTCCTGTCATGCCGTATTCTCATTTACCAGTACGGTCTGTTCACTTAACACCTCGCTGAAGCCTCGGCGCTCGTGTGCCGGGTCGGCGTGGGGTCCGGCCGCCCTGTGCTCAGGGCTTCCCGAGAGATAATTACCTGAACCTCCTGAAGCAGGAGCCGCTGTGATTCAGCGCTGATGAGCTGTCGTCAGGTCCGAATACTGAATCACAGCCAGAGAGGGCTGTGTGTTCGGTGCTGTTAGCTTGCGGGGGTGTCTTTTGGGGATTCCAGCAATCCATTATCCACGCTCCAAACAGACCGCAGCCAGGTGAAGGGGCTATGGAACACTAATAGCCATTGGTATTGTATGGGTTGGGAAGTGGAGCGGAACAAAACCCGGACTGGATTAGAGGTCTCCATTCTGAATAGGGGCGCATGACTCTAGGGAGGGTAGGTAGATGGAGCCTTTCGTTAACAGGGGAACGGTCTTTATGTGGGGGGAGGCTGACCGGTATTTGGGGCTGGGGGGCGGTTATTCAGATAGGTACGAGGCACTGTAGACAGAGTTTGGGTGCGTAGACTTCAGAGGAAGACCTTGTAGGTCTCTGGTTGTTCCTGGTGCTGTCTGGAGCGTTAGCGGCACGATGCTCACCACGGACGTGTTGAAGTAACGACATTAATTTCCACAGTTAACAATAAAATAATGTAATAGTTAAAATACAACCAGCAATACGCCACCCGAACAGACTAGCTGAATAGCGTACAGGGTAACGGGGTAGCTGAATAGCGTACAGGGTAACGAGGTAGCTGAACAGGGTAGTGGGTAAGGGGGTAGCTGAACTGGGTGAAGGGTAACAGGGTAGCTGAACAGGGTGAAGGGTAACAGGGTAGCTGAATAGGGTACAGGGTAACGAGGTAGCTGAACAGGGTACAGGGTAACGGGGTAGCTGAAAAGGATATAGGGTAACTGAATCGCGTACAGGGTAATGGGGTAGCTGAACAGGGTAGTGGGTAAGGGGGTAGCTGAAAAGGGTAAAGGGTAACAGGGTAGCTGAATAGGGTACAGGGTAACGGGGTAGCTGAACAGGGTAGTGGGTAACGGGGTAGCTGAACAGGGTAGAGGGTAAGGGGTAGCTGAACAGGGTAGAGGGTAAGGGGTAGCTGAACAGGGTAGAGGGTAAGGGGTAGCTGAACAGGGTAGTGGGTAACGGGGTAGCTGAACAGGGTAGAGGGTAAGGGGTAGCTGAACAGGGTAGAGGGTAAGGGGTAGCTGAACAGGGTAGAGGGTAAGGGGTAGCTGAACAGGGTAGAGGGTAAGGAGTAGTTGAAAAGGGGAAAGGGTAACAGGGTAGCTGAATAGGGTACAGGCTAAAGGGACAACTGAAAAGAGTGGAAGGTAAAAGGGTAGCCGTACAGGGTAACGGGGTAGCTGAAGAGGGTACAGGATAGCAGGGTACCTAAGCAGGGTACACGTGACATGTTCAGGGTACCCGGAGGTTCCGTCTCAGTTCAGGTGTTTATTTAGCCCGTATTTGACGGTGTTATTTGTTTATCTCTAAAGCTTTATTTAAAAGGTGTTATAAGGTATTTATACATGGTTTATTACAGGGAGAATGGCCAGCGTTACTCCATTGTTCCGCTTCCCATCTCAGTGCCATATATCCCCACTCCTCTCTTTATGTGGGAAGTGTAAACAGGAGGCTGGGACACTCACCACCTTACATGAAACTCCCGCAGCAGATCTGGTACTTACTGTTTTTCCATCAGTGGTAGTTAACGTTATTCACCCGTTAGTAAATATGGAGGCCGCCTCAGTTCCCTCTGTGCACTGCTGGCCGTCTCTTACAGCAGTGGGTGTCGGAGGCTAGCCCACCGTTCCCGCAGTGGCGTTAGGAATGGTCTTGGGAGTGTGCTGCACAGGGAGAAGAGTATGCAACAAAAAGTTTTGTACTAGGTGACCGCACCTCTGTCTGATAAACAGGCAGCTGTCCGTGTAGAGGCCAGCGCTTAGATCGACACCACAAGCACCTTCAAATATAAGATTGTATTTGGAGAGGACTTTTATTCTGTTATTTCCACCAAACATTCACACTCGACCGCACCTGTGAGGTAACAGGGGCGGGTCTTATCTCTGTACCTGACTGACCCAACACCACCATTACAGACCTCCAGCGGGCGGTGGTGTCCTCCATGAGTCATCCTGTTAGCGCAGCACCATCGGCAGACGGCTGCACCACGCAGGACTACACCCACACAGACCGTTACCACGACTGTCCTTAACACCACGTCACCGTCACCAAAGACTGCAGTGGTCGTTCGTATACCTGACTTTCAGTGGGATGTGACTCAGAATGGCAGCGGGTCATCTTCAGTGACGAGTCCCGCTTTAGTCTTGGTGGAGACGCCCAACGAACCCGTGTGTGGAGGCACCGTGGTCAGCACCATCTCCAGACCACCGATTGAAATGTGTGTGATGCTATTGGGTGCGCTATCAACACCCCACCCCTACCCCTGCAGGAACGGTGGGGGAATGTTTATCCACAATGTAGTGCCCAAGTGGAGTGCCCGGAATCTCGGGTCTGTCGTAACGTATGCCCTGAGCACTCCCGAACATGTGTAGTCCATGGATTGGACTGACAGCATGTCCGTCAGTCTGACGTGCAGTAAGCCTGTTTGGCCAGCAGTCAGTTGTGATCAGTGACGGCGTCGTCTGCAGACCCACAGCCGTGACTCTGGGGTGGGGTCAGATCCACGGGCTTTTCAGATAGATGTCAGGTTGGACGAGCTGCAGCTCCTCATTGGGCCGGCCTGTCAGACTCCACAGTGAGCTGTCTGTCTGCTCCGTCTGAAGGCTGCTGCTGGAAAGCGGCTCGGAGACAAAGCCGCTATAGATTGCATCATAAACCCAGCGCTGCCAAGGCCTTGACGCCGACGGGCCTAAATGAAGTGGAGTGGGTGGATATTTGTGGAGGCCCGTCATGGGGCATTTCCAACCCGCGGTGAGGAATTGGCCATAAAACGCTGCTGATGTGAAACTAGCGGGGTAATCGCCCCGGAGCCTGCAGAGGGAATCGTTTACGCTGCGCTGTGAGGCCGTCGCTGTGGCGTTGTGAGATGGTTCGAGATCTCCGAATTGAATTCCGCTCTTCATTTCTGTTTTATTAAATGGAATATTTGATTTTCCTGCTTTGGTGTGGGGATGTTATGACCCTGTTTAAGGTCAGGATGAAACGAAAGAGTGTACCCCTCCCCAGACCTGCCCTCGGACACCGGCCACTACTAAGGCACCAGTTTCCATCCTCCAGCTTTTGGCAAAGTGTAAAAATGGGAAAATTGGGAACATGGGAATTCCTGAAATCTGAAAACACACCCAAGTGTAAAGAGTTAGGAAGACAGAACAGCTGGAGCATAACCACAGATGAACCGTGAAACGCCTGGTGGAATGATTTTGCTCCACCTGGTCGTATTGCTAGTCCAGCGTATCCCGGATGGTGTTGCTGTGATGCTCCAGCCAGATGTTTGACCCATGGCCGCCCCTCTGCTCACAGGGCCGCTCGTGCCAAAATAATTACTGAAGGTTTAAAGTCACTAACCCTGAAACAAAAACACAGAGAGAGAGTACTGAAACTCTTTACTACCCTACAGACAGACACCACGCCTCACCTCGCCTCACCCTGCCTCACCTCATCCCAATCCATCCCGCCCCACCACTCTGTGCCTCTCTCTGTGTGTCTCTCTCTCTGTGTGCCTCTCTCTGTGTGTCTCTCTCTCTGTGTGCCTCTCTCTGTGTGCCTCTCTCTGTGTGCCTCTCTCTGTGTGTGCCTCTCTCTGTGTGTGCCTCTCTCTGTGTGTGTCTCTCTCTGTGTGTGTCTCTCTCTGTGTGTGTCTCTCTCTGTGTGTGTCTCTCTCTGTGTGTGTCTCTCTCTCTGTGTGTCTCTCTCTCTGTGTGTCTCTCTGTGTGCCTCTCTCTGTGCCTCTCTGTGTGTCTCTCTGTGTGCCTCTCTCTGTGCCTCTCTGTGTGTCTCTCTCTCTGTGTGTCTCTATCTGTGTGTGTCTCTCTCTCTGTGCCTCTCTCTGTGTGTCTCTCTCTCTGTGTGTCTCTCTCTGTGCCTCTCTCTGTGTGCCTCTCTCTGTGTGCCTCTCTCTGTGTGCCTCTCTCTGGTGCCCTCTCTCTGTGGCCTCTTTGTTGTGTGGTCTCTCGTGTCTCTCTCGTGGCCTTTTCTGGTGTGGTCTCTCTGTGTGTTCGTGTGCTCTCTCTCTGGTGTCTCTCTCTCGGTGTCTCTCTGTGTGACTCTATACGGTGTCTCTCTGTGTGTACTCTATATGGTGCATATATATGTGTGTGTGTTACTCTGGTGTGTGTCTATCCTGTGGCGTCTCTATATGGTGGTTACTCCTGTGGTGACTCTCTACGTGTGTGTCTCCTATCTCTGTGTGTGTTCTCTCTCTCTGTGTTGTCACTCTGTGTGTGTCTGCTCTCTGTGTTTGGTCTATCTATCTTGTGTGTGTGCTCTCGCTGCGGGTGTGTCTCCCTATCTGTCGGTCTCTTCTCTCTCGGTCTCTCCCTCTGTGTGTATCTCTCTCTGTGGTCTCTCTCTTGTGTGTCCCCTCTCTCTGGGTCTCTTCTCGTGGTCTCTCTACATGTGTGCATATATCATGTGGAATCTACTGTGGTCTGCGATTGTGTGTCTCTATGGGTGGGTAGCTGGTGGACACCCTGTGTGCTCGTGCTATGTGTCTATATCTCTGTGTGCCTATATATATGGGTCCTTCTCTGGCCTCTATTAGTGCATCTCTCTGTTGTGTCTCTCTCGGTGTGTGTCTCTCTCTGGTGTGTCCTCTCGGGGTGTTCTGTGTGTGGGCTCTGTGATGTGTGTGTCTCTTGTGTGTGTATCCTCTGTGTGGTTCTCTCGGGTGTATATCTTGCGTGTGCTTTCTGTGTGGCCCTCTCTGTGTGCCTCTCTCTACTGTGGGTATCTCTCTCTGGGGTGCCTATCTCTGTGGCCACTTCTGGGGGTCCTCTCCTGTTGGTCTCTCTCTCGCGTGTGTGTCTATCTGGTGCTCTCTCTCTGTGTGTCACTCTCTGGGGTCTTCTCTCGGGCCTCTCTCTCTGTGTCTCGCTCTTTGTGACCTCCTCCTGCTGCCTCTCTCTCTGGGGCCATACTTCTTCTGTGGCCTCTCTCCGGGCCTCTCTCGTGAAGTCAGTTTGTCAGTGTTGGACCATGTCTGTTGTCCACAGGTTAAAGACACATAAAAGCAAAGGTCTAAATCAACAGAAAGGAAAATAAAAGGTCTGGGCGTTCGCGCCGCGAGCGTCGCTGCGCTCCGTAGCGCGTCGTCTGGGCGCTCTGCGCGACGGTCTGAGCGGGCTTTTTTTGCGGTCCGTCGCTGCGCGTTGATCTAGATTGTGTTCATGTGTTTTTGTGACTGGCTGGTTGGTTCAGGAGAAGACAAGAGTGACCGAATAGTACATACTCTTCCCTCCTTAAGACTCCTGCGGTTTTTTTGTCTACGGTTTCTAAGTTCATCTCAATAATTACAAAATTCTACTAACGTTGAATATAAGCATAGCAAAACCCCCAATCTCTAGATGATACTTCTACATTTATCCTAATTTCTTTAATAAAATCTTCAACATGACATACTCATCTTATACATCCTGCTTTACATAACTTTCAAAATCATTACACCACGTAATCTATACCCCTTAAAATTTCATATACTATTAATACAATTATATTAAAACCTTTTATCTTTCTTATCATTTACTCCTACTTTCTCAACCTACCTCTTCTCCCAAATTTAATATCCTTCATCTTTTTCTCA
>JAMWET010006301.1:5000-15000 GCA_024036415.1 Prochilodus magdalenae
GCCTGGTCTGAGCTGCTGTGATTCCTAAATGCTCCCGCTTACCACTCGCAGTTGATCATGGAATATCTAGGAGGGAGGAATGTTCAGGAACTGATTATTGGAACGCTGGCATCCTGTTCCAGCACCACACGGGAATTCCGTGAGCCCTTTAGAGCGACCCTTTCCTTCACCTGCAGGGCCAGGAGCTTGATTTTATACACATGTGGGAATGGGACTGAAAGTGTCTCAAGGTTTTCCTGGTCTTCCAGACCCTCAACTTTCCCCCACCATTCCTGGTAACTGTGGAACCGGCTTCCGGAGAACGCTCTGCCATCTTCCTATAGCTTCTCCTGCTTTGTGGTCATCGGTTCTTTTAATGGTCAGGGTGCTGGCTAGCTGCTTAGCCCATGGCTGCTGGATGATTCCTCACTAGAGCTGGGAATTCCAGACCCTGGGAATTCCAGACCAGGGAATTCTGACACCAGAGTTTCCTCTCTACTCTCTTTTAAAGGTCAGGGTGCTGGCTAGCTGCTTAGCCCATGGCTGCTGGATGATTCCTCACTAGAGCTGGGAATTCCAGACCCTGGGAATTCCAGAGCAGGGAATTCTGACGCCAGAGTTTCCCCTCTACTCTCTTTTAAAGGTCAGGGTGCTGGCTAGCTGCTTAGCCCATGGCTGCTGGATGATTCCTCACTAGAGCTGGGAATTCCAGACCCTGGGAATTCCAGAGCAGGGAATTCTGACGCCAGAGTTTCCCCTCTACCCCGGGACGCTGGAAGGCTCGAATGATGAGCTCACGGTGCGTGCAGCAAAGACGCGTTCACCGAACTGCGGAAAACCTGGAGCCGCTACAGGCCCCCTTATCTCGCTGCATCTGTAAGAGCAGGGTGTGGGCTTGTTATTGTTCCTGGAGCGTGGTATTCCAGGCCTCCACGTGTGGAGCTCTCTCACAGCGCAGCCAGCTAGCCCGGGGCATGAAAGTGAGTAGTGCGAATTCCAAGCCAGGTACCACAACAACGTAATCCGCTCACGGTGCAGCTTCGCTCCATCTACCAGGAGTGCTGGCCTCGCCGAGCAGTGGGCCGCGGGATAACAGCACAGTGCATGAACAGGTTAGCCAGCAGATGTGGTCTAGCTCAGGGTGTGAAGGGCATCGTGGTCCTATAGGGTCCAGTCCGACAGGGCACTGTTCGGACACACTGCATGCTGTCTAGCACCGTGCTGGTAGGACGTTCAGGGCTGTGTGACGTTCAGGGCAGCGCTCGAGAGGCTGAATATGGGTGGAGTGGTGGGTTTTCCGGAGTAGTGTGGTGGGTTTCTGGAGTAGAGCGGAGTAGTGTGGTGGGAGTGGTGGGTTTCCGGAGTAGAGTGGAGTAGTGTGGTGGGAGTGGTGGGTTTCTGGAGTAGAGTGGAGTAGTGTGGTGGGAGTGGTGGGTTTCTGGAGTAGAGCGGAGTAGTGTGGTGGGAGTGATGGGTTTCTGGAGTAGAGCGGAGTAGTGTGGTGGGAGTGGTGGGTTTCTGGAGTAGAGCGGAGTAGTGTGGTGGGAGTGGTGGGTTTCTGGAGTAGAGCGGAGTAGTGTGGTGGGAGTGGTGGGTTTCTGGAGTAGAGTGGAGTAGTGTGGTGGGAGTGGTGGGTTACCGGAGTAGAGCGGAGTAGTGTGGTGGGAGTGATGGGTTTCCGAAGTAGAGCGGAGTAGTGTGGTGGGAGTGATGGGTTTCCGGAGTAGAGCGGAGTAATGTGGTGGGAGTGATGGGTTTCCGGAGTAGAGCGGAGTAGTGTGGTGGGAGTGGTGGGTTTCCGGAGTAGAGCGGAGTAGTGTGGTGGGAGTGGTGGGTTTCCGGAGTAGAGTGGAGTAGTGTGGTGGGAGTGATGGGTTTCCGGAGTAGAGCGGAGTAATGTGGTGGGAGTGATGGGTTTCCGGAGTAGAGCGGAGTAGTGTGGTGGGAGTGGTGGGTTTCTGGAGTAGAGCGGAGTAGTGTGGTGGGAGTGATGGGTTTCCGGAGTAGAGCGGAGTAATGTGGTGGGAGTGATGGGTTTCCGGAGTAGAGCGGAGTAGTGTGGTGGGAGTGGTGGGTTTCCGGAGTAGAGCGGAGTAGTGTGGTGGGGGTGGTGGGTTTCTGGAGTAGAGCGGAGTAGTGTGGTGGGAGTGGTGGGTTTCTGGAGTAGAGCGGAGTAGTGTGGTGGGGGTGGTGGGTTTCTGGAGTAGAGCGGAGTAGTGTGGTGGGAGTGGTGGGTTTCCGGAGTAGAGTGGAGTAGTGTGGTGGGAGTGATGGGTTTCCAGAGTAGTGTGGTGGGAGTGATGGGTTTCCGGAGTAGAGTGGAGTAGTGTGGTGGGAGTGATGGGTTTCCGGAGTAGAGTGGAGTAGTGTGGTGGGAGTGGTGGGTTTCCGGAGTAGAGTGGAGTAGTGTGGTGGGAGTGATGGGTTTCCGGAGTAGAGCGGAGTAATGTGGTGGGAGTGATGGGTTTCCGGAGTAGAGCGGAGTAGTGTGGTGGTAGTGATGGGTTTCCGGAGTAGAGCGGAGTAGTGTGGTGGTAGTGATGGGTTTCCGGAGTAGAGCGGAGTAGTGTGGTGGGTTTCTGGAGTAGAGCGGAGTAGTGTGGTGGGAGTGGTGGGTTTCCGGAGTAGAGCGGAGTAATGTGGTGGGAGTGGTGGGTTACCGGAGTAGAGCGGAGTAGTGTGGTGTGAGTGATGGGTTTCCGAAGTAGAGCGGAGTAGTGTGGTGGGAGTGATGGGTTTCTGGAGTAGAGCGGAGTAGTGTGGTGGGAGTGGTGGGTTTCTGGAGTAGAGCGGAGTAGTGTGGTGGGAGTGGTGGGTTTCCGGAGTAGAGCGGAGTAGTGTGGTGTGAGTGATGGGTTTCCGAAGTAGAGCGGAGTAGTGTGGTGGGAGTGATGGGTTTCTGGAGTAGAGTGGAGTAGTGTGGTGGGAGTGGTGGGTTACCGGAGTAGAGCGGAGTAGTGTGGTGTGAGTGATGGGTTTCCGGAGTAGAGCGGAGTAGTGTGGTGGGAGTGATGGGTTTCCGGAGTAGAGCGGAGTAGTGTGGTGGGAGTGATGGGTTTCTGGAGTAGAGTGGAGTAGTGTGGTGGGAGTGATGGGTTTCCGGAGTAGAGCGGAGTAATGTGGTGGGAGTGATGGGTTTCCGGAGTAGAGCGGAGTAGTGTGGTGGGAGTGGTGGGTTTCCGGAGTAGAGCGGAGTAGTGTGGTGGGAGTGGTGGGTTTCTGGAGTAGAGCGGAGTAGTGTGGTGGGAGTGGTGGGTTTCTGGAGTAGAGCGGAGTAGTGTGGTGGGCGTGTTGGGTTTCCGGAGTAGAGAGGAGTAGTGTGGTGGGAGTGGTGGGTTTCCGGAGTAGAGTGGAGTAGTGTAGTTGTGGTAGAGTGATGGGTTTCTGGTATAGAGCGGAAGTAGTGTGGTGGGAGTGGTGGTTTCTGTGGTAGAGCGGAGTAGTGTGGTGGGAGTGGTGGGTTTCAGGAGTAGAGTGGAGTAGTGTGGTGGGGGTGGTGGGTGACCGGAGGAGAGAGGAGTAGGGTGGTGTGAGTGATGGCGTTTCCGAAGTAGAGCGGAGTAGTACCTCCTAATAGTGTGGTGGAGTGATGGTTTCCGGAGTAGAGCGGAGTAATGTGGTGTGGGAGTGAGGGGGTTTCCGGAGTAGAGCGGAGTAGTGTGGTGGGAGTGGTTCGGGTTTCCGGAGTAGAGCGGAGTAGTGTGGTGGGAGTGAGTGGTGGTTTTCCGGAGTAGAGTGGAGTAGTGTGGTGGTGAGTGATGGGTTTTCCGTAGTAGAGCGGAGTAATGTGGTGGTGGGAGTGATGGGTTTCCGGAGTAGAGCGGAGAGTGTTGGTGTGGTGGGGGTGGTGGGTTTCTGGAGATGTTAGAGCGGAGTAGTGTGGTTGGAGTGATGGGTTTCCGGAGTAGAGCGGAGTAATGTGGTGGGAGTGATGGGTTTCCGGAGTAGAGCGGAGGAGTGTGGTGGGAGTGGTGGGTTTCCGGAGTAGAGCGGAGTAGTGTGGTGGGGGTGGTGGGTTTCTGGAGGAGAGCGGAGTTAGTGTGTGTGTAGGGAGTGGTGGGTGGATGGAGTAGAGCGGAGTAGTGTGGTGGGGGTGGGGGTTTCTGGAGTAGAGCGGAGTAGTGTGGTGGGAGGAGTGGGGTTTCCGGAGTAGAGTGGAGTAGTGTGGTGGGAGTGATGGGTTTCCGGAGTAGTGGAGTAAGTGTGGGGTGGGTGTGGTGGGTTTCCGGAGTAGAGGGGAGTAGTGTGGTGGGAGTGATGGGTTTCCGGAGTAGAGCGGAGTAATGTGGTGGTGAGTGATGGGAGTTTCCAGTGAGTAGAGCGGAGTAGTGTGGTGGTAGTGATGGGTTTCCGGAGTAGAGCGGAGTAGTGTGGTGGGTTTCTGGAGTAGAGCGGAGTAGTGTGGTGGGAGTGGTGGGTTTCCGGAGTAGAGCGGAGTAATGTGGTGGGAGTGGTGGGTTACCGGAAGTAGAGCGAGTAGTGTGGTGTGAGTGATGGGTTTCCGAAGTAGAGCGAAGTCTTACTAAGTTAGTGTGGTGGGTGAGTGATGGGTTTCTGGAGTAGAGCGGAGTAGTGTGGTGGGGGTGGTGGGTTTCTGGAGTAGAGCGGAGTAGTGTGGTGGGAGTGGTGGGTTTCCGGAGTAGAGCGGAGTAGTGTGGTGGGAGTGATGGGTTTCCGAAGTAGAGCGGAGTAGTGTGGTGGGAGTGATGGGTTTCTGGAGTAGAGTGGAGTAGTGTGGTGGGAGTGGTGGGTTACCGGAGTAGAGCGGAGTAGTGTGGTGTGAGTGATGGGTTTCCGGAGTAGAGCGGAGTAGTGTGGTGGGAGTGGTGGGTTTCTGGAGTAGAGCGGAGTAGTGTGGTGGGAGTGATGGGTTTCCGGAGTAGAGCGGAGTAATGTGGTGGGAGTGATGGGTTTCCGGAGTAGAGCGGAGTAGTGTGGTGGAGTGGTGGTTTTCCGGAGTAGAGCGGAGTAGTGTGGTGGGAGTGGTGGGTTTCTGGAGTAGAGCGGAGTAGTGTGGTGGGGGTGGTGGGTTTCTGGAGTAGAGCGGAGTAGTGTGGTGGGAGTGGTGGGTTTCCGGAGTAGAGTGGAGTAGTGTGGTGGGAGTGGTGGGTTTCCGGAGTAGAGTGGAGTAGTGTGGTGGGAGTGATGGGTTTCCGGAGTAGAGCGGAGTAGTGTGGTGGGAGTGATGGGTTTCTGGAGTAGAGCGGAGTAGTGTGGTGGGAGTGGTGGGTTTCTGGAGTAGAGCGGAGTAGTGTGGTGAGAGTGGTGGGTTTCTGGAGTAGAGTGGAGTAATGTGGTGGGAGTGGTGGGTTTCTGGAGTAGAGCGGAGTAGTGTGGTGGGAGTGGTGGGTTTCTGGAGTAGAGCGGAGTAGTGTGGTGGGAGTGATGGGTTTCTGGAGTAGAGCGGAGTAGTGTGGTGGGAGTGATGGGTTTCCGGAGTAGAGCGGAGTAATGTGGTGGGAGTGATGGGTTTCCAGAGTAGAGCGGAGTAGTGTGGTGGGAGTGATGGGTTTCCGGAGTAGTGTGGTGGGAGTGATGGGTTTCCGGAGTAGAGTGGAGTAGTGTGGTGGGAGTGATGGGTTTCCGGAGTAGAGTGGAGTAGTGTGGTGGGAGTGATGGGTTTCTGGAGTAGAGCGGAGTAGTGTGGTGGGAGTGATGGGTTTCCGGAGTAGAGTGGAGTAGTGTGGTGGGAGTGATGGGTTTCTGGAGTAGAGCGGAGTAGTGTGGTGGGAGTGGTGGGTTTCCGGAGTAGAGCGGAGTAGTGTGGTGTGAGTGGTGGGTTTCCGGAGTAGAGCGTAGTAGTGTGGTGGGAGTGATGGGTTTCCGGAGTAGAGCGGAGTAGTGTGGTGGGAGTGATGGGTTTCCGGAGTAGAGCGGAGTAGTGTGGTGGGAGTGAAACGGGGTTTTACTGAACGCCATTAAGAAGGTCAGGGGTATTTACCTGCAGGCGCTCGGCCCACTTGGCCCGGACCAGCATATTTGCTCAGAGCAGGAGCTGAAAATGCCCCTTGTGCCCGTTTGGCGAAGGCAGTAGCAGCGTGTTAGGGTTATCAGATGTTCAGTCCAATTAGCAGAACAGGCCACGAGCGCTAGCAGCTTGGTCCGTCGCTGTACGGATGTGGAGCTTATTGGAGTTGTATACAGTGCCGGTGCAGCACCATCGGCAGACGGCTGCACCACGCAGGACTACATCCACCCAGACCGTTACCACGACTGTCCTTAACACCACGTCACCGTCACCAAAGACTGCAGTGGTGTCGTACCAGACTGTCATGGAGTGACTCAGAATGGCAGTGGGTCATCTTCAGTGACGAGTCCCGCTTTAGTCTTGGTGGAGACGCCCCAACGAATCCGTGTGTGGAGGCACCGTGGTCAGCACCGAGATGAACGGTTTGCCGTCACACATCCAGAAGGCCTGGTGTACCTCCACCTCCACCCCTACCGCACCGGTTAACGATCAGCGTTCCCACACCACAGTGCTCAAACCTCTCTTACCTGGCAGGTCCAGATCCACTTGACGACATATCCGTCATCCCTGAACAGGTTGAACATTTCCACGACCCCTCTGGAGTATCCGAACAGGGCGATGCCCGCGTCAGAGACGGCCAGGTTTACCGTTAACAGGTCCGTGGGCTGCAGGACGAGTCTCTGTCTGTACAGGACCAGCATCACCAGACCGTTTCCCACCCATGAGAGCACACCTGCAACACAAGACCTGAACACTTAACACCCATAACTGCAGCCCCCAAAGGGCTAAACACTGAGATTCCTGACGGACACTCGTACAGCCCATCAGGCTAGGCTGTTAGCCTACAGGCCCTGCTGTGATGTTCTAATAGTGTAGCTTCAGCTTCATGGATTTTAATTGGATGGTTTTGATTAGGCCGCTTTGATTGGATGGCTTTGATTGGGCTGCTTTGATCAGACGGCTGTGATCGGACAGCTTTGATCAGATGACTTTGATTTGGATGGCTTTCATTGGATGGCTTTTGCCTGGATGGTTTTGATTGGGCTGCTTTGATTGGGGTGCTTTGATTGTATGCCTTTGATTGGGGTGCTCTGATTGGATTGGATGCCTTTGATTGGCCTGCTTTGATTGGAGTGCTTTGACTGGATGGATTTGATTGGATGGCTTTAATTGCATAGTTTTGATTGGATGGCCTTGATCAGACAGCTTTGATCAGACAGCTTTGATCGGATGACTTTGATTGGACGGCTTTAATTGGATGGCTTTTTACTGGATGGTTTTGATTGGGCTGCTTTGATTGGATGGCTGTGATTGGCCTGCTGTGATTGGACTAATTTGATTGCATGGCTTTGATTGGATGGCTTTGATTGGTTTGCTGTGATTAGTTGGCTGTGATTGGTCTGCTGTGATTGGATGGCTTTGATTGCATGGCTTTGATTGGATGGCCTTGATTGGTCTGCTGTGATAGGATGGCCTTGATTGGTCTGCTTTGATTGGACTGCTTTGATTGCATGGCTTTGATTGGATGGCCTTGATTGGTCTGCTGTGATTGGATGGCTTTGATTGGTCTGCTTTGATTGGATGGCTGTGATTGGTCTGCTGTGATTGCATGGCTTCGATTGGATGGCTGTGATTGGTCTGCTGTGATTGGTCGGCTGTGATTGGATGGCTGTGATTGGATGGCTGAGATTGGATGGCTGTGATTGCATGGCTTTTATTGGGGTGCTTTGATTCGTCGGCTGTGATTGGATGGCTGTGATTGGATGGCTGTGATTGGTCTGCTGTGATTGGATGGCTTTGATTGGATGGCTGTGAGTGGATGGCTGTGATTGGATGGCTGTGATTGCATGGCTTTGATTGGTCTGCTGTGATTGGATGGCTGTGATTGGATGGCTGTGATTGGTCTGCTGTGATTGGATGGCTGTGATTGGTTTGCTGTGATTGGTCTGCTGTGATTGCATGGCTGTGATGGGATGGCTGTGATTGGTCTGCTGTGATTGGATGGCTGTGATTGGATGGCTGTGATTGGATGGCTGTGATTGGATGGCTGTGAGTGGATGGCTGTGATTGGATGGCTGTGATTGCATGGCTTTGATTGGTCTGCTGTGATTGGATGGCTGTGATTGGTCTGCTGTGATTGGATGGCTGTGATTGGTTTGCTGTGATTGGTCTGCTGTGATTGCATGGCTGTGATGGGATGGCTGTGATTGGTCTGCTGTGATTGGATGGCTGTGATTGGTTTGCTGTGATTGGATGGCTGTGATTGGTCTGCTGTAAATGGGTGGCTGTGATTGGATGGCTTTAATTGGTCTGCTGTGATTGGATTGCTGTGATTGGATGGCTGTGATTGGTCTGCTTGTTCTTATTAGGTTACACTGTGAGAAGCCCAGCACTGTGAACAGGGACCTTGTGGAATATGGGCATCACAGCGCGCTGGTATGGAGCGTATATCACCCAGCACTGTACAGCAGTGTTAACGTGTGGAGGCTGAGCAGGTGTTAGTGTAGCGCCGTGTGCAGACGCGTGTATCCAGTAAAGACATCGTCACACTTCAGCTCAAATCAGTCACTGAGAGTCAGAGCGGGTCTGGTCTGAATAGGTTCAGATGTTCTGTACAGCGGCGGTGAGGGGAACCAGGGTTCTACATGTCTAGAACACACATATAGACACTTTATCTAAACCACCAGTGAACCCAGACAGACAGGCAGACAGGCAGACAGGCAGACAGGCAGACAGACAGACAGACAGATAGATAGATAGATAGATAGATAGATAGATAGATAGATAGACGGATAGAGAGATAGACAGGTAGATAAAGAGAGAGATAGATAGACGGATAGATAGATGGGTAGATAGATAGATAGATAGAGAGATAGACGGATATAGAGATGGACAGACAGAGATGGATAGATATAAATATAGAGAGACGGATAGATAGATGGGTAGAGAGATAGATAGATAGATAGACAGATGGACAGACAGATAGATGGATAGAAATATAGATAGATAGACGGATAGATAGATAGACAGGTAGGTAGGTAGATAGATAGATAGATAGATAGATAGATAGATAGATAGACGGATAGATAGATGGGTAGATAAATAGATAGAGAGATAGATGGAGAGATAGACAGATAGAGAGATAGACGGATAGAGAGATGGACAGACAGAGATGGATAGATATAAATATAGAGAGACGGATAGATAGATAGACAGATAGGTAGGTAGATAGGTAGGTAGACAGATAGACAGGTAGACAGATAGGTAGGTAGATAGGTAGGTAGACAGATAGACAGGTAGGTAGATAGATAGGTAGGTAGATAGATAGATAGATAGATAGATAGATAGATAGATAGATAGATAGACAGGTAGACAGATAGGTAGGTAGGTAGGTAGATAGATAGACAGGTAGACAGATAGATAGGTAGGTAGGTAGGTAGGTAGATAGATAGACAGGTAGACAGATAGATAGGTAGGTAGGTAGATAGAGAGATAGATAGATAGATAGATAGATAGATAGATAGATAGATAGATAGATAGATAGATAGACAGGTAGACAGATATATAGGTAGATAGATAGATAGATAGATAGATAGATAGATAGACAGGTAGATAGATAGATAGATAGACAGACGGATAGATAGACGGATAGATAGATAGATAGATAGATAGATAGATAGATAGATAGACAGGTAGGTAAATAGATAGGTAGGTAGATAGATAGAGAGATAGACAAGTAGATAGAGAGAGAGAGAGAGAGAGAGAGAGAGAGAGAGAGAGAGAGAGAGAGAGAGAGAGAGAGATAGACAGATCACTCTAGGAGTCCCCCTAATATACTGGTACCTACCTAGCAGCAGCAGGTAGACTCCGACGGCGATCTCGGCCTGCTCAGACAGAGGAGCCTCCTTTTCCACGAGGCTGAAGTTGTTGTTCCTCCAGGGTATGACCTTCACCGGGTGTTTCAGGGTCAGCCGTATGTCCACTGTCTCCATCGGGGCGGCAGTCCTGTAATAAATCCCTTTATGGAGCCGCTAATGTGCGAAACCTCGGCCC
>JAMWET010006301.1:20000-42500 GCA_024036415.1 Prochilodus magdalenae
AGCATTGTATCAGGTTAGTGGTGTTAGAGGTCTGATCCTCACTGTACTGGTTGAGTGATGGTCTCTCGGTGTCAGATTAGTGGTGTTAGTGGTCTGATCCTCACTGTACTGGGTGAGTGATGGTCTCTCGGTGTCAGGTTAGTGGTGTTAGTGGTCTGATCCTCACTGTACTGGGTGAGTGATGGTCTCTCGGTGTGGTATCAGGTTAGCGGTGTTAGTGGTCTGATCCTCACTGTACTGGGTGAGTGATGGTCTCTCTGTGTCAGGTTAGTGGTGTTAGTGGTCTGATCCTCACTGTACTGGGTGAGTGATGGTCTCTCAGTGTGGTATCAGGTTAGTGGTGTTAGTGGTCTGATCCTCACTGTACTGGGTGAATGATGGTCTCTCGGTGTCAGGTTAGTGGTGTTAGTGGTCTGATCCTCACTGTACTGGGTGAGTGATGATCTCTCAGTGTGGTATCAGGTTAGTGGTGTTAGTGGTCTGATTCTTACTGTACTGGGTGAGTGATGGTCTCTCGGTGTGGTATCAGGTTAGTGGTGTTAGTGGTCTGATCCTCACTGTACTGGGTGAGTGATGGTCTCTCAGCATTGTATCAGGTTAGTGGTGTTAGAGGTCTGATCCTCACTGTACTGGTTGAGTGATGGTCTCTCGGTGTCAGATTAGTGGTGTTAGTGGTCTGATCCTGACTGTACTGGGTGAGTGATGGTCTCTCGGTGTCAGGTTAGCGGTGTTAGTGGTCTGATCCTCACTGTACTGGGTGAGTGATGGTCTCTCGGTGTGGTATCAGGTTAGCGGTGTTAGTGGTCTGATCCTCACTGTACTGGGTGAGTGATGGTCTCTCTGTGTCAGGTTAGTGGTGTTAGTGGTCTGATCCTCACTGTACTGGGTGAGTGATGGTCTCTCAGTGTGGTATCAGGTTAGTGGTGTTAGTGGTCTGATCCTCACTGTACTGGGTGAATGATGGTCTCTCGGTGTCAGGTTAGTGGTGTTAGTGGTCTGATCCTCACTGTACTGGGTGAGTGATGATCTCTCAGTGTGGTATCAGGTTAGTGGTGTTAGTGGTCTGATCCTCACTGTACTGGGTGAGTGATGGTCTCTCAGTGTGGTATCAGGTTAGTGGTGTTAGTGGTCTGATCCTCACTGTACTGGGTGAGTGATGGTCTCTCAGTGTGGTATCAGGTTAGTGGTGTTAGTGGTCTGATCCTCACTGTACTGGGTGAATGATGGTCTCTCGGTGTCAGGTTAGTGGTGTTAGTGGTCTGATCCTCGCTGTACTGGTTGAGTGATGGTCTCTCGGTGTCAGGTTAGTGGTGTTAGTGGTCTGATCCTCACTGTACTGGGTGTAGTTCTCCTGAAAGGTGCTGGTACGTTGGACCCTGGCTGTTCCCTCTGAGGGCACCACAGATTAACGCCAGGTCTCCGGCTCCTAACCACATGTAAATATTTGAGTGGGCAGCCTCGTCCAGGTGGGAGTGCGCTCCGCTGGCCTGGGATTTATTGAAACAGGTAGCTTATGGAAGTCGGAGCCATCAAGGAGACAGTTTCCGCTTTCTCTGTGCAGACTGGAGCGAGTGTCCCGAGCGCTGGCACTGATTTCGTCCAAAGTAGGTCAGGCTCAACCACAACGTGCAAGGCTGCCATTGAGTGCAGCTGGACCGTGACAGGAAAGCTGTACCAGCGATCCCAGCGCTGTCTCTCATTTAGTCCGATCCGTTTGGTAAGGCCTTCCGGCTTTGGACTGGAGATCTTAGGCACCAGTGCTGCAGAGCTTTTGGTTAACGAGGAGGTTACCAAGGCCAACGTCTCGGACGGCCGACAGCGTGTTCATAACCGCCTCACGCGGTAACTCTCCGTGAGGGAGCTTTTAGAGGGGGACGTCTGGTTACCTTCACCGCCACTTTTGAAACCACCTCCCAAATGGACTCTTGTCAACGGAATCGGAACTCAGACCACCGCTATGGACCATCGTGGTGCAGAAAAGCATCTCAGGACGCTCAACCTGTCCGACCTCGAGGTCTACAACAGCAGGAGACCGCACTGGGGTTCCACGGCCAGGAGAAGGCTGAGGCTCCGTTGGACACCGGCTCGACAAAATCCGATCTGATGGTCTGATGAAGGCTGAGGCACACAGGTGGTAGGTTCAGGATATGGCACCAACTGCGTAGTCCATGGACGCAGCCTGTCCGGGGTGATGGAGGCGGCATGGGGAATGTTTTCTTGGCACACTGTGGGTTCGTAAACGCCGTTCAATCGTCGCTGGAATGACCACAGCCTGTTTGGGTAGCACCAGCACCGTCGGCCTGTCCAGGGTGTTTCCTGCCCAGCGTACTCCGGGACCCCGGGACCCCCTGTGGGCGAAGAAGGATAACGCTTCTTCCAGCGTGATGATGCACCGAGGCTCCAAGCCCAGTATAGGCATAGTGTCCATAGCGTGTGGTGTATCCGATCTGGCCTTTAGTCTGAGTCCTGCCCTTGCCAGCTTTAGTGAACGGTAGGGTTGGGTTCCAGGGCAGGCTCTCCGGCGGCCCAGGCCGGAGTCAATGGGTACGCGTGTGCATGCTGGGCTCAGCGGTGCAGTAGCAGGGTAGACCAGGCACTGCCTGGCATCAATGGCTAATCCAATAAGCCACAGCCTCTGGGAGGCTTTGTCTGGAGGAGGTCCGGGCCCTGGTTTGACCCCTAGTAGACCCAGGCGCACAGGGGACTGATACGAGCCACCTTCCTGCTCTGCCAAGGCTGCAGCTGGGAGAACCCGCCTCAGGGCCTGTCTGAACCCCCCGTGCCCTCTAGGACCCGGTTCCCTTTAATTAAGCTGATGATGAGGTTATGAAGTTATGGCTTAGCGCATGTAATTGAGCCTGTATCAGAGCAGCTTTGAGCAGACATGCTAGCGGCTAATTAGCATGCTAAGCTAGCTAATGAGTTTCCGTCAACTATGGCGCTCGTAAAACCTGCGGCATGTTCTCCGTGTGGTTTCGGTCATGTGGTTTTACGCTGGGATAACTGACACCCTGTGATCTGGTTCTAGAGTGAAACGAGCCGTTTCCCCTTATCCGGTGAGCTCCTCGTGAATAACCAGATGAGCTCTGCTCTGATTGGCTGGTTTACAGCAAGACCCCGCCCACGATGATCACACAGAAGCAACATGTGGAAACAGACTCAATAAAATGAGCCTCTGTGTGAATAAGCTCCGCCCTCATACTGTTTAGTTAGCTATGCTAGTTCGTTGGAGCTAATGCTAGTCGCTAACGTTAGCTATGCTAGCTACCGGCTCCATCTGGACACAGTAGATTAAAGTTGATCCTCACTATGGAGCTCTCAGTTTAAGATGATCTGCTCCAACCGCCACACACGGATACAATCACACAGCATGGCTGGACTTACAGGCTGCTGTTGGGGTGGTGGTGCTAATAAAGGTGGAGCTGCTCCTCTCTTCAGTCTCTTCAGGGACAAACGCTGAGCGGAGCTGCTCCATATTGTCCAGAGAGGTTTGGGAATCTGTCCGGAGTGGAATGTGTGGACTGCAGGATTACAGTATTCCGGGATCCTGTTAAAGATGTGGGAGCTGGAGTTTTGGGAATTTTCTGTTCCACCTTAAATGGTGCTGCTGGGTATTCTGGTTCCTGTACCGGCTGCAGCATTTAAGGTGTAACGGAACGTTGGATTAGGAAGCTGGTGAATAGGAAGCGACTCCAGCCTTGTTTAAAGATGACCATCCACCACGTCCCGTGGACAGTTGGGTTCCTTGGGAAGGGAACGGAAAGTGCCGGCATCGCATTCCCAGTCGGAACGCTGGATCTCTCCACACAGTCCACCATGTTGGTTCTGTAGCTCTGTGGTGGTCGCATGTAAACACTGGGTGTGTAAATATTAATGAGTCCGTAACTTTTTAGGAATTTGGGAATGGGCCTGTTTTCCCGTCCTCTTTTGGGAATGCTGGATTCGGATTAGAAGGAGGAACTACAGTGTTTGAGGTTCCTGGTATGTGGGTTCTAGGTCACCATCACAGTGTACACACAGCTTTACAGTCCGTTCAGCTGTTTTGCTGTCGCCGGTGTTTGGTTGTCGGGAGCCTGGAAAGAGAAATCCTCCTTCCTGATTGGTTGTCTAGGAATCCCGCTGCTCCGCTCCACCGCTCCGCCGCTCCGCTAATGATGGAGCTGTGTTTACTGCTGTTCCACACGGTCACTCAGAATCAACTCCAGAGAGGCTCTGCTGTGGGCTGGCCCGTGGATGTGGCGCCTGAGCTTGACCTTGCTCCAAACCCCGGAGGCGGTTAGCATCTCCGAGGCATTCCGGATCAGAGGGATTGACCTGTTGACCTGACCTTGAATGACCTTAGTGCGCTGCACCTGATTCAGAGAGACAACGCCTCTGCGCTAATGAGCGACCTCTAGGGTTAGATCTGCCACTCAAAGGCACCTCTGAGTAAATCCCTTCGGGGGGGCGGGGATGGGATCCGTAGATTGGGAAGAGGTGGTGCAGTGCCGGGAATGTCGCTTTCCATGTGTGGGAAGTGGCTGTTACTGATTGATGCTGTTCAGCTCATGCTAGGAGTTGGATGACTTCACCAAGTTCTGACGTTCCCATATTCCTGAAGGACATTCCGGTTTTCCTTACACAGACTCTCCTCTCTTTCCAGGGAGCCCATCTCCAGGTATTCTGGGATCAAGACATCCAGCTGCAGCACACATGGAACACTTCCTGAGGCTCAGCCGCGGAAGGAATACTTCACCTACATCCCTACAACTCGGAAGATCGATCGACGAAGCAGGTACGGCAGCTACGCGCAGAGGAGAGACCCGCACGGGGGTCCATGAATCCCAGGAGGCCTATAAATCAACGGTGCCGCGTATGGGAACGTCTCTCCGGGCACGGCTCCGGGGTCAGTCAGGCCCCCTGCCGCCAGCCATATGCAGGAGGATGAGTTCCTGCTGGGCTTCCCAGAATGCATGACGTCACCGTTTCTAGGGGAGGACGGATGTAGCAGCTTCCAGGGACTGGCAGTTTGGGAGCTACAGTGAGGATGGCCCTGGCTCTTGTTGGGCCCCAGTAGCTATGGGCGCTACTATGGCAACAGTAGGCATCCCGCATCCTCCATCCTTTCATCTTCTGCTTATCCGTCTGGGTTGCCGTGGTTGCTGGAGTCTCAGTGCTCATTGGGCGGAAGGCAGGAAACAGGAAACACCCTGGACAGGGTCTCTCACTCTCTCTGTGTCTCTCTCTCTCTCTCTCTCTCTCTCTCTCTCTCATTCATTCTGTTTCTCTCTCTCCCTCTCTCTGTCTCTTACTCACTCTCTTTATCTCTCTCTTCTTTGTCCCTCTGTCTTACTTTCCCTCTCTCTGTATGTCTTTCTGTCCCTGCCTCTCTCTCCCTCTCTCCCTCACTCACTCACTCACTCACTCTCTCTCACACTCACTCACTCACTCACTCTCTCTTTTTCACTCACTCACTCACTCACTCACTCACTCTTTCTCTCTCACTCTCTCTCACACTCACTCACTCACTCACTCTTTCTCTCTCACTCTCTCTCTCTCACTCACTCACTCTCTTTTTCACTCTCTCTTTTTCACTCACTCACTCTCTCTCTCTCTCTCACTCACTCTCTCTTTCTCACTCACTCTCTCTCTCTGTCTCACTCACTAACTCTCTCTTTCTCACTCACTCTCTCTTTCTCACTCACTCTCTCTCTCTGTCTCACTCACTCACTCACTCACTCACTCACTCTCTCTTTTTCACTCTCTCTTTTTCACTCACTCACTCACTCACACTCTCTCTCTCACTCTCTCTCACACTCACTCACTCACTCTCTCTCACACTCACTCACTCACTCTCTCTCACACTCACTCACTCACTCTCTCTTTTTCACTCTCTCTTTTTCACTCACTCACTCACTCACTCACTCACTCACTCTTTCTCTCTCTCTCTCTCTCTCTCTCTCTCTCTCTCACTCTCTCTCACTCACTCACTCTCTTTTTCACTCACTCACTCACTCTTTCTCTCTCTCTCTCTCACTCACTCTCTCTCTCTCTCTCTCTCTCTCTCTCTCACTCACTCACACACTCTCTCTCTCACTCACTCTCTCTCTCTCTCTCTGTCTCACTCACTCACTCTCTCTTTCTCACTCATTCTCTCTCTCTGTCTCACTCACTCACTCACTCTCTCTCTCTCTCTCTCTCTCTCTCTCTCACTCACTCACTCACTCGCTCTTTCTCACTCATTTTCTCTCTCTGTCTCACTCACTCACTCACTCTCTCTCTCACTCACTCACTCACTCACTCACTCACTCACTCACTCACTCACTCACTCACTCACTCACTCTCTCTCTCTCTCTCCTCTTACTTCCCATCCCCCATGTACGCCCGTGTGTTTGAGCTGGTACCTACCAGCGTGTCTCCAGGTGCGATTCCAGGCCTGTTTACTGGAACTGAGCAGGACCTAACACCGGGGGAAATCAGGTAAGAGGTGCCTCAGGTAATAATCCTCTACAGGCAGGTCCCGAAATTCCTGCTGGTTATCGCACCCGGAATAATGTCAGCCCACTTTGATATCTTCCTCTCTGAGACGTTAGGAGCAGCCTGATTACGGCCTTCCAGTGTGTTCCGGGGGGGACCTGTTTCATGGCTGATGAAACGGCTGGCTGCGGTATTCCCCGAGCGTGTAATCAAACCTGATGGAGCATTGCGATGATGAGTTCTGGATGGCTTGCTGAGAGACCGTGTGTACGTGTGCGGCGGTAATTATGCTTATTAGTGGTCCTGAAATGTCAGAGTTCCCGCTGTGAGGGTAAATGTTGGGAAAGGCGAGTGGAGCAGGTCTGTTTTGAAGATTTGGCCCCACCTTTTGACTCTGTGATCCCTGATTCCCATCTCCAGGAGCCGGAAAGCATCAACATGTCAGTCAGGTTAGAGCCGAGACCTCGTACAGAGCTGCAGTTCATTACAACAGATGGAGAAATTCCTCTGATAGTGCATTCAGTTAACCACTCAGCTCTTTAACCAGCACTTAACCAACCAGCTTCTTAACCAGCACTTAACCAACCAGCTCTTTAACCAGCAGTTAACCAACCAGCTCTAACCAGCACTTAACCAACCAGCTTCTTAACCAGCAGTAAACCACTCAGCTCTTTAACCAGCACTTAACCAACCAGCTCTTTAACCGGCAGTTAACCACTCAGCTCTTTAACCAGCACTTAACCAACCAGCTTCTTAACCAGCAGTTAACCACTCAGCTCTTTAACCTGCAGTTAACCAATCAGCTCTTTAACCAGTGGTTAACCAACCAGCTTCTTAACCAGCACTTAACCAACCAGCTCTTTAACCAGCAGTTAACCAACCAGCAGTTAACCCTTCAGCTCTTTAACCAGCAGTTAACCAACCAGCTCTTTAACCAGCAGTTAACCAACCAGCAGTAAACCACTCAGCTCTTTAACCAGCACTTAACCAACCAGCAGTAAACCACTCAGCTCTTTAAACAGCACTTAACCAACCAGTTCTTTAACCAGCAGTTAACCAACCAGCTCTAACCAGCACTTAACCAACCAGCTCTAACCAGCACTTAACCAACCAGCTCTAACCAGCCCTTAACCAACCAGCTTCTTAACCAGCAGTAAACCACTCAGCTCTTTAAACAGCACTTAACCAACCAGTTCTTTAACCAGCAGTTAACCACTCAGCTCTTTAACCAGCACTTAACCAACCAGCTCTTTAACCGGCAGTTAACCACTCAGCTCTTTAACCAGCACTTAACCAACCAGCTCTTTAACCGGCAGTTAACCACTCAGCTCTTTAACGGGCAGTTAACCACTCAGCTCTTTAACCTGCAGTTAACCAATCAGCTCTTTAACCAGCAATTAACCACTCAGCTCTATAACAAGCAGTTAATCAGTCAGCTCTATAACCAGCAGTTAACCACTCAGATTTTTAACCAGCAGTTAACCACTCAGCTCTATAACCAGCAGTTAACAACTCAGTTCTATAACCAGCAGTTAACCACTCAGTTCTATAACCAGCAGTTAACCACTCAGTTCTTTAACCAGCAGTTAACCACTCAGCTCTTTAACCATCAGGTAACCACTCAGTACTTTAACCAGCAGTTAACCAATCAGCTCTTTAACCAGATGTTAACCACTCAGTTCTTTAACCACTCAGCTCTTTAACCAGCAGTTAACCACTCAGTTCTTTAACCAGCAGTTAACCACTCAGCTCTTTAACCAGAAGTTAACCACTCAGCTCTTTAACCAGCAGTTAACCAATCAGCTCTTTAACCAGAAGTTAACCACTCAGTTCTTTAACCAGCAGTTAAGCAATCAGCTCTTTAACCGGCAGTTAACCACTCAGTTCTTTAACCAGCAGTTAACCACTCAGTTCTTTAAACAGCAGTTAACCATTCAGCTCTTTAACCAGAAGTTAACCAACCAGCTCTAACCAGCCCTTAACCAACCAGCTTTTTAACCAGCAGTTAACCACTCAGCTCTTTAACCAGCAGTTAACCAATCAGCTCTTTAACCGGCAGTTAACCACTCAGCTCTATAACCAGCAGTTAACCACTCAGTTCTTTAACCAGCAGTTAACCACTCAGTTCTTTAACCAGCAGTTAACCACTCAGTTCTTTAACCAGCAGTTAACCACTCAGCTCTTTAACCAGCAGTTAACCACTCAGCTCTATAACCAGAAGTTAACCACTCAGTTCTTTAACCAGCAGTTAACCACTCAGTTCTTTAACCAGCAGTTAACCAATCAGCTCTTTAACCAAAAGTTAACCACTCAGTTCTTTAACCGGCAGTTAACCACTCAGCTCTTTAACCAGCAGTTAACCAGTCAGCTCTATAACCAGCGGTTAACTAGTCAGGATCTGGTTGGATCATGCAGTCGGACAAACATGGTGCTGTGTGAATGATCATCAGAGCCAGCGCCGCTTCCACACTCCTGGCCTGTAGTGGATAAGAGACAGCCCAGCCAGGGGCCCCGGCTGCTCCCAGTCTGAAGAATGTGCCGAGGGGCAGCCTGCTGTCGGCTGCACCGCGTCCCCCGCCCTGCCCCACGCCCCGACATGTCCCGCACACGACTTAATCCTCATTAACTGCAATCTGCTGCATGTCCACCAACACCGAGTAGACCCTGAAACACATCCCACAGCCAGGGAAGAAGGGCGGTGTGAGCTATAGTGCTCCGTCAGGTCACTGCAGAGCTCCGTCAGGTCACTGCAGAGCTCCGTCAGGTCACTGCAGAGCTCCGTCAGGTCGGTGTAGAGCCCCACCAGTTTATTGTGGCTGAGACTGGGGAAAGGGAACTGTATTATGGAAGATAATACCAAGACGGCATTAGCACCAAGATGACCGGCTTCTCCTCCCACGTCCAGAAGGCCTGGCGTCCCTCCACCTCCACCCCTACCGCACCATCTGCAGGAACTGTGTGAGGATGTTCAAGCTGCATGGGATGGATTATCCTGTGTCCACTGCTGAAGGACTAGAGGAGGTGTCCTGTACGGTCAGTGAAGCTGTAGGTGGTTGTAAGTTCAGGACTTTGGGTGTAGACCAGGACCGTGCTGGTGGTGCCACAGGGCTCCGTTATCTAACTACACATATGCCCCCATAAACCCCGGCTGGTGTCTTTCAAAGGCGAGCGGCGTAATTACCTTCAGCAGGGCCGAACGGCAGACTGCGAGTCGCGGCAGCGTAAGCTGATAACCTGCAGCCCGCCTCCTAAATACGGACCACCTGCACGCCCCTCCTAGGTGAAAGTGGTTGGGAGCCGTGGTCCTTTAATGGTAGGCCTCCCACCATCTGCTCTGTAATGTCAACAGCGAGCTTTTCTCCACCTCCCGGCCGTCCTCGGAGGACTCCAGGGTTCAGGGTGCTGGTAAACACTGCCTGACGGAACGCGGTTTCGCTAGGCCTCCATCTCGCTCAGACCGGGGGCCTCGCTGAGCTCTGTGATGACCAGAGCTGGCTGTGGCGCGCCGTTACCTATCACGGATACAGAACCATGGACGGTTCCCTTAGGTATATATACTGTGGAACATTTTTCAAAAACACGCTGGCCACCAATCAGGGTTCTTCTGCTGGTGCTATGTAGAGCCATAGATGTTTGAAAAAGATTCTTATTTAGAACCATTTAGAACCAAGGCTCTACAGGGAACAAGCTCCACCACATTCTCCACCAAAAAGGGTTCGTCTACTGTTACAAGCTTGACATGGCAAAAATAGTGGAACCATGTTTGGCACTATCTAGAACCATAGATGGTTTGCATGGTTCTATATGGATCCATTTACATAAAGGTTCCATGGACTGAATGGTATACCAGTCACACTACTCCTCCCAAAAAGCGCTCTTCTTTGGTGCTACATAGAACCATAGTTGCTTTATAAGGTTCTATAAGGAATCCTATCTAACACATTCTCACCCGAAAGGGTTCTCTTTTGGTGCTATACAGAACCCTAGATGGTTTATAAGGTTCTTTATAGAGTCATTTTTTTACAAAAAGGTCCCATTCTGTAACGGTGCCTTACCCACAAATGCATTGTCCGGGCGATCCTCCACTGTTTACAAGCTTGACATGGCAAGAAAAATAGTGGGAACCATGTTTGGCACTATCTAGAACCATAGATGGTTTGCATGGTTCATATGGATCCATTTACATAAAGGTTCCATGGGGATGGTATACAACACGTACTCCACCAAAAAAAGCGACCCTTCTTTGGTGCTACATAGAACCATAGTTGCTTTATAAGGTTCTATAAGGAATCCTATCTAACACATTCTCACCCGAAAGGGTTCTCTTTTGGTGCTATACAGAACCCTAGATGGTTTATAAGGTTCTTTATAGAGTCATTTTTTTACAAAAGGTTCTGTAATGTACCAAATGCATTGTCGGGGATCCTCCACTGTTACAAGCTTGACATGGCAAAAATAGTGGAACCATGTTTGGCACTATCTAGAACCATAGATGGTTTGCATGGTTCTATATGGATCCATTTACATAAAGGTTCCATGGGGAATGGTATACAACACATACTCCACCAAAAAGCGCTCTTCTTTGGTGCTACATAGAACCATAGTTGCTTTATAAGGTTCTATAAGGAATCCTATCTAACACATTCTCACCCGAAAGGGTTCTCTTTTGGTGCTATACAGAACCCTAGATGGTTTTATAAGGGTTCTTTAGAGAGTCATTTTTTTACAAAAGGTTCTGTAATAGAAACCTTAACACTAAATGCATTGTCCGGGGAAAAGGTAAATTCTCCACTGTTACAAGCTTGACATGGCAAAAAATAGTGGAACCATGTTTTGAGCACTATCTAGAACCATAGATGGTTTGAATGGTTCTATATGGATCCGTTTACATAAAGGTTCCATGGGGAATGGTATACAACACATACTCCACCAAAAAGGGTTCTTCTTTGGTGCTACATAGAACCATAGTTGCTTTATAAGGTTCTATAAGGAATCCTATCTAACACATTCTCACCCGAAAGGGTTCTCTTTTGGTGCTATACAGAACCCTAGATGGTTTATAAGGTTCTTCATAGAGTCATTTTTTTACAAAAGGTTCTGTAATGTACCAAATGCATTGTCGGGGATCCTCCACTGTTACAAGCTTGACATGGCAAAAATAGTGGAACCATGTTTGGCACTATCTAGAACCATAGATGGTTTGAATGGTTCTATATGGATCCGTTTACATAAAGGTTCCATGGGGAATGGTATACAACACATTCTCCACCAAAAAGGGTTCTCTTTTGGTGCTACATAGAACCATAGTTGCTTTATAAGGTTCTATAAGGAATCCTATCTAACACATTCTCACCCGAAAGGGTTCTCTTTTGGTGCTATACAGAACCCTAGATGGTTTATAAGGTTCTTTATAGAGTCATTTTTTTACAAAAGGTTCTGTAATGTACCAAATGCATTGTCGGGGATCCTCCACTGTTACAAGCTTGACATGGCAAAAATAGTGGAACCATGTTTGGCACTATCTAGAACCATAGATGGTTTGAATGGTTCTATATGGATCCGTTTACATAAAGGTTCCATGGGGAATGGTATACAACACATACTCCACCAAAAAGGGTTCTTCTTTGGTGCTACATAGAACCATAGTTGCTTTATAAGGTTCTATAAGGAATCCTATCTAACACATTCTCACCCAAAAGGGTTCTCTTTTGGTGCTATACAGAACCCTAGATGGTTTATAAGGTTCTACAAGGAATCCTATCTAACACATTCTCACCCAAAAGGGTTCTCTTTTGGTGCTATACAGAACCCTAGATGGTTTATAAGGTTCTACAAGGAATCCTATCTAACACATTCTCACCCGAAAGGGTTCTTTTTTGGTGCTATACAGAACCCTAGATGGTTTATATGGTTCTACAAGGAATCCTATCTAACACATTCTCACCCGAAAGGGTTCTCTTTTGGTGCTATACAGAACCCTAGATGGTTTATAAGGTTCTACAAGGAATCCTATCTAACACATTCTTACCCAAAAGGGTTCTCTTTTGGTGCTATACAGAACCCTAGATGGTTTATAAGGTTCTATATGACCAGAGCTGGCTGTGGCGCGCCGCTACCTATCGGGCCAGCAGTGCTGCGGGGCCGGCTCCTACGCTTCGGCGCCGCGTGCCTCCGGATACGGATTTAGCAGCAGGACTTTTGGGTTTATATGTGCAGATTACAGGGTTTTTGGGTTGCTGGGGAGAGTTTGAGCGAGGCCACAAGGCCTCGGCTAGTCTGGACTCGAGGCCGGCCAGCGGAATGTGATTTTATAAAGCTCATATTCCGCATTTTTCTAACGTTTCCGTGTTTTTTCTTCTCATTTTTGTGGTTTTATGCACCATAAACAGGCAGAACTCCGTCCTGGGTTACTGCGCCTTTAAGACTGATATATGTAAATGACCTCTCTGACTGGCTACCCTGTATCTCCATAGAAACCAACCAAGGACTGAAAGCACCAGTTCAGACTCAAGTCCTCCGAGACATCGAGCTTATCACGCCCATCAGACGTCTCGGTATGGAGCTGTAGAGGTTCCTGATGGAGTCCTGTGATCATCCATCCCATGCAGCTTGAACATCCTCACACAGTTCCTGCAGATGGTGCGGTAGGGGTGGAGGTGGAGGGACGCCAGGTCCTCTGGACGTGTGACGACAAACCGTTCATCTTGGTGCTGACCACGGTGCCTCCACCCATGGACTCGTTGGGCGTCTCCACCAAGACTAAAGCGGGACTCGTCACTGAAGCACCGTAATTCCCGTAATTCAGGTGATATCAGGGAAACGGTGTAGCTCCGGGGGGCGACTTGGGAACGCCCACGCCTGTACGAGAGAGAGGTGGAGCACAGGCCAGCATGCTCATGGCAAGGCAACTGCGTACTGGAGTTCGGATGAGGCGTGATGGTGGAATGCCTCCACTGGCCGCACCGTTTGTCCGAACTCTCCAGAATGCTCCTCCACCCAATGGGACGGTGCCAATGGACACCGAACGGGGACACCCAGCTGGTCAATGACGTGTTCAGGCGGGACAGTGGACCCAACCCATGCCATGAGAACACACCCCCCACCGGCATGGAAGCACCGCCAGGTTGGCAACTGCAGTCCATGGCTTTATGGGGTCTGCACCACCCACAAACCCCACCATCGGTACCGTGACTCATCAGACCACGCCACACGCTACCGGCCCTCCAGGGTTCTGATGTCCTGAGCTGTTGTTGGACTGGGAGGTGAACGGTACACTTGGTGTTTACATACCCCAGGGTGGTTCTCCAGGGCTTCTAGATAGAACCATAAATACAGTGGTTCTCTGCATGGTTAAATAGTTTGTCAGGGTGGAGAACGTGCTGTATAGGGTTCTATGTAGAACCTGATTGTTTTTATATTGCTCCAAACAAGCTTGACGTTGACAGCAGTAGAAGAACCTTCTTGATGCTCCATAGAGCCCAAAATGGGTATATAGAACGGGAGTTGGTTATGTGGTTCTGTATAGAACCGTACACTAAAAATGTTCCATCAAAAAGGGTTCTTCTGTTGTTACAAGCTTGACACAGTAACAGTAGAAAAGCCTATATGGAGCCCTAGATGATACCTAGAACCATAGGTGGTTAATGTTCTTGTTCTATACAGAACCATGATACAACACATTCTCCACCAAAAAGGGTTCTTCTGTTGTTACAAGTCACGGACACAGAACCATGGACGGTTCCCTTAGGTATATATACTGTGGAACATTTTCAAAAACACGCTGGCCACCGATCAGGGTTCTAAGGTGCTATGTAGAGCCATAGATGTTTGAAAAAGATTCTTATTTAGAACCATTTAGGACCAAGGCTCTACAGGGAACAAGCTCCATGACGTTCTCCACCCAAAAGGGTTCTTCTACTGTTACAAGCTTGACATGGCAAAAACAGTGGAACCATGTTTGGCACTATCTAGAACCATAGATGGTTTGAATGGCTCTATATGGATCCGTTTACAAAAAGGTTCTGTGGGGAATGGTATACAACACATTCTCCACCAAAAAGGGTTCTCCTTTTGGTGCTACATAGAACCATAGTTGCTTTATAAGGTTCTATATAGAATGCTACCCAACACATTCTCACCCAAAAGGGTTCTCTTTTGGTGCTATACAGAACCCTAGATGGTTTATAAGGTTCTTTATAGAGTCATTTTTTTTACAAAAGGTTCTGTAATGTACCAAATGCATTGTCGGGGATCCTCCACTGTTACAAGCTTGACATGGCAAAAATAGTGGAACCATGTTTGGCACTATCTAGAACCATAGATGGTTTGAATGGCTCTATATGGATCTGTCTACTAAAAGGTTCCATGGGGAATGGTACACAACACATTCTCCACCAAAAAGGGTTCTCCTTTTGGTGCTACATAGAACCATAGTTGCTTTATAAGGTTCTATAAGGAATCCTATCTAACACATTCTCACCCAAAAGGGTTCTCTTTTGGTGCTATACAGAACCCTAGATGGTTTATAAGGTTCTTTATAGAGAACCCTTGAAGAACCATCTCCAGATCCCCAGGTCATCTGCTGCATCTAACCAGTAGAACCAGCTGGAACCAGTTGGTGGGCTAGCAAGTTGGTTTTCCCGTGCTAGGACAATTCGGCATGGTTCTCCAAAGTCCCAGTGGAGTGAACATTCCGTATCTGGAACATGGAAAGGGAACCAAGCAGCCGACTGTATACCCGCCTCCACCACCTGTATGTGGGCAGCTGCGGAGCGGAGCCTCCCTCTGGATGTAATTATCAGGTTCCGAGCTTCTAAGTGCTCCGAGGACATGATAAACGGTGACGGGGAGGACGTGCCGTACAGTACAGCGGAGAGGAATGTGTCTCCTTCGGCTAAAGAACCCTGGAGCCGATTGATGGATGGACCTTCTACCTCTCGGCAGAGGACGGAGCCGGCACACGTTAAACGAGGTGCAGGCGCATACCTGTGAGACTGAACTACAGCACCACCCAGAGTCCGGAGACGGCCTGCCGTCCGGGGAACGGTTCCTCAGGCTGGTGGGGACGGTGTTGGCTGTAGGTCGAAGGCTGTGAACCTCAGGAACACCCACCAAATCAAAGAGGTGATCTGCCATCCAAAGAAGGTTTCCTTGCATGGGGAAATGGTTCTCCAGACTGCTGGGGAACCTATGTCTATGGTTCCGAGGCTGTAAATTACAGGACCACCCACCAGAGCATTGAGGTGACCTGCTACCTAAGGGTTCTGTTCATGGTGAAATGGTTCTCCAGACTGCTGGAGAAGGTGTCGTCTATGGTTCTAAGACTGAGCTTCAGGAACCCCCACCAGAGCAAAGGGGCAATCTGCCATCCAAGGACTGCGACCAACAGGACCACACAGAGCCAAGAGTGGACCTGCGATCCAAGAAATGGTTAAACGGTTCTCCAGACCTTTGGAGAAAGTGTTGTCTATGGTTCTAAGGCTGTGACTTATAGAACCTCCAAGAGCTGAGAGTGGACCTGTGATCCAAGAAACGGTTCTTTGTATGGTTAAACGGTTCTCCAGACTTTTGGAGAAAGTGTCATCTATGGTTCTAAGACTGTGACTTACAGGACTGCAAAGAGAGGACCTTTGATCTAAGAAACGGTTCTTTGCATGGTGAAATGGTTCTCCAGACTGCTGGAGAATGTGTGGTCTATGGTTCTAAGGCTGTGACTTATAGGACCTCCAGAAGCCAAGAGTGGACCTGTGATCCAAGAAGTGGTTCCTTGCATGGTGAAATGGTTCTTCAGACTCCTGGGGAACCTATGTCTATGGTTCCAAGGCTGTAAATTACAGGAACCCCCACCAGAGCATTGAGGCGACCTGCTGCCTAAGACAGGGTTCTGTTCATGGTGAAATGGTTCTCCAGACTGCTGGAGAATGTGTTGTCTATGGTTCTAAGACTGTGACTAACAGGACCGCTCAGAGCCAAGAGTGGACCTGTGATCCAAGAAATGGTTCTCTGCATGGTAAAATGGTTCTTTAGACTGGTGGAGAATGTGTTGTTTGTGTTTTTTGACTTACAGGACCGCTTAGAACCTGTGATCCAAAAAACGGTTCTTTGCATGGTAAAATGGTTCTCCAGACTTTTGGAGAAAATGTTGGTCTATGGTTCTAAGACGGTGACTTATAGGACCTCTTTTCAAAAACACATTGGCCACCAATCAGGGTTCTTCTTCTGGTGCTATGTTGAGCCATAGATGTTTGAAACAGTTCTTATTTAGAACCATTTAGAACCAAGGCTCTATAGAGAACAATCTCCACCACATTCTCCACCATAAAGTGTTCTTCTACTGTTACAAGCTTGACATCACAAAAATAGTGGAACCATGTTTGGCACTATGTAGAACCATAGATGGTTTGAATGGTTCTGTATGGATCCATTTACACAAAGGTTCTGTGGGGAATGGTATACAACACATTCTCCACCAACAAGGGTTCTTCTTTGGTGCTACATAGAACCATAGTTGCTTTATAAGGTTCTATACAGAATCCCATCTAACGGTTCTTTGCATGGTTAAACGGTTCTCCAGACTTTCTCTAAAAGAGTGGTCTATGGTTCTAAGGCTGTGACTTATAGGACCTCCAGGAGCCAAGAGTGGACCTGTGATCCAAGAAATGGTTCTCTGCATGGTAAAATGGTTCTTTAGACTGGTGGAGAATGTGTTGTTTGTGTTCTTTGACTTACAGGACCGCTTAGAACCAAGTAAGGACCTGTGATCCAAGAAACGGTTCTCTGCATGGTAAAATGGTTCTTTAGACTGGTGGAGAATGTGTTGTTTGTGTTCTTTGACTTACAGGACCGCTTAGAACCAAGTAAGGACCTGTGATCCAAGAAATGGTTCTCTGCATGGTAAAATGGTTCTTTAGACTGGTGGAGAATGTGTTGTTTGTGTTCTTTGACTTACAGGACCGCTTAGAACCAAGTAAGGACCTGCGATCCAAGAAATGGTTCTTTGCATGGTAAAATGGTTCTCCAGACTTTTGGAGAAAATGTTGGTCTATGGTTCTAAGGCTGTGACTTATAGGACCTCTTTTCAAAAACACCCTGGCCACCAAACAGGGTTCTTCTTTGGTGCTATATAGAACCATAGTTGCAAGGTTCTATACAGAATCCCATCTAACGTTTCTTTGCATGGTTAAACGGTTCTCCAGACTTTCTCTAAAAGAGTGGTCTATGGTTCTAAGGCTGTGACTAATAGGACCTCCAGGAGCCAAGAGAGGACCTGTGATATGGAGAAACGGTTCTTTGCATGGTGAAATGGTTCTCCAGGGAAGGCGTCCACCAAACCTGGAACCACCTGACCAGTTCTCTGATGTGAGAGTGCCTGAACACTGATGTGGCTACATCCAGACGCTGGTCCAGTCCAGGCCCGATCCAGCCCCAGCTGTTATATAGCTTCACTGGTGAACTTCTCACTCTGGCGCCCTCTGCTGGTGGAAGGCGGTGTTGCTGCACAGGTGCTGTGGAAACCCAACAGCTGGTGAGTACGTGACATATCCTACATACACCAGGCCCTTTATAAAGTCATAGCCTGTTACAGCATAGGACCACGGGAAGCTCTCCCCCTAGTGGCCAGCCCTTCAGATGTTTGGACGCCATGTTGGAAGCTGTCCTGTTGGCCGAGGACTGACCACTTTGTCTCCCGAAGCCTTGTTCCACGAACAGCAGCGTCCCAAACACGGTAAGCGGAGCAGGCTGCGGAATTAGCGTTAGCGGTCCCGCCCATAGCTAAACAGGCTAATCTTACAGGCATCTAGTGGGACTACTGGTGGGGACAAAGTCCAGGACTGGGAACTGGATTCAGGGTCTGGATTTGAAGACCTGGTCACTAAAATAAATAATACTAGAAGAATTCAGCATAGTTTTTGGGGGGCGGGGCTTAACATGCACCCTCACACGAGTTATGAGCTCTTGGTCATCAAATGGGCGTGGCTTATCTCGCTACTGGACTGGACTGGAAGCAAACACATGGGCGTGGCTATCTCGTGTCCCAATGAAAGAGGAGGAAGTGGGAAGCTAGAACCCCAACTACTGTACCACTTTGTTTGGAGCTGGTTGGACAGAGCTTGGTTCTAGCTAACGGAACCTGTCCTCCTTCAGTGTCAGACTAATGAATGAGCTTCTATTAAAGACTGGTGGGCCGAGAGACACTAGAGTCCCTAGAGTTGATTAGCCAAGGGTCTGGAGGTCTCGAAGCAGTCTTGGTCTCAACCTACGTTGGGTTCCCCCCCTCTCGGGAGACTCCAGTTGGACCAGTCCATTCAGGATTGGCCTGTAATAGCTCTAGCTCCGCCCTGGACATGCCCCCCAATCATTCGGTCCACCTGTTGGTAATTATCAGAGGTGTGTGTTGGGTGTATGTATACCCCGTGTTTGGGCTTGTTCTCTTGGTTTGATGTTCTCCGTCTCGGTTCTAGCGTTCCTGAGTGGTCTCCTGGTCTTTGTGCTCTTTATCCAGGTTTTGTGGATCTTGGAGGAATTCCATGGCCATTTTTCCAAGACCCCTTCGTAGTTCAGTGGCTCTGGTTGAGAGTGGGTTTGGTGTGAGATGGTTCCGAGGTTCTTGACAGTGGTGGTGATGGGAACCAGGGGTCTACAACACCCAGACCTTTTGGTTTACCAGCTAAACCACCAGTGAACCTAGCGGTGTCTTAGTGTTTATATGGCAAGGACTCCCCACCTGTGGAGTGCAGACCACCAGTGGCCCATGAATCGCCCTCTAGAGGGTGCTGGGCCTGCACTCTGGTGGAGGTAGTAGATTGTATTGGGCCAGTTTAACCATACTGGTGTGTTAGAGGTATATGCTATGCTAGCAGTAGCAGGCTAATTAACTATCTTCAGTTTGAGACAACATGGCCGCTGGCTAGCCCCTGGTGGAGAGGTGTCCAGGGGTGCTTCCACAGCTTCCTGGTTTGGATTTGGACGTACTGTATTTTCTCGGTGTTGGTTTTCGGTGGGCTGCTTTGCTTTGTAGTTAGCAGGTGGGCCTTGGGGGCCGAAGAGGTTGAGCAGCCCTGCTAGCTGGAACGTTGGTGATGGTAAACTAGTGGTAGTTTCTATGGGGACGGTTTGGCCTTGCAGTGCCTGGGATGTAGTGTTTCACACCATCCCATGTTGACCGGTTTTGCTTGTCTCATGGTGATTGGACTATGGAGATGTTTGGTGGGGGTTCCCTCATGGAAATGGTTGAGGAAGTTTGAGACAGTTGGACTTTAGTTCTTGGTGTTGGCCCTTCTAATAAAGAGCCCTGGCCGGCGTTCCATCTTTGTTCTTGGCTGCAAGGCTGTTTGCTGTGGTGGTGGCCATCCACCCCTTTCCTGGAGACTACTAATCTCCAACCTTGGTCAGTCTGATTAGCACTCCTGGGAAAGCTGGAGGACTGTAGGGGGTTGTTGACTATGGCACCCTCCATGCAGGCCTGGGTGATCCAGACTCCGCGGTGGGCTCTTATCCGGTGCTTGACTGACTGAGTACGTCCGATCTAAGGCCGTGTTCAGACTGTGGACGAATCGGGTCTTTTGAGACTAAGGCATCTGGACAAATCGGACTGGAATCGGATTTCTGGCCACCGCCACACGTGGTTTGGATCCAGTTTGATTGTATGTGTTTGCTTCCAGTCCAATCAAGTGGTGGATGCACCGGATCAGGGGTCTCCAAATCCGGGCCTTGAGCCCAGTTTCCAGTCCTGGATTATCCAACTGGAATCTGGATTCAAGGTCTGGATTTGAAGACCTGGTCACTAGGCTGTCCAGCACATGTGCCCTTCCAAACCTAGTCCCCCTCATACACTCCTGTCCTCAGTGTCTGCACACCTCACTAAAGTGTGGACTCGCAGAGGCATCCCCGGCCCCGTCTCACACTTGTGTCCTCCTTCGGTCTCACTACATTACCATAAATTTGACCAGGGTCCTTTGTCTCCACCTAGTGGCCAACATGCACAGAACCACTTATTAGCTGAACACTGGCCACTTTGTTTACCTCAAGAACTCTTATTCTGTCACACTGCAGCCTTGGAAACGAAGTCCAGTGTCTAGCAACCGTAGTTATGGGTAATATATGATAACTGAAGCTAACGCTAGCTAATCTTTGACATATTAAAAAATAAATGATGATAAAAAAATAATACGTGACGTTTCGTACAATGTACGAATGAGGTACATGAATGTACTATGAGGTTATACACCTGGTTTTGGCTTGTGGTGCATCATTTCTGCACAAAATATGAATATCATATATGGCTTATGATGTCATCAACCTGTAGCTGTGCTTAATGGTCACTGTATAGATGCCCCTGAGAGTATGTATATGGTTATGCATATTCATAGAGCTTTATAATCTTGGTTATGATCAGTGTAAAGATGCCCGTAGACCTTCTGTAGATCTATAAAATAATTATATATATATGTATGTATGTATATATGTGTGTGTGTGTGTATATATATATATATATATATATATATATATATATATATATATATATATATATATATATATATATATATTTATATATTTATATATTTATACTCATACATATATATGTATATCTATATGTGTATGTATGTGTGTGTATGTATATATATATATATATATATATATATATATATATATATATATATATATATATATATATGTGTGTATATATAATGTATATACATATAAAACCAAGATCATAAAGGTCTATGAATATGCATGACCGTATACATACCCTCAGGGGCATCTATACATTTTATATATATATATATATATATATATATATAAAGCTGTGTCCATAATCCATAGTAGACGGTGAGTATAGTGATCATACGCTCTTACTGCCGTATGTGCTATATGAGTGTGAACACCGTATACGTCACACCTGTATATGATAACGTTGGGCCGTAAAGTGGCCAATAATATGGAGTACCAGTCTAAAGCCCGTATGGATATGGGAATACTGGCTTTGGGCTGGAAGTCTGAACAAGGCCGAACTGGACTGGGGTCTGGAAATCTGTCCTGTGATACGTGTAGATCAATGTTTCACTACGCATCGTTGGTGTCTATACAGTAGCACAGCTCCAACTCCACCACCAGCCCCACCCAAGCCAGGCAAAAGCCCCACTGCTTTCATAACACCCACTGTTGCACTGGCCTTGATGACCTCACCAAACCCGGGAGGGACTACAGTACGGCAGGTCCAGCGCTGTTGATGGAGGAGGGCGGAGGGAAGGGTGAGATATGATATCAGGAGTCCATTCAAGGTGAGAGAGGAAATTTGAGCGGCCAGAAGTATGTGGACACCCCTCGTAGTTATTGAGCCCATGTGTTTCGGTCTACTCAGGTTCCCCTGTCCACATCAAGCAGCAGTGAGCCGAACGGGCTCCCGGCCCGTAACCGTCCCCCCAAGTCGTCCGCTGGTCCGTTGGTTCCATGTATACACTGTCACCAATCACAGCAGGTGGACACAGGAGACGTCCTGACCCCTGCAACTCCCTTGCCCCCTGCCAAAGAGCCGAGTCAATGCTCTTCTCGCCCACTAGGGGGCGTCCAAGGTGAGTTCTTTCTCTGAGTTTCAGGATGGCCATCGATCTTCGAGACAAGCCCCCAAAAAAAAAGCTTGGGAGGTGTGAGACTCGGTGGCTTTGTGGGTAAAGCCTTGCCTCGTCACCGTGAGGTTGCCGGTTCAAATCTGGCCCTGTCTCGCCCTTGGCGGTGGTACCGCCGGTGTTGGGAAAGAAGAGGAGTTGGTGGAGGGTGCAGCCTTGAGAGGGGAGGCTGGGAGAAGAGGAGTAGGAGGAAGAGGGGAGAGAAGAGGAGGAGGGGGGTGAAAGGAGGAAAGAAGGATTTTGTTAAAAAATTGCGTAAAATCTTGATTTGAGCTCCATAACCCCTGCTCTACTCCGCCCCCGGGGCCCAGTGGGCAGCCTGGTCCATTCTCTCTCCCATCTCCTCTCTTGGACCCCCCGCGGACCCTTCCCGTCTCCCAGCCATCCTGCCAGCCTCCCTTCCACCTCAGGTGCAACC
>JAMWET010006301.1:47500-51362 GCA_024036415.1 Prochilodus magdalenae
TAACCCTGCATTACTTTATACATTCTCCTCACAGCTCTACGGTGTACAACTCTCCTACTTCTCTGCTCTGCTCGTCCTCTGCTCCGTGCTCTGCTCTCTCTACTCCACTTCTCTCCTCTTCTCCTAGCATGTTCTCTCCACCTCTCTCTCTCTCCTCAACCTCTCTCTTTTCTCTCTCCCCTCCTCTTCCACACTTCTCTCTCTCTCTCTCTCCTCTCTCTTTCTCTCTCTCTGTGGGGCTAGTTCCAAACTTTCTCCTCCTATCGCTCTCTCTTGTATTCCACAAGCCTCCTCCACCTTCCCTCTCTTCCTTCAGGCTCGTCCCACCTCTCTCGCGCTATCCGCTCCTCTTCTCGCCATTCCACATACACCTCCTTCTCTGCTCTTCTCTCTCTCTCCCACCTTCCCTCTCCTCTCTTTCATACCGGCTCTGTCTAACAGCTTGGATACAGCTGACCGTCTGACCCTAACTCTTGAGGCTAAGGATCTTCATTAACCTCGCATACTCAAACTCTTACTGTTCAATAACTTATCCTACTACTAACTCTCGGTTCTACCCTCTATCTCAAACTCTCTCTACTACTCCTCTCTTCTCTAGTTCTACCTCTCTCTATTACTCAGCACCCATTACTCTCTCTATACTCTTCTACTCATCTTCTCTCACCTATTCTCTATATCCCTCTCTCTCTCTCCACCTCTCTCTTCTCTCTACTACTCTCTCTCTCTCTCAACCTGCTATCTCTCTCTCCTCTCTCTTCTCCACCATCTCTACTATCTCTCTACTCTCTCTTCCTACCTATGATGCTCTCTCTCTCCTCTCTCTACTCTCTCTCTCACCGTCTCTAGCCTCTATCATAATCTCTCTCCCCTCCTCTTGTTCTAAACTCTATAACTCTATGCTACCTCGCTCTCATACTCTCTGTTTACCTCTACTATACAACCTATCTCTCCTTCTCTCATCTCTTCTTACTTTATATATATCTCCACATCATCTATCTCTTTCTACATCTCTCTCTCTTCCACACATCTTCTCTCTCCACTCTCTCTCTATCCACCTTGGCTCTATCATATCTATATATCTAAATCTAATCTCAACATTTCATATCATATATATATCTCTACATCTATCTACAACCTCTCTCTCTCTATCTTTTCTCCTCCTCTCTCTCTCTCGTCTCATCCTCTCTTATCTCTCTCCACCTTTCTATCTCTCTCTCAACAAAACTTAATCTCGTCTCTCTCTCTCTCTCTCTCTCCTCCTCTCTGTCTACATCTCTCTCTCTATCTATCTCTCTCACCTCTCTCTCTCCACCTCTCTCTCTCTCCTCTCTCTGTCACCTTCTCTTTCTCTCTCTCTCTCTCTCTCTCTCTCCTACCTCTCTCTCTCTCTCTCTCTCTCTCTCCCCCTCTCTCTACCTCTCTCTCTCTCTTTCTCTTCTACCTCTCTCTCTCTCTTCTACCTCTCTCTCTCTCTCCACCTCTCTCTCTCTCTCTCTCTCTCTTCTACCTCTCTCTCTCTCTTCACCTCTCTCTCTCTCTCTGCACCTCTCCTCTCATCTATCTATACCTCTCTCTCTCTCTCTCTCCTCTTCTCTTACTACCTCTCTCTTCTACCCTCTCTCTCTCTCCTCTCTCTACTCTACTCCTCTTTCTACTCTCTCTCTCTCTCTTCACCTCTCTCTCTCTCTCTCTCCACCTCTCTCTCTCTCTCTCTCTACCTCTCTCTCTCTCTCTCTCTCTTTCTCTTCTACCTCTCTCTTCTACCTCTCTCTCTGTCTCTGTCTCTCTCTCTTCTACCTCTCTCTCTCTCCATCTCTCTCTCTCTCTCTTCTACCTCTCTCTCTCTCCTCTCTCTCTCTCCACCTCTCTCTCTCTCCACCTCTCTCTCTCTCTTCTACCTCTCTCCCTCTCTCCACCTCTCTCTCTCTCTCTCTTCTACCTCTCTCTCTCTCTCTTCTACCTCTCTCTCTCTCTCTTCTACCTCTCTCTCTCTCTCTCTCTCTTCTACCTCTCTCTCTCTCTTCACCTCTCTCTCTCTCTCTCCACCTCTCTCTCTCTCTTCTACCTCTCTCTCTCTCTTCACCTCTCTCTCTCTCCACCTCTCTCTCTCTCCACCTCTCTCTCTCTCTTCTACCTCTCTCCCTCTCTCCACCTCTCTCTCTCTCTCTCTTCTACCTGACTCTCTCTTCTCAACGTCCCTCCGGTTCTAGTCTCATACGTTACCTCTCGCCTCGGTCTCTGCTACCTCGATCCTCTCTCTCGATCCCTCTCTCTCGTCTCACTCGTCCTCCCCGTCTCCCTCTTCGTTTTCTCTCCTCATCCTCATCGCCTCGTCTACGCATTTGTATTTTTCCTTTCTCTACCTTCTCTCTTCCCTGACACTTTCTCGCCCTCATCCTCTCTCCTTCTCTTCTACGGATTGACTGTGTTTTTATCGGTCTTTCCCCTCCTCTCTCTCTCTCTGTGGCTTCGTTCTCGTTCTCAGTCTTTCATCTTTCAGTATCGGCGGTCTGTCTCTCTCTCTCTCTCTCTCTCCTCTCTTTGGTCTCTCTCCAATCTCTCTCTTCTCTCTGTCTTCTCTGTCTCTCTCTGTCTCTCTCTGTTTCTCCTCTCTCTCATCTGTCTTCTCCTCTCTCTCTCCTACCTCTCTCTTCTGTCCTCTCCTGTGTCTTTCTTCCTCTCTCCTTCCCTCTCTCTCTCCAACCTTTTCTCTCTCTCTCTCCTCGTCTACCTCTCTCTCTTCTTCACCTCTTCTCTCTCTCCATCTGCGTATCTCTCAACTCTTCTCTGTCTTTTTCTCCCTCCTTTCTCGTCGCTCTCTTCTACCGCGCTTCGCCTCTCTACACCTCTGCTGTGACATCTCCTCTCTCTACCTCTGTCTACTCTTCTCTACTCTCTCTTCTCGCTTATCATGTCCTACCTCTCCTCTCTCTCTCTCTTCTACCTCTCTCTCTCTCTCTCTCTCTCTCTCTTCTACCTATCTCTCTCTCTCTCTCTCTCTCTTTCTCTTCTACCTCTCTCTCTCTCTCTCTCTCTTTCTTCTACCTCTCTCTCTCTCCACCTCTCTCTCTCTCCTACCTCTCTCTCTCTCTCTTTCTTCTACCTCTCTCTCTTTCCCTCTCTGTTCTACCTCTCTCTCTCTCTCCACCTCTTTCTCTCTCTTTCTCCCTCTTCTACCTCTCTCTCTCTCCCTCCCTCTCTCTCTCTCTTCTACCTCTCTCTCTCTGTCTCTCTTTCTTCTACCTCTCTCTCCACCTCTCTCTCTCTCTCTCTCTCTCTCTCTCACTCTCTCTCTCCCTCTCTGTTCTACCTCTCTCACCATCTCTCTTCAAGCGAGAGATCGTTTGGGCGGAGGGATACGCGCTGTAGGGCGGTGTGAGGCAAAAACAGTCCCACCCAAAAAATGTATTATTTCCAGGTTCCAGATTTTCCCATCATCAACACCCAGAAGACACGTGTAGCTTCACTGGTGGCTTAGATACTAAATAAAGTCTCTATAGGTGTGTTCTAGACATGGAGAACCCTGGTTCCCTTCACCACCACCACTATAAAGAACATCTGAACCACCTCACACCACTCCCGCTCTGTGCCAGGGAAGGCATCCACCAAATCTGGACCACCTGACCAGTTCTTTGATGTAGGAGTGTCTGAACACTGATGTAGCTACATCTAGAACCTCATCCAGTACATGCCCAGTCCAGTCAGAGCTGTTACTGGTGCTGGTGGAGGCGTGACACGTTTCAGGGGTCTGCCATCCTTAAAATGCGGCTTGGGTTCCACACTTCCATCTCATAAAGCTCGTCACTGCGCATCTAACGTGCCAACGAAAAACCACCACCCTCCACCTGCGCTCCACCAGACC
>JAMWET010006302.1:0-14927 GCA_024036415.1 Prochilodus magdalenae
GCACACACGCCTGCCCACAACAAACAGAGCGTACAGCGCGGGCGCGACATATACACCTGGGGAGGTGTGGTTATTAATGTGAGCTGTAGAATCACCTGTAGAGTCACCTGTAGAATCACCTGTAGAATCACCTCTCATCAGAGAGAGAGACAGAGAGAGAAAAAGAGAGAGAGAGACAGAGAGAGAAGGAGAGAGAGAGAGAGAGAGAGAGAGAGAGAGAGAGAGAGAGAGAGAGAGAGAGAGAGAGAGGGAGGGAGTGAGAGAGAGAGCGAGAGCGAGCGAGAGAGAGAGAGGGAGAGGGAGAGAGAGAGAGATGTCAGAAAGATAGATGGACTCTCTCACTTGCTCTTTCTTTCTCTCAGTATTTCTTGTCTCTTGGTCCGTTGTAGTTTCTCTCTCTGTCTTTCTCTCTCACAGCATCAGTTCAGTTCAGATTAGTTCATCACCGATCATCACACCGATCATCACCCTGACCATCACACTGATCATCATACTGATACTGATACTGATCATCACACTAATCAAAACACACCGATCATCATACCGATCATCACACCAATCACCATATTGATTATCACACTGATCATTATACTGATCATTACACTGATCATGATACTGACCATCACACTGATCATCACACCAATCATCACACTGATCATCACACTGATCATGATACTGACCATCACACCAATCATCACCCTGACCATCACACTGATCATCATACTGATCATCATACTGATACTGATACTGATCATCACACTAATCAAAACACACCGATCATCATACCGATCATCACACCAATCACCATATTGATTATCACACTGATCATTATACTGATCATCACACTGATCATGATACTGACCATCACACTGATCATCACACTGATCATCACACTGATCATCACACTGATCATCATACTGATCATCACACTGATCATCATACTGATCATCACACTGATCATCACACTGATCATCATACTGATCATCACACCGATCGTCATGCTGATCATCACACTGATCATCACACTGATCATCACACTGATCATCACACTGATCATCACACTGATCATCACACTGATCATCACACCAATCATCACACTGATCATCATACTCATCATCATACAGATACTCATACTGATCATCATACTGATCATCACACCGATCATCACACTGATCATCACACTGATCATCACACTGATCATCATACTAATCATCACACTGATCATCACACTGATCATCATACTGATCATCACACTGATCATCATACTGATCATCACACTGATCATCATACTGATCATCATACAGATACTCATACTGATACTCATACTGATCATCATACTGATTATTACACCGATCATCACACTGATCATCATACTGATCATCACACTGATCATCACACTGATCATCATACTGATCATCACACTGATCATCATACTGATCATCACACCGATCATCACACTGATCATCATACTGATCATCACACCGATCATCACACTGATCATCATACTGATCATCATACTGATCATCATACTGATCATCACACCGATCATCACACTGATCATCACACTGCAAATTACCAGAATATCACACTGGAAGTTAGACTATAGATCACATTGCAAATAACAGAACAACAGCAGGACTGTCCCCGCACATCACACTGTAAACCACTGTCAAACTAGAATATCAGCTGCATCTCACGACAAACATTACGCTGGAGTGGAGATGGTGGGTTCGGCTGTTCTGCTCTGCTGTAGGCCATGCTGGAGTCTGTTTCTGTCTGTTTCTACAGCAAGGACAATGAATAATCGAGTCAGGCTCTAACCTGCTGGATAAACACACACAGAATTCCTAACAACTGCTCCTCAAACACGTATGGCAGCACTCCAGAAAACCACCAGCCAGTGGCGATGTTTAACCTTTCTACAGCTGTAATGGGCTTTTAGTGGGATGTGTTCACTGGGTAGCTCTACTGTGAGCAATCCACCAGTCCCAGCAGGCAGGGGTCAAACAACAACCAGGCAAGAACACACCAAGCAAGTCCATAATCAAACCCAGAGAAGCAGAGCACGGGTCAAAACCAGCGGGAAAACGCTGGAAACCACCCGGAACAGCCAGGAACTAGGACACGGACTCAGCGAAGAGTGAGACACAGTGGAGGTCATGCCGCTGCTTTATTAACCACCGGCAGTAAAGGCATACCCAGAGCACATGGCCAAGTTTCCCATGAGCATCTTATGTAGGAGTATTATAAGCTACACCCAGAAGGACTCCACCCACAGGAGTGAAACTTGGTGTGTAGGTTTGACACCGTGAGACATGCTAATGATTCAAGTTCCACCTTCGACTATGCATGTAATGTGCGCAAGGACGGGCCTTATCTCTGTACCTGACTGACCCAACAGCCCTGATTGCCGTTATTCAGCGAGCAGTGGTGTCCTCCATGAGTCATCCTGTTAGTGCTAGTGAGAATCTAACACAGCTGTAATGGGCTTGTAGTAAAACATGTGTTTCACATTGGCAACGGCTGCACCACGCAGGACATACATGCACACAGGCCGTTACCACGACTGGCCTTAACCCCACCACGTCACCGTCACCAAGACTGCAGTGGTGTCCGTACCAGACTGTCATGGAGTGCGCTGGAAATGGCAGCGGGTCATCTTCAGTTACGAGTCCCTGGAGGGCTTTTAGTCTTGGTGGAGACGCCCAACGAATCCGTGTGTTGAGGCACATATGGTCAGCACCAAGATGAGACGATTTGGTCGTCACAACGGCCAGAAGGCCTGCCACCTCCACCCCTACCGTCTCAACACCATCTGCAGGAACGGTGTGAGGATGTTCAAGCTGCCATGGGATGCATTATCACAAGGAAACCATCAGGAACCTGCTATAACTCTCCATAACCGAGAACCGTCCCCCGTCTGGAATGCACTTGGTGTTGGGTTAGCGAACACGGCGGCCCGACGCCATACTAAGAGACAGACTTCTGTATGTGTAGCTCAATAAATATTGATCATATCAGTCTAAACTTATCATCAGTTATTGATCCTGGTCCCCTTTATCTTCCTTCCCAACAGCATTCCCAATCCCACACCTCCTTCTGGGTGCAGCTGTAGCGGATGAGATGTTGTATAGTTCTGTCAGGTTCTACAAACACCAAAATTGCCTTGTCTGATCAACTACACTGTGGGGGGGTGGTATTGTCACATCCTTGTCTGTCTGTCTATCTGGTCATGTCTATATGTCACACAACGCCCCCTCTGATTACTTCATGTCATTGCACAGCTCTTCCTGCTCCACCCTGGCTCCACCCTCTCCCACACCTGAAACTAACTGGAACTCATTTGGACTTCTATTAAGACCCCTTTGTTTTCCCCGCTTGTCGTGAAGTCTGTTTCCCCTCGTGAGTCTAAGCCGTGTTCCCCGTCTGTTTTTGTTCCCTGTGTTTTGTAGTGTTTGTGTTTACTCCTGAGTTTTGACCCTTTGACCCTGTCGTCTCTCTCTTTATGGACATGTCCCTGTTGATACCTACCTGTGTTTTGACCCCTGTCTCCCGGACAAAACACCAAGCAACCTGCCTCAACCTCCCCGTTACAGGTATAACCTAAAGTAGCTCTGTAGAATCTCGTGAAGGCGACAGTGACTTGGGATATAACCACGCTACAAACACCCACACACATACACAGACACGTCACACGGCACCGCAGTCGCTGAGTTGCTATGTGTGCCAGTTTGTTTGTCTCTTCGTGTCTAACAGAGGCCTTTTAGCGTCAAGCTGAGATGTTTCCGTGAGTCTAAGACGGCTGTGATTACAGCATCATTGAGAAGAGGAATGGTTGTGGGGTATTCAGATATATATAAAACATGCTAACGCTAACGCTAACCCTTCTCACATCCTGCCCTGTCCTGCTTATGTTCGTCTTCTCTGGCTTTCAGTCTCAGTCTTGTCATGTCCATGTGCTCTTTGCTGTTCTGTTCCATGTGCTTCTGTTTGTTTTGGTTTTTGGCTCCTCCTTCTCCGTCCCCTTGTCAATCCCCTCACCTGTCCTTGGTTTGTAGCTCCGCCCCTTCCCAGGTGCTCCTTGTTAGTCTTGGTTGCCTTATACTCCCTGTAGTCCCCTGTGTTCTTGCTTGGTGTTTTGTCTCCCTGCTGGTCATTTGTCTCCCAGTCCGTTGCTTTGGTCTATGTCAGTTGGTTTTTGGCATCCTGTCTTGGTCATCGTGGTGTTTGGGTTCTTGTTTTTTACCACCAGTGCCTTTGGCTTTAGTTTCATCTTGTTCGTTTTGTCATTAAAACTTGCACTTGCATCCCGTCTCCTCGTCGTGTCCATTGTACCAACCCTAATGCACTAGTTTGACGAAAAACCTAGTTGCATAATCACAAACGAAGATCTCAAATACTCTGTTTGGCTCGGACTTCAACCTCAAAGTCTCCTGACTTGATTTGGATGTTGACTTCAGATTGAGGCTTGATTTGGAATTTAACCAGAGAGACTCCAGATTTGACTCGGATTTGCAGATCAGAGATTTCCTTGGACTTTGGTCTCAGAGACTTTACCCAGATTCACACCTCAGACATTTAAGACTTTGGGGTTTGAATCAGACTTCGATATCAGAGGTTAAAGGCCTGACTCAGAATCACACATCAGAGACTCTATACTTGACTTAGCCTCACACATCTGAGATTTGACAATTGACTCAGACTTTAACCTCAAAGATTTTGAGACTTAAATTGGACTTTGCCTTTAGAGACTCCTGACTTGAATTGGACTTTGACTTGCCTCGATCTTCAACCTCAGAGCTTCATAACTTCATTCAGACTTTGACCTCAGACCCTTGAGGCTTGACCTGGACTTTGACCTTAGAGCCTCAAGACTCGATTCAAATTCACACATCAGAGATTTGACTTGGACTTTGACCTCCCAGACTTTAGACTTGGTTAAGGACTGAGATTTGAAACTTGACTCAGATTTTGACCTCAGTAACTCAAGACTTTACTCAGGCTTTCACATCTGAGACTCGAGACCTGACTCAGCTTTTTACTCGCGGTCGAGGCTTGACTCATTCTTTGACCTCAGATGTTCCCAACTTGATTCACACTTTGACCTCAGACCTTAAAGGTTTGACTTGGACTTTGATCCTAGAGACTCAAGACTTGACTCAGATTCAAACCTCACTTGACCTGGCTTTTACCTCAGAGACTTGCATAAAGCATCATGTGACCGCCTTTAATTGAAACCTGCTCTGTCAACTATTACCCCTAAGTTGCACCATGCTGAAGAGGCCAGATGCTACCGGGCCTAGCTGGCCTTCCTCACAGCATCAATGGAGATGAATAATTCGGAGTGGTCGGCGGAGCCCCTGCGGAGGGTCTGTTAAGGTCCTCAAGAGCGGCCTGACCACTCTCTTACAGCCCATGGTACCATTCATCATGGCCAAACCGAAGCCCAGTCTAGCAGAATGGATGTCTTTCTCCTCGCCGTCTGCTCAAATTACCCACAGACCACCAGGGGCCTCGGGACAGAGGGTCTGCGTTTGGATCTTCTCCTAAAAGGAGCTCCGCGGAGACGTCTGGCATGAACAGAGCATCGATGGGAATTAAAGAAAGTGAAGCGTTCTGTGGCTTCTGAGCTGCTGGAGGAACAAAAGCCGGAAAACACTCAGCGGTGTCAGAGGCATCAATCAAATCAGGAGGCGGTGACCATGGCAACCGGAGAATCCTCTGTCTTCATCACCTTTAATCAGTGCAATTAGGTCAAGCATGGAGAGAGGGAGAGTTGGAGAGAAGGAGAGAGAGAGAAGAGGGAGTAAGAGGATGAGATGTAGGTGGGGAGAGAGAAAAGGAGGGAAAGAGAGAGAGAGAGAGAGAGAGAGAGAGAGAGAGAGAGAGAGAGAGAGTGAGAGAGACAGAGAGAGAGACAGAGAAAGAGAGAGAGAGAGAGAGACAGAGACTGAGAAAGAGAGAGAGAGAGAGAGAGAGAGAGAGAGAGAGAGAGAGAGAGAGAGAGAGAGAGAGAGAGAGAGAGAGAGAGAGAAAAAGAGACAGAGAAAGAAAGAGAGAGAGAGAGAGAGAGAGACAGAGAAAGAAAGAGAGAGAGAGAGAGACAGAGAGGAGAGAGAGAAAGAGAGACAGAGAGAGACAGAGAGACAGAGACAGATAAAGAAAGAGAGAGAGAGAGAGAGAGTGTGAGAGACACAGAGAGACTGAGAAAGAAAGAGAGAGAGACAGAGAGAGAGAGAAAGAGAGACAGAGACAGAGGTGAGAGATACAGTAGAGAGGACAGAGACTGATCGAAAGATGAGAAGAGAGATCAGAAAAGGAGACAGAGAGGACAGAGAGAGAGAGAGAAAGACAGAGACAGAGAGAGAGAGAAATAGAGACAGAGAGAGACAGAGACTGAGAGAGACAGAGAGAGAGACAGAGAAAGACAGAGACAGAGACTGAGAAAGAGAGAGACAGAGACAGAGAGAGAGAAAGAAAGACAGAGACAGAGAGAGAGAGAAATAGAGACAGAGAGAGACAGAGACTGAGAAAGAGAGAGACAGAGACAGAGAGAGACAGAGAGAGAGACAGAGAAAGACAGAGACAGAGACAGAGAGAGAGACAGTGGGTAACACCCCATCTAAGTGTATCTCTGCATGTGTGTATATACTGTATGTATATGTATGGATGGATAGCATATTGTTGGTACAACAAAATGCGTTAGTTATTGTTGACCAAATATCTTGTTAATGGTTGATTGTAATTATCCTGTGTGTATATGATACAGGTGGGTATTCTGTCACTATTATTGTTATTTGTTGTAATGCTTTGTCAATAAATCCTGATACCACACCAGACGGTCAATGGCCAATAAAGATATAATTGAAGAACACGATGAGATTGATTGATTGAGAAAGACAGAGACAGAGAGAGACAGAGAGAGAGAGAGAAAGACAGAGACAGAGAGAGCGAGACAGAGAGATGCTAGACAGATACAGAGGTGGGAGAATGAAGTCAAGGAAGAGACAGAAACAGAGGCATAGAGGGAGAGAGAAATCAAACCGTGGTCTTAGTGTTCCAGGAGGGTCTCTACACTGGACACATGAGGTCTTGGCAGGTATAATGGCGGATCATGTGACATTCCCTAAAATAGGCCCATTCATTAACATCCCGAGACCCCTGCGTCCTCACACGAGGACATTACCGCTCTGCTTCTCTGCACCACGATACTTTTTAAAACGCTGACCCTTTGGGCTCATATGAGGACTGCCACACACACCTGCCCCTGTCCTGCTCATTTCTGTCGTATGTCTTTCTGGCTATCCTGTTTCTGTCCTTGTCATGTTCCCCCCCCCCCCCCCCCAATGTGCTATTCTGTTTGTTGTTTGGTCTTTTGACTCCTCCTCCTCTCCGCTCGAAAAGGTTGGTCAGTCCCCTCACCGAGTTTTCTGGCCTCCGGCCGCCCCCTTTCCCCCAGGTGTCTCTCGTTAGCCCTTGTTGTTTTATACTCCATGTTGTGCCCCTTGTTCTGGCTTGGCGTTTGTTCCCCTGCTGGTGTCTTGTTTCCATGCCCGTCGTTGTGTCTCCTTGTCTGTAGGTTTTGTCCTCCTTCTGGTCTGTTGTCTCCCACCCGGTCGTTTGTTTCATCAAGAGTTGTTTGATTTAGTACCTCCACACACTGCTCCTGTTATCAGCTCCACTAACCTATGGACCCACCTATGCACCAGACATCTTCAGTGTCCACCTGGGCTGGACAGAGAAAGACGTCCACCGCACAATCACAACCTTATCCACGCGCAACAGCGGCCCTCTAGGCAGCATCCTGTAGGCTCTGACTGTGTCTGATCCACTCACACCAGCACCACACACACTAACACACCACCACCACGTCAGTGTCACTGCAGTGCTGAGGATGATCCCCCACCCACATAATATCTGCTCTGGTGGTCCTGTGGGGGTCCTGACCATTGAAGAACAGGGTAATACAGTACACAGAGAAACAGATGGACTACAGTCTGGACCTGTACACCTACAGAGTGTCCTGTATGGACAGTGCTGATACAGTGGGCAGTGTGTGGAGACACATGGAGGTGGTTCTAATGTGATGGTTGATCATGTTTTGGTTTTGACCTTTGACCGATGCTGTGGGGAATCTGCTCATGCCGGTGTGAGGCGGTTGGCTGGAGGGGAGGGTAGTGTGACCCTGCTGCATGTAGAACTTCATTTTCCTACTGTGTTCCCAGGGGCAGCCACTCCGGTGTTGTGAAATCCCCATCTGTTCTGAACCACCAGAGAACAACCACATGGGAAGCACGGCAGGAGACAGGAATTTATAAAAAGGAGCTTGGAATTCTGGGAATGTGGGGAGATGCAGGCATAGTTTCCGCAGTTTTAGTGGGGCTGTGGAGTTTCTGCCTTCTTGGTATTGCCTGGTTATTTTCTTCACGGGAGCGGAACTAAAATCAGAGACGTGTGGGTGGTCCTGGTTTGAGGGGGTTTTGACGGGAGCTCATAGTTCGGTATACAGTTCATCTCAGCTGCTTAATTGGCTCGTTATCTTTGCGTCTGTGAGTGACAGTTTTCTGGTCAGTGTTTTTCAGACAGCTCACCCTCCTGTTTCCTATTGGTTGACACTGATGTCATGGGGTTCAGAAGGATCTGCTGGCTCTGCTGTGAAGTAGATAGATAGATAGATAGATAGATAGATAGGGAGTGTGTGCAGAGATGGGGGTGTGTCCATTGGAGTGACCGGAATGAAAGAGTGTCACAGAGTTTTCATTTCCTGTAACTGAAGAAAGGTCAGATTGAACAAGGTCCTTATGGTGGATGAGGGACCCCAACAAAAGACTTCCTGAGTCCTGTCTGTGGAAGCAGAGGACTTGGGCGACAGCCTGAGCAACTGACCACTGAAATGAGCTACCTCATGGCTGAGATGATCGGTGCTCTGGTGGTGCAGAGCTGGATAGGTATACATAATGTTCACCTAAAGTCCATGAATGATTCAAGCAAAGCTTGTTGAGGGCCTCTGCCTCTCTGCCAGTGGTGTTAAAGGACTCTCCAGTCATGGGACTAGTCCCCAGCAACCGCAACCCACTGGCTTTTTTTCACATTCTCTCTCGAACCAGCCTGTCGGTCAGAGTCCGTCCAGCATAGCCCTCTCTGCCTGATTACTGCCATCCCCAAACACACCACAGCATAGAAGAGGAGACGTCTGGCATACCACAGACTGGTAGTAGACTCATAGGAGGAGTTTTCTGGCAGAAAGCCTGAAGGACCCCAGCCTCCTGAGGAAGTACAGTCTGCTCTGTGCTTTCTTGGTAGACCATGTCAGTGTTTTACTGACCAGATCCAGCCTCTGGGGTACGTCCAGGTGCACACCATAAGGTATCTGTAGAGTTTTACACAGGACCTGACCCACGACCTTCCACAGTCAACCCCCTTGATGATGGAGATTGGATGCAATGATATGAGAAGGTCCTGGACCTACCGAAATAATAAGTCTATATTACACATCTCCTATGGTTTTTGTGTGTGAATGTTCCAAGACTTAACAATGGTTGGTGTAAGCATAGCACCACTCACCATCATATAGAGTCTGATTATCAACCTAGGCTTGCTGTACCTCCCTCGTCACTGGCCATTAGTCGCACAAAACCACCACACATGATTGCTCTTGATATAGTACGTAGCTCCATCAGAGAACTTCTGCATTTGGCATAACCTCCGAGTTGTACTTGAAAGTCCGATGTGTACAGGCGGAGTGAGGTTGAAAACAGAGGACTGGGAGAGTAGAACAGTCCCCTGTGGTGCTTCCCTGTGCACTGCTGATCACCGTATCAGAGGAGCAGTCCCTGCTCACTGACATGCTGTGGTCGTCCCCATGAGGGTAGTAGTCAGTGATCCAGGTGACCAGGTGCAGCATGTCCACCTCCATCTTCATCATGCAGCTTGTCTCTACAGTAAGTAGGGGCTGAATGGTTTGTTGAAGGGCCACTGGAGAAGTCAACAGAAACATGACCCTCGACAGCACCACACACCCCTTGTCCAGATAGGAGAGGTGAAGGTTACTGTGTAGAAAGATAGACGATGGCATTCTTCCACTACCCAGAACCTTTCGTCCCGGCCGGGACGCAAACTGCAGGTGGGTCAGATACCACGCATGGTGGACCTGATGGGGTCTGAAGGTGGTTCAGCAGCAGTCAACTCCATGTCTTCATCACAGTGAGACGTCCAAAGCAAACCGCCTGGTAGTCATATCAAGTATTCTTCTGGCTTCTGCCTGTAGTAGCATGATCTGCTGGTTCAGCTGTGGAGGATCTACTAATTCTGATCTAGAGGATCCTCTAGTTCTACTTTAGAGGATCGGCTGATTCAGGGGTAAATGTTGAAGGGGATCTACTGGTTCAGCTGGTCCCCCTGTAGAGGGTCCTCTGGTTGTGCTGTAGAGGATCCTCTGGTTGCGCTGTAGGGGATCTGATGGGTGTGCTGTAGAGGATCCTCTGGTTGTGCCGTAGGGGATCTGATGGGTGTGCTGTAGAGGATCCTCTGGTTGTGCCGTAGGGGATCTGCTGGTTCTGCTGTATAGTATGAGTTGGTCCTCCTGTAGAGGATCTGCTGGTTCAGATGTATAGGATGAGCTGGTCCTCCTGTAGAGGATCCTCTGGTTGTGCCGTAGAGGATCCGCTGGGTGTGCTGTAGAGGATCCTCTGGTTGTGCCGTAGGGGATCTGCTGGTTCTGCTGTATAGGATGAGCTGGTCCTCCTGTAGAGGATCCTCTGGTTGTGCTGTAGAGGATCCTGTGGTTGTGCTGTAGAGGATCCTCTGGTTGTGCTGTAGAGGATCCTGTGGTTCTGCTGTAGAGGATCCTCTGGTTCTGCTGTAGAGGATCCGCTGGTTGTGCTGTAGAGGATCCTCTGGTTGTGCCGTAGAGGATCCTCTGGTTCTGCTGTAGAGGATCTGCTGATTGTGCTGTAGAGGATCCCCCCTAGGATGCCTAGGAGTCCTGCCCAAGGACTCTTATTGGTGTAGCACAGCATAGTCACCCAGACCAGGACACCGTCACCCACCTGGGGTGCCAGGTGGTGGTGTTATCCACACAACCACGGTAATACTTCACATACAGCGTCTGAAGAGGTCCGTACATCAGGAGGATCTAGACGGGCGCTGAGTGTTCCTGGTAGCTGAGATTCCGGCTTTGTGGAAGTGTGGATCTGGGTGAGGACTGGAGCGGTGTAATCACACACAGAGAGCTGTGTAAACACACACGCTGCAGGCTGTGTATCAGAGGAGCGTTATAGAGCGGGAACATTGTTGGACGCAAAGCAGAGGACATGTTTGCTCCTTATAGATCCACAGTACTCTGGCGTGTGCTGAAGGATGAAAAGGTGCATCAGGACTATATGCCCCCTGGTGTTTTTATGTGTATGCAATGGACGTAGGGTGACTGCCAGCAGGTTGTTTCTGGTGGTGAGGAGGAAGCCTCGGTATCCTGCTGCGAGACTGCGGAGAACAGAGCAGCTCCGCCTTCTAGCGGGCAGTTGATAACCTTTTCAAGAAGCACAGTCAAACACATACTACTAAGCCATCCCTGTCTCTATTTCCGTCTCTCCTGCTCGCAGATCCCGGTTTAAACGACTCCGCTGGTGTGAAATGTGATCACTTTGTGTATTAGAGGCCGGCCAATGTGGGTGGTGTAGCTAAGTGGATAACACCACTCACTTGCCACGCTCACCGCCAATATCCACCACATTGTGGGCCCCGTGATGGAGTCAGAATCCTGGTCTGGTCCACTAGGAGTTCCAACCCCCCTTTGCCCAAGAACTCTTATTTGGGTGTAGCACAGCATACGCGCCCACCCAGCTCCAGACTCTCTCGCTCCCCCACCTGGGTGCGGTGGTGGTGTTATCCACACAACCACGGTAATACTTCACATACAGCGTCTGAAGAGGTCCGTACATCAGGAGGATCTAGACGGGCGCTGAGTGTTTCTCTGTAGCTGAGATCTCAGCTCTCTTTGTGGAAGTGTCGGACTCTGGGTCTCTCCCTGAGCGGTGTAATCACACACAGAGAGCTGTGTAAACACACACGCTGCAGGCTGTGTATCAGAGGAGCGTGGTGAGCGGGCTCTTCCTCGGCAGCAGATAGATATTTTATGAGGGAGGAATCCTCTCTCGTCATAAATACTGCAGCAGGTGTAAAGAAGCTGCGCCGCGTGTTTGTGATCAGCGAGCTCCGTCTTTACGGCTCTATTCAGCACATCCAGTACTGACAACACGGATCAGGGCTCATGCGCCCACGCTCACGTCCCTCCACAGGTCATTCTCAGTTCAGCTCTCGAACCGTGATGGAGTCATAATCTCTCTTCCCTCGTGCCCGAGCCTCTCATTCTCTCATTCTCTCTCTCTCCCTCCCTCTCATTCTCTCTCTCTCCCTCCCTCTCATTCTCTGTCCCTCTCTCTCTGTCCCTCTCATTCTCTGTCTCCAACCACTCTCTCTCTCATTCTCATTCTCTCATTCTCTCTCTCTCCCTCCCTCTCATTCTCTCTCTCCCCCTCCCTCGCATTCCCCCCCCTCCCTCTCATTCTCTCTCCTCCCTCCCTCTCATTCTCTCTGTCCCCCTCCCTCTCATTCTCTCTCATTCTCTCTCTCCACCCCTCTCTCCTTCTTTCTCTCTTTCTCTCTTTCTCTCTCTCATTATCTCTCTCCCCCCTCCCTCTCATTCTCTCTCTCTCTCCCTCTCATCCCGCCCCCTCCCTCTCATTCTCTCCCCCCCTCATTCTCTCTCCTCCCCCCTCTCATTCTCTCTCTCTCTCCCCCTGCCCTCTCTTCATCATCTACTCTCCGCCCCATCCATCTCATTCCTCGTCTCTCATCACTCCCCTCTCATTCTCTCATTCTCTCTCCTCCCCCCTCTCATTCTCTCTCTCTCAATCCTCCGCTCCAATTCTCTCTCTCACCTCCCTCTTCTCTTCAATCCTCTCATCGACTCCACTCCTCTTTCATTCTCCCTCTCTCCCTCTTTCTCTCATTCACCCCCTCATTCTCATTCTCTGTCCCTCTCTCTCCCTCATTCTCTCTTACTCCCTCTCTCATTCTCACTCTCTGTCCCTCTCATTCTCTGTCTCCACCTATCCTGCATTCACCTTTCTCTCTGCTCTCTCATTTCTCTGTTCCCTCTTCATTTTTCTGTCTCTCCTCCCCCGTCGCACCTCCTTCTGCATTCTCTCTCTCTCTCTCTCTCTCCTTCTCTGTCCCTCTCATTCTCTCTCTCCCCCTCCCTCTCATTCTCTCTCTCTACTCCTCTCCTCCTCTCTCTGATACACTGTCCACTACTCATTCTACTCTGTCCCAAAACCTCACTCTCATTCTCTGTCCCTCTCTCTCTGTCCCTCTCATTCTCTGTCTCCAACCACTCTCTCTCTCTCTCTCTCTCTCATTCTCTGTCCCTCTCATTCTCATTCTCTCTCTATGAGTGATCGTCTACTATTCTCACTTCGTATCTTCCCCCGCTCTCCATTCTCATTCTCTCTGCATCTTACATCTCGTCTCTCGCCTGCCCGCTCTGTATGCCATCCTCCTCTCGCGTTCCTCATTTCCCTTCTACCTTCTCTCTCTCCCTCCTCTCTCTCCTTCTTTCTCTCTCCCTCTCCCTCTCTCTCTCATTCTCTCTCCTTCTCTCTCCCTCTCTCTCTCATTCTCTCTGTATACCTTCATGACTCACCTCATTCTTTCTCTTGCTATCTCAATTACGCTCTCTCCATCTATAATAGCTGTCCCTCTCATATCCCTGTACTCTTCACTATCCTGTCAGGCTTCACCGACTCTATTTCCAGCTCTCTCTTCCCATGTACAGCTCTCATTCGCTCTACCCTCACATTACTCTCTGTTCCTCCTCCTCTCATCGTACTCTTTCTTCGTATTCCTAGCTCTGCTCACTATTTCTCTCTGTAGTCCTCTCTCTCTCTCTCTCTCTCTGTGACGTCTGTAATGCAGTCATTTGCAACAGCTGGGTAACATTCAGCTCCAGAGAGCCTGACAGTCTTACATCATTATTACTGCACGTCAGGGAGAGAGAGAGAGAGAGAGAGAGAGAGAGAGAGAGAGAGAGAGAGAGAGAGAGAGAGAGAGCAAACACATACAATGGAAAGGAAAGATAGAGACAAAAAAAACAGAGGAATGAAAGAAATGGGGAAAGAAAAAAAAGAGAAAGTGAGAAATGGTAGAAGAGATAGAGAAAAAGAAAAGTGAGAGATGGACAGAAATAGTGAGGGAGGGAGAGGCAAAGAAGGAGGAAAAGAAAGAGGAGAGAGAGAGAAAGGATGGGGAGAGAAAAGGGGAGAAAAAAGAAAAGGACATTGAAAGTAAAGATAAAAAGAAAGAACAGAAAGAGATGGAGAAAAAAGGGGAGGGGGAGAGAGAGAACGGAGGAAGAAGGCAAGGGAGAGAGAGAAGGAATAGAGAGTGTACGGGAGAACTGGGAGAGAGAAAGAAGAAGGGAAGGAGTGAAATGGGGAGAGAGAGGAAGTGAGAGAGACAAAGGATAAAGACAGGACATGGAAAGAAAAGGAAGGATAAAAAGGAAAGAATATAAGGTGAATATAAAGGTGGAGAAAATAGGGAGAATGGAGAGAAGGAAAAATGAAGAAAGAGGGGAAAGAGAAAAATAGAGAGAGTTGGTAAAAAATGGGGGAGAGAAAGAGAGATGACCTTCCGCTCCAGATGACCTTCTCCTCCAGATGACCCTCCACTCCAATCATCATTTTACTCCAGAGCTACCTCCTCCTCCAGAACTACCTCCTCCCCACAGAAGCTACCTTTTACTACTCCAGAAGGCTACCGTCCTCCTCGCAGAAACTGACGTCCCCTCCAGAGCATACTTCCCCTCCAGAAAAAACTACCTCCTCCTCCAGACGACCTTCTACTCCAGAACTACCTCCTCCTCCGAA
>JAMWET010006303.1:0-122500 GCA_024036415.1 Prochilodus magdalenae
CTACATTTATGAAAGCTAATGCCTAAAGTAGCAAAAGTCCAGTGACTGGTACTGGCTCCGTTCAATGATGGAAAGTCGAAAGAGAACCTGATCTGCGGTTCTGTGCTTGGTTAACGGGTCATCCATTACAACACAGGGATGGTTCCAGCTACGTGATGCTAAAATAACACCTGCCTAGAGGATATCTACGGTGTACGGTTGAGTGACTGGTGTTGGGAATCAGATAGCCAACATCAAAGATGTTCTGCTGTGTCTGGGACTGTAGTGTTTGGCTTATGCTAACAAGAGCTTATATATATATATATAGGACTTCTAGGAGTGCAGAGTTGAGTGTTCTGAGGTGAGCCTTAGCTAGTCTACTGGCTTGGGGAACAATATGATGCAACAAAGTGATTGGTCATTAAAAAAGGAGCCATGCCATAAAACAAAGATGGCCCATGTGTGTTAGTCGGTAGCGCTAACCCCCCACAATGAACGTCACATTAGCCGTCTCTGAGCTGCTACCGTACTTAGCTTTCCAGAGGTCTTTCCAGGCTCCAGGTGGGGCGGGGGCTCAGTGCTAGGTGAACCTGTTTCTATCAAGATCAACTCTAACCATTATATACACAGGTATATACACACAGGAAGCCAAAATCTAAGATGATCTACGGTGTTTGGGGCCGTAGTGTTTGGGCTATGCTAACGAGAGCTTAGCTAGCAGGCCAAACACGCAACACAGCACAGGCATGCTTCCAGTTTACTGACGCCCCAGTGTTGAGTGCAGCTTTCAAAGCCTTAGCAATTAGTTCCGTATTTCCGTAAATTTGTTCCGTATTTCCGTAAATGTCCGTAAATTTGTTCTGTATTTCCGTATTTCCGTAAATTTGTTCTGTATTTCCCTAAATGTCTGTAAATTTGTTCTGTATTTCCCTAAATGTCTGTAAATTTGTTCCGTATTTACCTAAATGTCTGTAAATTTGTTCCGTATTTCCCTAAATGTCCGTAAATTTGTTCCGTATTTTCAGAAATGTCCGTAAATTTGTTCCGTATTTCCCTAAATGTCCGTAAATTTGTTCCGTATTTTCAGAAATGTCCGTAAATTTGTTCCGTATTTTCAGAAATGTCCGTAAATTTGTTCCGTATTTCCCTAAATGTCCGTAAATTTGTTCCGTATTTCCCTAAATGTCCGTAAATTTGTTCCGTATTTCCCTAAATGTCCGTAAATTTGTTCCGTATTTTCAGAAATGTCCGTAAATTTGTTCCGAATTTTCAGAAATGTCCGTAAATTTGTTCCGTATTTCCCTAAATGTCCGTAAATTTGTTCCGTATTTCCCTAAATGTCCGTAAATTTGTTCCGTATTTTCGGAAATGTCCGTAAATTTGTTCCGTATTTCCCTAAATGTCCGTAAATTTGTTCCGTATTTCCCTAAATGTCCGTAAATTTGTTCCGTATTTTCGGAAATGTCCGTAAATTTGTTCCGTATTCTCAGAAATGTCCGTAAATTTGTTCCGTATTTTCAGAAATGTCCGTAAATTTGTTCCGTATTTCCCTAAATGTCCGTAAATTTGTTTCTGTATTTTCAGAAATGTCCGTAAATTTGTTCCGTATTTCCCTAAATGTCTGATATACACGTCTGTCACACACACATGAATGATCACATCCTACCCCCCACCCCCCGCACCGGACTCAGCTCAAGTACAGGACGCGTTTTTTTTCCGTATTACCGTAGATGTCTGACAAACACATGATTGATCACACTCTCCCCCAAACAAATCCCCCCTGTCAAATCAGATCGAATACATGTTGCGATTTAGACATCACTCACACATGACCACGCCCCCACCCCGGCCTGTACTTTCATTTCTGAAAGGTGGAAACCCTACTGCAAAAGTCCTTTTATTTGTCTGTACAGACACAATTTGAAATATCATTAGAAATTCATTACCATACCTTATTACCAGAATACTGGACCCCCTATATTACCACCAGATCAAAACCCCAGTGTGGAAGCTCTAGTCTTCCTGCTGTGTAACCTCTACCACAACAGTAAAGTGTCCAGACCAGAAAGCCACCCTTTGGGGTTACATCATCCGGACTTTACGGCTCAGTGTGCTGCCATGAGGCTGACAGGCCAACAGACAGGAAAGTGCACTAACAGCACTTACAGCTCTGGGCAACAGGCAACAATACGTGACGACTTAAAACCTCCCAATCATCCACATGGACATCAGGCCCCTGTTGCATAACCTCTAAGTCACTGCCCCTGTTTTGCAGGAAGCCTTAATTTGCTATGCATTTCTACCGGCTCTGCGTGAACAATGGCAGACTCGCTGCTCGGGGTTTGTTCAGGGCTGCAGGTTTGCACTTCCCCTGATTACGCAGCTTAGACAGTCCTAGCGCTAAGTCTCTTACAGTGAGCATTATGGAGACAGGAGTACGCTAGCTGCTCTACATTTTTTATCTGGAGATGAAGGGGGGAGTCTGCTTCAGAGTTGTTTTCTGGCATGCTTCTGTTGAAAGAGAGAGGGGAAGCAAATCAAGCAAAAAAGAGAGAGAGAGAGAAAGAAAGAAAGAGGAAGAAAAAAGGTAATTCCAGGAGAGATGTATTTTTATCTGTGAGATGACGAAAAGAGTTGGCTGGAGCCTCGCGTGCACACAGAAAGAAAAATGCCACACTCCTATTCTCATTCATCACAGAGAAAGAGAGAGATAGGGGTGGAGAGAGACACAACCTGTTTCAAGGTCAAACCCTCAACATGCTCTACAGTATACAAAGAGACGATGTGTGCAGGAAATAAGGCACTACAGTGAACTGCAATACATTAAAAAGGGCACTACACTGAACTACACTACAATAAAAAGGGCACTACACTGAACTACACTACAATAAAAAGGGCACTACACTGAATTACAATACAATAAAAAGGGCACTACACTGAACTACACTACAATAAAAAGGGCACTACACTGAACTACACTACAATAAAAAGGGCACTACATTTAACTACGCTACAACAAAAAGGGCACTACACTACAATAAAAAGGGCAGTACATTTAACTACACTACAATAAAAAGGGCACTACACTACAATAAAAAGGGCAGTACATTTAACTACACTACAATAAAAAGGGCAGTACATTTAACTACACTACAATAAAAAGGGCACTACACTACAATAAAAAGGGCAGTACATTTAACTACACTACAATAAAAAGGGCAGTACACTACAATAAAAAGGGCAGTACATTTAACTACACTACAATAAAAAGGGCAATACATTTAACTACACTACATTAAAAAGGGCAATACACTGAACTACACTACATTAAAAAGGGCAATACATTTAACTACACTACATTAAAAAGGGCAATACACTGAACTACACTACATTAAAAAGGGCAATACATTTAACTACACTACATTAAAAAGGGCAATACACTACATTAAAAAGGGCAATACATTTAACTACACTACATTAAAAAGGGCAATACACTGAACTACACTACAAAAAAGGGCACAACACTGACCTTTACTACAATAAAAAGGCCACTAATTTTAACTACACTACATTAAAGGGGAACTGCACTGAACTACACTACAATAAAAGGGCAGTACACTTAACTACACTACAATAAACGGGCACTACACCCCCCCCTTTACTGTACATTTAACTACACTACAATAAAAAGGGCACTACACTACAATAAAAAGGGCAGTACATTTAACTACACTACAATAAAAAGGGCACTACACTACAATAAAAAGGGCAGTACATTTAACTACACTACAATAAAAAGGGCAGTACATTTAACTACACTACAATAAAAAGGGCAGTACATTTAACTACACTACAATAAAAAGGGCAGTACACTACAATAAAAAGGGCAGTACATTTAACTACACTACAATAAAAAAGGCAATACACTACAATAAAAAGGCCAGTACATTTAACTACACTACAATAAAAAGGGCACTACACTACAATAAAAAGGGCAGTACATTTAACTACACTACAATAAAAAGGGCACTACACTGAACTACACTACAATAAAAAGGGCAGTACATTTAACTACACTACAATAAAAAGGGCACTACACTACAATAAAAAGGGCAGTACATTTAACTACACTACAATAAAAAGGGCAGTACATTTAACTACACTACAATAAAAAGGGCACTACACTACAATAAAAAGGGCAGTACACTACAATAAAAAGGGCAGTACATTTAACTACACTACAATAAAAAGGGCAGTACATTTAACTACACTACAATAAAAAGGGCAGTACATTTAACTACACTACAATAAAAAGGGCACTACACTGAACTACACTACAATAAAAAAGGCACTACATTTAACTACACTACATTAAAAAGGGCACTACATTGAACTGCACTACACTACAATAAAAAGGGCACTACACTACAATAAAAAGGGCAGTACATTTAACTACACTACAATAAAAAGGGCACTACACTGAACTACACTACAATAAAAAGGGCACTACATTTAACTACGCTACAACAAAAAGGGCACTACACTGAACTACACTACAATAAAAAGGGCAGTACATTTAACTACACTACAATAAAAAGGGCACTACACTACAATAAAAAGGGCAGTACATTTAACTACACTACAATAAAAAGGGCACTACACTACAATAAAAAGGGCACTACATTGAACTACACTACAAAAAAGGGCACTACACTGAACTACACTACAATGAGAAGGGCACTACGTTGACTGCACTTCAATAAAAAGGGCACTACACTACAATAAAAGGGCACTACACTACAATAAAAAGGGCAGTACATTTAACTACACTACAAAAGGGCACTACATTGAACTGCACTACACTGAACTACACTACAAAGGGCACTACACTGAACTACGCTACAATAAAAGGGCACTACACTGAACTACACTACAATAAAAGGGCACTACACTGACTGCACTTTAATAAAAAGGGCACTACATTGAACTGCACTGCATTAAAAAGGCACTACACTACAATAAAAGGGCACTACACTGAAATACACTACAATGAGAAGGGCACTACACTGAACTACACTACAAAGGGCACTACACTGAACTACGCTACAATAAAAGGGCACTACACTGAACTACACTAAAAACTACATTGAACTAAACACTACACTAAAAGGGCACTACAACTACACTACAAAAAAGGGCAATACACTGAACTACACTACAATAAAAAGGGCCCTACACTGAATTACAATACAATACACTACACTGACCTACACTATAACAAACAGAGCACTACACTGAACTACACTACAAAAAAGGGCACTACACTGACTGCACTTTAATAAAAAGGGCACTACATTGAACTGCACTACCATAAAAAGGGCACTACACTACAATAAAAGGGCACTACACTAAACTACACTACAATGAGAAGGGGACTACACTGAACTACACTACATTAAAAAGGGCACTACACTGAACTACACTACAATAAAAAGGGCACTACACTGAACTACACTACAATAACAGGGCACTGCACTGAATTACACTACAAAGAGAAGGGCACTACATTGAACTACACTACAATGAGAAGGGCACTACATTGAACTACACTACAATAACAGGGCACTGCACTGAATTACACTACAAAGATTAGGGCACTACATTGAACTACACTACAATGAGAAGGGCACTACATTGAACTACACTACAAAAAAGGGCACTACTCTGAACTACACTAGCGTAAAAGGGCACTACATTAAACTACACTACATTAAAAAGGGCACTACACTAATGTACTTGGAAACACCCTAAAAGAGGAGCACTACACTAAAAACAGGCACTGCTCCAAAAGAATGGCCTTACACTACACTAAACGGAGGGCACTAAACTACACTAAAACAAGGGCAGTGCTTTACACTGGAAGAGGCAGGGAGCAGAGCTATATATTGCCATGTCATAATGCCAGGCTTCGGATTGCGCCATTCCTCATCCTCCAGCAGCTCAGTGGCAGATCCGTGAAAAGAGCCTCCAGAAATTGCAGCAAAGCCACACTAACAGCAGCGCTGACCTTAACCCTGTGCAGCCTCTTTCTGATGGCCCGAATCTTCAGGAGATAGCTGCTCTGCCTGCCTTCACCGCACCATCAAAATGTCACCGAGCCCACTCGGCTCCTCACTGAAACGGCACCGGATTCTGACACCCTTGCTCAGACTCGCTGGAATCGAGCCCATCGTTCTGCTGATGTATGCCCAGAATATGGGTCTCTGTTCTGTTGAGCTGTTGCGTAACTCTGCATAACTTTGCATCGACAGTCAGAAACGTCGGTACACGATGCAAAAAGAAGTGGAACGCAGCACAGCGGGGCGCAAAGGTGGGAACCTGAAATGGGGGCAAGGAAAGGGTGCTGCCTCTGCTCCCTACCCTCACGGCCAAAAGGACAGGGGGCGTTTAGGGGTCGGTTGTGGGGCTTGACGAGCTCAGAGCAGCCTGTCTTAAAACTGCGGACAGCTTCGCTTCGTTTCAACTTCGGTTCTGCAGTGTCAGCTCTTTCCAAAGTCAGTTCCAAAGCTGGGATGGGTAAAACGGGGTGTGTAAAGAGCTAAGTGGGCCTGACAGGTGAGGGAATGTTCTAAAGTCTGATTGGCTGAGCCGCATTCAAAGCCACCTCTGAGTAACTGAGCTCTGTATCAGTCCACCGTATTACCAAGTCTCCTTGTATCCCAATGCCGATCACACGGAGCACAGGTAGGCCTGTTTGACCAAAGGAACCCTGGTTCTGGAACTCTTTCCGCTCAGGCTTTGTAGAGCCTTGGTGCTATACTGGGAACCAGTCTGCATTTGCACCAGTGTTTACTGGAACCAAGGAACGTCAAGGATACGTCATCGTCAACAGAGGGCGCTGCACAGCGGTAGTAAACAGTAGTACCAAGATGGCGGAGCGTATAGATCACCTAGTGGTGGTTAAACTGACATGATCAATATTTACTGAGCTACACATACAGAAGTCTGTCTCTCAGTATGGTGTTGGGCTGCCATGTTTGCTAACCCAACACGCTAGACGTCTCGGTATGGAGCTGTAGAGGTTCCTAATGGTGTCCTGTGATAATCCATCCCGTGCAGCTTGAATAACCTCACACAGTTCCTGCAGATGGTGCGGTAGGGGTGGAGGTAGAGTGACACCAGGCCTCCTGGACGTGTAACAGCAAACCGTTCATCTTGGTGCTGACCACGGTGCCTCCACACACGGATTCGTTGGGCGTCTCCACCAAGACTAAAGCGGGACTCGTCACTGAAGATGACCCGCTGCCATTCAGTCACTCCATGACAGTCTGGTACGACACCACTGCAGTCTTTGGTGACGGTGACGTGGTGTTAAGGACAGTCGTGGTGCATGTAGTCCTGGGTGGTGCAGCCGTCTGCTGATGGTGTTGCACTAACAGGATGACTCATGGAGGACAGCACTGCTCTCTGGATAATGGCTGTTGGGTCAGTCAGGTACAGAGATCAGGCCCGTCCCTGCTTACGTCCCATGCATGGCTGAACGTCAACCATTAGCATGCTAAGCTGGGTGCAGCTACTGAAAGCTGGTTCCTCCTCCTGTAAAGTTCCACTGGGAGGTGTTTAAGGTGGACTGTGTAATTCCATGAGTGCTGTTTTATAGTTGGATGTCTTCACTAAACATAAGGGGCTGTGCCTGGATACTGTATACTGGTGTTTCCCAGGAGAAGAGTCTCCCAGCCGTGAACGGCGCTGCCTCTGGATGAACCGGCATCATCTTTCCTCAGCCCAAGGAGAGCAGAGGAGCTGAAAGGTGGATCTGTCTGTGAGCCCGGGCTAATTACTCTCAGCGACGGTTGAACAGAAAGTCATTAAGGGCTCTTAGATGAATGTCTCGGTGTTGACTAACAGCCGTTTGATATCGCGGCTGCGTCGCACGGCACGCAATCTCGAAAACGACCTGAAATGCATCCCGGTGCGCCGAACGCAACACAGCACACACAGAGACGGCAATCAACACTTCTCCAAACGTCAGAGAACCGCACCTCCACAGTCATTCACCTCTACTCCTTTACCCAGAGCAGGAGTGATCTCCTCACCGACACCTGTTCAATAATGCACAAGCACTAACAGACCGAGAGAGAGGGAGAGAGAGAGAGAGAGAGAGAGAGAGAGAGAGAGAGAGAGAGAGAGAGAGAGAGAGGGAGGAAGAGAGAGAGAGAGAGAGAGAGAGAGAGAGAGAGAGAGAGAGAGAGCAAAAGAGAGAGAGAGAGAGAGAGAGAGAGAGAGAGAGAGAGAGAGGAACAGAGACAGAGGAAGAGAGCAAAAGAGAGAGAGAGGAACAGAGACAGAGGAAGAGAGCAAAAGAGAGAGAGAGAGAGAGAGAGAGAGAGAGAGAGAGAGAGAGAGAGAGAAAGAGATAAAGAGAGGAATAGAGAGAGGAATAGAGAGAGTAATAGTGTGAGAGAGAGAGAGAGAGAGAGAGAGAGAGAGAGAGAGGGAGAGAGAGAGAGAGAGAGAGAGAGCGAGGAGGAGAGAGAGAGAGAGGAGGAGAGAGAGAGAGAGAGAGAGAGAGAGAGAGAGAGAGAGAGAGAGAGAGAGAGAGGAAGAGAGAGAGAGAGAGAGAGAGAGAGAGAGAGAGAGAGAGAGAGAGAGAGAGAGAGAGAGAGAGAGAGAGAGAGAGAGAGAGAGAGAGAGAGAGAGAGAGAGAGGAGGAGGAGGAGAGAGAGAGAGAGAGAGAGAGCGGAATAGAGAGAGAGAGAGAGAGAGCGGAATAGAGAGAGAGAGAGAGAGAGCGGAATAGAGACAGAGAGAGAGAGAGAGAGAGAGAGAGAGGAGGAGAGAGAGAGCGAGGAGGAGAGAGAGAGAGAGGAGGAGAGAGAGAGAGAGAGAGAGAGAGAGAGATCAGAGAAGAGAGAGAGAGAGCTCTGTGGCTCCGAGAGAGAGGAAGAGAGAAAAGAGAGAGAGAGAGAGAGGACTAGAGAGAAATGAGGAGCAGCGTGCAGCTCCAGAGAGGAGGAGAAGAACTCATATCAGAGAGAGACTTGAGAGAGAGAGCGAGAGAGAGAGACATGGAACAGCAGGATGAGAATGAAGGTGAAGGAGACGAGGGGAAAGCCTGAGACCTCCTGGTTCAGGCCTGAAACTGGAGAGAGCTCCACTGCTCCGCTCCAAACAGCCCATTCACTACACATGATCTGTTTACCAGGAGGAGATCCGGAGGGAGATCATCCACAGGCAGGAGAACAGAGGGAGTCAGAGGAGAACAGAGGGAGTCAGAGGAGATCCGGAGGGAGATCATCCACAGGCAGGAGAACAGAGGGAGTCAGAGGAGAACAGAGGGAGTCAGAGGAGATCCGGAGGGAGATCATCCACAGGCAGGAGAACAGAGGAGAACAGAGGGAGTCAGAGGAGATCTGAGGAGAGATTCATAGAGAGACGAGGAGAGAGAGAGAGAGAAGAGAGAGGAGAGAGAGGGAGAGAGAGAGGGTAGAGAGAGGAGAGAGAGAGCGAGAGAGATCCAGAGGGAGGAGAGAGAAGAGCGGAGTCAGAGAGAGAGAGAGAGGAGAGAGAGAGAGAGAGATAGAGAGGGAGATCATCCACAGGCAGGAGAACAGAGGAAAACAGAGGGAGTCAGAGGAGAACAGAGGGAGATCATCCACAAGCAGGAGAACAGAGGAGAACCGATTGAGTCAGAGGAGAACCGAACGGATGATCATCCACAGGCAGGAGAACCGAGGGAGTCAGAGGAGAACAGAGCGGCTTCCAAACGGGGCTCCTAACAACCACCTGGAAAATCCAGCAACACTGCCCCCTCAGATAAACCATGTTCATCTCAGAGGCAGGAGAACATCGAGCTCCACAGGCGTCTGTCCATCCTTCCATCCTTCCGTCTCTCACTACCTCTCCTCCCCCTCCCCCCTTCCTCCTTTACTGTCTCACCTCTCTTCTGCCTCTCTCCTTCCTTTCCTCTTTCTCTCAACCCTCTCATCTCTCTCTTTTCAACTGTGTTCTTCTGTGTCTCTCCCCCTTTCTCTTTTTCATCCATCTCTTTCTCTCTCTCCATTTGCCATTTTTCTTTTATATTAATTCTCTTTTGTTTTCTTTCTCTTTCTCATTTTGTACTTCTCTCCTTTATTCTTTTCATCGCTGATCTTTCTTCTTCTCTCTAGTTTCTTCTCTCTATCCTCCTCTTTTCTTTTCTTTATCTTACCCTCTCTTTCCTTTCTTTCTTTTTCCTTTTTCTCTATTCCTTTCCTCTATTTTTCTTTCCCTTATTTGTCTTCCTACCCCTCTCTCCCCTTTCTCTCTCCCTTCCCAGGAGGATTCTGTTCTTTCTCTCCACGTCAGGAGAACAGTGTGGGTAGAGGACCTTGAGTGTGTCGGGAGGCGATCTCGTTGGAGATTATCCACAGGCAGGAGAAAGAGGCGTGTGAAGGTTAATCTCCTTCATCTCTCCGCTGTGAAAAACACCAACACTCTGACTCAAATTGAAAAACACACATTCAGAAAGGGTCTCTCTCTCTCCTCCTCTCTCTCTCTCTCCCCACCTGTATCAAACCTGTATCAAAAAGCAGAATCCAGTCTCCTCCCCTCGGCCGCTCCTCTCAGAGAGTAATGGAGTTTATCCAAACACAGAAACCCTAACACCGTCGCTCTCACCATCACTCTACCACACCTACTATCCAGAACCAGGCGAATCACATCACATCATACCCCATAACTCCTCGATCAGAACTCCTCCAGTCACTCATCACCGCTCAGCTCCTCGGTCACTCTCACCTCACCGCTCCATCCTCCTCCTCTTCACTTCATCACCCTTTCAGCTCCTCCAGTCACTCATCCCCCCTCAGCTCCTCCAGTCAATCTCACCGCAGGAGCCATCTCCTTCCAGTCACTCATCAACCGTCCTCAGCTCCTTCAGTCACTCTCATCTGTTCGCTCTCTTCCTCAGGGTCTCTTCATCACCGCTCAGCTCCTCCTGTCACTCATCTCACCGCTTTCTCTGCCTCTCCTCCAGTCGCTCTCATTTCTCTCAAGCTCCTTTCCTGTCTCACTCATCCACCGCTCAGCTCCTTCAGTCACTCATCTCAACCTTCTCCTCTCTCCTCCTCCAGTCTTTCTCTCTCCACCTTTGTACTCAAGCTCCCTCAGTCACTCATCACCGCTCAGCTCCTCTCAGTCACTCATTACTGCTCAGCTCCTCTCAGTCACTCATGACCTTTAGCTCGTCATTCTTCACTGATCAACGCTCAGCTCCTCCAGTCACTTCCTTCATAACTATCCAGAACCGCTCCTCTCAGTCTTCCTCTCATCACTCATCTCTCCTGCTCAAATCCCTCCAGTCACTCATCACCGCTCAGCTCCTCCAGTCACTCATCACCGCTCAGCTCCTCCAGTCACTCATCAACGCTCAGCTCCTTCAGTCACTCATCACCCCTCTCAGCTCCTCCAGTCACTCATCACACCGCTCAGCTCCTCCATGAACTTCATCACCGCTCAGCTCCTTCAGTCACTCATCACCCGCTCAGCTCCTCCAGTCACTCATCACCGCCTCAGCTCCTTCCAGTCACTCATCACCGATCAGCTCCTCCAGTCACTCATCACCGCTCAGCTCCTCCAGTCACTCATCACCGCTCAGCTCCTTCAGTCACTCATCACCGCTCAGCTCCTCCAGTCACTCATCACCGCTCAGCTCCTCCAGTCACTCATCACCGCTCAGCTCCTCCAGTCCCTTAACACCGCTCAGCTCCTTCAGTCACTCATCACCGCTCAGCTCCTCCAGTCACTCATCACCGCTCAGCTCCTTCAGTCACTCATCACCGCTCAGCTCCTTCAGTCACTCATCACCGCTCAGCTCCTTCAGTCACTCATCACCACTCAGCTCCTCCCATCTCCTCACTCATCATCACCGCTCAGCTCCTCCAGTCACTCATCAACGCTCAGCTCCTTCAGTCACTCATCACCGCTCAGCTCCTCCAGTCACTCATCACCGCTCAGCTCCTTCAGTCACTCATCACCGCTCAGCTCCTTCAGTCACTCATCACCGCTCAGCTCCTTCAGTCACTCATCACCGCTCAGCTCCTCCAGTCACTCATCACCGCTCAGCTCCTTCAGTCACTCATCACCGCTCAGCTCCTTCAGTCACTCATCACCGCTCAGCTCCTTCAGTCACTCATCACCGCTCAGCTCCTCCAGTCACTCATCACCGCTCAGCTCCTTCAGTCACTCATCACCGCTCAGCTCCTCCAGTCACTCATCACCGCTCAGCTCCTCCAGTCACTCATCACCGATGCTCCTTCAGCTCCTTCAGTCACTCCTTCATCACCGCTCAGCTCCTTCAGTCACTTCACCGCTCACCGCTCACTCATCACCTTCAGTCACTCATCATCACCGCTCAGAACTCCTCCAGTCACTCATCACCACTCAGCTTCTCCAGTCACTTAACACTTCTTAGCTCCTTCAGTTACTCATCACCACTCAGCTCCTCCAGTCCCTTAATATTGCTCAGCTCCTCCAGTCACTCATCACCGCTCAGCTCCTCCAGTCACTCATCACCGCTCAGCTCCTCCAGTCACTCATCACCGCTCAGCTCCTCCAGTCACTCATCACCGCTCAGCTCCTCCAGTCACTCATCACCGCTCAGCTCCTTCAGTCACTCATCACCGCTCAGCTCCTCCAGTCACTCATCACCGCTCAGCTCCTTCAGTCACTCATCACCGCTCAGCTCCTTCAGTCACTCATCACCGCTCAGCTCCTTCAGTCCCTTAACACCGCTCAGTTCCTCCAGTCACTCATCACCGCTCAGCTCCTTCAGTCACTCATCACCGCTCAGCTCCTCCAGTCACTCATCAACGCTCAGCTCCTTCAGTCACTCATCACCACTCAGCTCCTTCAGTCACTCATCACCACTAATCACATATCGATCAGAACTCCTCACAGTCCAACATCACTCAGTCAACATCGTTAACACATCACAATCATACATAACCTCCCATTAATCCTGTATCATGAACACCTCCAGTCTACTTAACCACTAAGACCGCCAAGCTCACCCTCCTTCAGTCACTCATCACCGCTAATCACATCACATCATACATGACCCCCATAACCCCACTGTCCAACCCCTCCAGTCACTCATCACCGCTCAGCTTCTTCAGTCACTCATCACCGCTTAGCTTCTTCAGGAAGCACTACCCATCAAACACCACCAGCTCATCCATGGGGGTCACTCATCAACCGCATCAGCTCCTTCAGTTTCATTCATCACTCCGCTCAGTTCCAGAGCCAGTCACTTTACAACCGCCCAGCGTCCTTCAGTCACCATCACCACGCTCCAGCTCAAACTCCAGTCACATCATCAACCGTGCTCAGCTCCTCCAGGTCACTCATCACCCGCTCAGCTCCTTTCCGTGGGGACTCATCACCGATCAGCTCCTACCAGTCACTCATCAACACCTCAGGCATCACCATGAGCACTACCATGAAACACTACCACTCACACTCCTTCAGTCACTCATCACCGCCTCAGTTTTGCCTCCAATACATCCACTCGTCACACTGCTCCAGCTCCTTCAGTCAAAAACATCACCGCTCGCTTCAGCTCCTTGGGGTACACTCATCACACCGCTGAACAGCTCCTTCAGTCACCATCATGAACACTATCAGCTCCTGCCACCTGGGTCCTCATGCAGCACCACCGCTCAGCTCCCACAGGTCATCACCATGAAACACCGCTGAGGCTCCTCACACGTCACTCATCACCGCTCAGCTCCTTCCAGGTCACTCACATCACCGCTCAGCTCCCTTCGGGTCACTCATGAACACCACTGCTCGCTCGAGTGAGACATCACCATGAACTCTATCACTGCTCAGGGCCTACTGTTACATCACCATCAGCACTACGCACAAGCTCCTCCAGTCACTCATCACCGCTCAGCTCCTTCAGTCACTCATCACCGCTCAGCTTCTTCAGTCACTCATCACCGCTCAGCTACTCCTGTACCTTAACACCGCTCAGCTCCTTCAGTCACTCATCACCGCTAATCACATCACATCATACATAACCTCCCATAACCCCACTATCAGAACTCCTGAAAACCAGAACCAGAACCAAAACCAGCCCACTGAAGGCCGCTGGAAGCGGGTACGTCCCATCTTCAGAGACTGAAACGCGACCGAGGGCCTTTAGATGAGAGAAAGCTGATTACTCCACAGTGACGTCCGCTGATGTACACTCACGCGTGCACGCTCCTCAGGAGGCCCGGCGCCCATAAGAAGCAGCTCCTCATTCTCTGAAGAGCCCAGACCTCATGTTCTGAAACTCCAGCGTTCAGCAGGAGTCATTAGCACACAGGCTGTATCCTCCAGATGCTCTGACGTGCTTTTCCGTCTGAAATGATTGAATCCTAAACAAATCATCTGCTGAAATCTTCCAGGCGTGAACCGTTAGCTTCCTGCATTGTGTCATTATCTCAGCGCATGTTCATATTCAAACCTCATTAATGGAGTACGCTCTGATTTACTCAGCGCTCGTCTCATTACGGTTCAACTAGAGCCGATCTGAGCACATCTGTACACACGTCTCATTCACTCCTGCATAGGAGAGGGAGGGAGGGAGAGAGAGAGAGGGAGGAAGAAGAAAGGTAAGAGTGGGACAGGAAAAAAGGAAAGAAGAGAGAAATGAAGAGAGATAGAGGAAGAAGGAAGAGAAAGAAACAGGAAAAGGGGAGAAAAAAGGAGGCGACATGGAGTGAGAGGAAGAAGAGAGTTGGAAAAGGGCCTTGGAGGTGGACGCCTGGTTCTATTTACCACCACTGTAAACTAATCAGACAGTTCTATGAGTGAAGTGTTTCAAACCACACCACTCTGAATGATATCTTCAGCCATAGCCAATGGATTTCCCCAAGAACAGAGTGCTCCAGAGCGACCCCTTCAGCGGACAGTGCTTTTTTATGGAGATAAACGAGTGGAACTTCAATCCATCATGATGTTTTAGGCTGAAATCTTCTTCTAACTACCGTGAAGCAACCTCTCAGACATCAGGCCATGTATTCATATCCACCTCACGTAATCTCTTTCCTTGTAGAGGCCTTTTCCACCAACCATTATGGTTCTCGCACCACATTTCTACCAAAGAATAGCAGGTTCTTCAGCAAAAACCGCAAAGACGTCCATGAGCAGTGGTTGAGGAACAAGAAGGCAACAATGGCGACACCCAGTGGTCTACCCGAGAACCTCTTCTACATCTTCTTATCTCTAGTAGTTGAATCATGTTTGCGTTCTAGATATAAACAAACGCTCACAGGTCATCTATATGCTCCGCCATCTTGGTACTACTGTTTACCATCGCTGTCCAGCACCCTCTATTGAAGACGTGTCCCTTGACGTTCCTTGGTTCCAATAGAAGCTTGTGCAAATGCAAGCTGGTTCCGTGGCTAGCTCCGCCATCTTGGTACTACTGTTTACCATCGCTGACCAGGACCCTCTATTGAAGACGTGTCCCTTGACGTTCCTTGGTTCTAATAGAAGCTTGTGCAAATGCAAGCTGGTTCCCTGGCTAGCACAAGGATCTATGAAGCCTGAATGGAACCAGTTCAAGAACCAAGGTTCCCTTTTAGTCGGAAAAGGGCCTTAGAGGTGGACGCCTGGTTCCATTCACCACCACTGTGAACAATTCTGACAGTTCTGTAGGGGAGCGATTCAGCTATACAGTAATGATGGAAAAACCATGGATGACCCCAAAGACAGAGTGACCCCTTAGGTTGACAGTGCTATTTCCATGGAAATGAACAAGTGCATCTTAAAATAGCTGAGTTCTCTGATTAAAAATGGCTGTCTGGAAACTTTTGGACATATATATATATATAACTAGTTATATATAGAGCTATATACAGCAACGCTTTGCTCCGTCTCCAGGTCCATTTCTCTCCTCATACTTGTCATCTGGGCTCTAAATATGGACGCCGCTGCATTCTTTATTATATGATTTCCATTCCATTAAAGCTCAGGACTTTAATTACGCCACTAGACTGATTAAAAATAGCTACAGAGCACTGCTATTTTTTTCCCAGGGGTCGTCATTAATGATCTGTCAAAACCGTAATTAGAAAAAGAGATTAGGACTGATTCTGCGATGATCAAATATTAATGCAAACTCTGGAAATCCATTTCTCACCGCCCTCGTGTTTCTCTCCTCAAACTTTCCGGCCCTGTCCAAACGCGGCCGGGCCTTCACGAAAGGACCTGCGAATCCTAGAATCCCAGACTGGTTTCGCTATTGATGAACCACTCTGAGAGCTGAACACCTGCTCCAGCGATTCCCTGAACGCTTGTGTATTAGCTTTGCGCTTCTCTTGAACGTTTGGCTGAGCGTTATGAAACTTCAAACCAAAAACTTCCCGCAAAGTTCGGCAGGCCTGCCGCTTCTCACGTTTGTCCGTCTCGCTTTAAAGGCGTCAGCGTGCATGAATTAATCATCTTGCGCTTTTATTTTTTATGCCGGTTTGCTAAGCCTTGGATTAAAAATGCATTTTACAGACACAGCAGACTGCCTGTCGCCGGCGTTTATTACTTAATGGGACCGAAAAAATCAAAGAAATAAATAAGTCACGTCAGACTCCAAACGAGAAGCCCCCAGGAGTTATGCTGACAGTGCCATCTGAGAGTCACTTAGCATGCAGTTCCTCAAGCCAGACTTCCCTATCACCAAATAGTCTGGTGAGTTGCTCGGTGTGACCAAGACCCAAGACAGGGCCGTGCGTCCAGCATGCAACATGACCAAGCACTGCCATGTAGGAGTCAGTGGTGGCTTGTGGCACTACAACAAAAACACACCCACGAGGAACAAAACAGGGTGAATCTCGAAGTATACAACGCTACACTGTATGGCCTCATGATTCAGGTGCTTAAGACTAGCCTTACCAGCAGGTGGAGCCATAAAGTGTAACACCCATATACACACTAGGGGGCAGCAAGCACACTTGCCCGGAGCGGTGACCAACCCTATCCACGGTGCCTGGGAAGCAGTTGGAGATTTGTAGATTTGGATTTCAGTCATGTGGGTTCAGGGAATCAAGACGGCGACGACGCTTGTTCCCTAGCCTCCAGCCCATGACTGCTAGAGCTGCCCTGGACGACTGTAAGTGCTATGCATGTGAAAGGGAAGAAACCAGTAGCAACAGGAAGTGAGCGAAAGACACTGAGCAAAGTCATCAAGCATGTATCGTCTCACGAACCACTATGTGCAATGCCAAGCATCAGCTGGACTCTGGAGCAATGGGAACGGACCGTAAGGCATTTAAATGGATGTGCCGATCAACAGTGTGAGGAAATCCCAACGGTTTAGCATACGACAGACATGTGGGTGGAGCATCTGAGGCAGAGACAACTCAGTATAGAGGACTATACCTTGGACAGCAATGACAATCCTGGCACTACAGGCTTCTCCGGTGCTTTCCAGGGAAAATGGGCTTTCAGCGCCGGGCTCTTGTCCGTTACCATCTGGGCCTTATTTCAAAGAACCGATTACACAAGGCAGCAAAGGGGCCACTGTATTAGGCCATACCCTTAGCCCCATTACGCTTAATCAGAGTTCTTTGACGCGATCTGAACCTGTGATCCTGTAGGCACTTCAGCGCCACGTACAATCATCCCTCGTTCAAAGTCAGCAGGCTGAAGCTGAGATTTTCACAGCAGGGCTTGACAGGCGCACATTAAAAACAGAGAACTGATGAGGAGCTGCGATTAAACCCACTTAAAACGCCATGACGGCTCGTTAAGTAAGTGGAAGTCAGCTCAGGAAGCTACTGACCATTTAACGACGAGCCAGAAGACGCTAAGTCTGATTTACCGTGTGAGGAGCTAACATGAAAACTCATCATGAACATCCAAACACATGACTAGGAACTAAAATCAAGAACAGCTGTTTCCACAGGGACCGGAATGTGGGTGCACGCTATCTTAGGAACTACTGCAGTGAATCCAACAATGAGGGCCGCATGGAGCTTCTAGAAGCACTCAGGTCCATGTGCTTGTCTATGTGCTTGTGTAGTACCTCCACAGTATTTGTCATGGACTGGAAGAGTTTCTGGACGTAGGCCACATCAGTGTTCAGACACTCCTACATCAAAGAACTGGTCAGATGGTCCAGATTTGGTGGATGCCTTCCCTGGCACAGTTCCAAGGAGAGTTTCCTGTGGACTGGGATTTTAGTCACTGCTGGCAGACCCGTATGACCGTACGCTTCCATACACCTGCAGATTCAGCTACTTCCTTCACACTATGGTCTTTGGCCATGCCCACATGCCCATTCCTTTTAGCCAATCATTAGCCAACCATTTTCCACACATGGAACGAGACATTTCTCTAAATCGACAGGACATGACTGAGGTGCCCGTGAAGTGCGAGATGCCCAACTGACAACTGCTCCCCAGGTGCCATGGATAGTGCTGCCTACTGTGCTCACGGCCCCCTAGTGTGTACATAGGTGAATTACTTCATGAATGGGTTAAACATGAAATGGTTCTAAACATGTCACTGCCACATACCGGCTTGAGCGTCATACCCCAGTACGAGTGGAACCTGGACCCCTGGTATCTGGTGTCTATTAGCGCGTCTTTATTTCATGTTGATTACAGGTAAAACCAATGTACCCACTTAATGCCTATGATAAAGTTATTCTATTTTGTGGTTATACATCATAAGGCATGAGCATAAGTAATAAAACTCTTGGACAGGTCCCTCGCATACGTATGAATATTGGCTCTGTAACTAGAGCAAGAAATCTCCGGTCCTCACATTGGTAGTGGCTCCACCATCACTGGTATCGTATTCACAGTTGTCTTATGTGGTGGTGGGTCATTCGTAGCACTGGACTTGGTGTTGGTGGTACGTTAGTGTGTGTGGTGCTGGTGTGAGTGGATCAGACACAGCAGTGCTGCTGGACACCTCAGTGTCACTGCTGGACTGAGAATCGTCCACCAACCAAAACTATCCAGCCAACAGTGTCCTGTGGGCAGCGTCCTATGGGCAGCGTCCTATGGGCAGCGTCTTGTGGGCAGCGTCCTGTGGGCAGCGTCCTGTGGGCAGCGTCCTGTGGGCACTGATGAAGGACTAGAGGATGACCAACACTGCGCTGTGCAGCAGCAGATGAGCTATCGTCTCTGACTGTCCATCTACAAGGTGGACCAGCAAGGTAGGAGTGTCTAATAGAGTGGACAGTGAGTGGACACAGTGTCTAAACACTCCAGCTGCACTGCTGTATCTGATCCACTCACACCAGCACCACACACACTAACACCCCACCACCATGTCAGTGTTACTGCAGTGCTGAGAATGAACCACCACCCACATCATACCTGCTCTGTGGTGGTCCTGTGGGGGTCCTGACCATTGAAGAACAGGGTAGTACAGTACACAGAGAAACAGATGGACTACAGTCTGGACCTGTAGAACTACAGAGTGTCCTGTATGCTCAGTGGAGCTGATAGGACGGACAGTGTGTGTAGATACAAGTTAACTATCTGAATCTGTAGCACCTTAACATCAGTATCGGTATCAGAGGCATCGTCCCGGTCGAGGCCTTGCTCTGGATGTATCGGCAGTGTGGCGGGGGAGACAGAGTTAATGACTGGGAGCCTTCTCGTCTTACTGAAAGCGATCTCCCTCAATGAGAGTATGAATGAAGATTAAACCCGATACAGACACTCTCTCGCCCTCTCTCTCCGTCTCTCTCTCTTTTCAGTAATCAGGTAGACTAGTGGCAGCTGACTCTCTCTCTCTCTCCCTCCCTCCCTTACTCTCTCTCTCTCCACTTTCTAATGAGGTATGGGCCCAATAGCGCTATATTTAGCGTTGAATGCACAAAGGCTCAGAAGGTTGCTCATACATAATGAACTACATGCCGCAAGTGCCCTCTGTGTCCAGGAAATGCGGTCGATACGTACGTTCGCCCACACCTACTCCGTGTTCAACACCCCGGATCAGTGGAGATAGAGCCAGAGCACCCCCCCCCACCCCCACCCCCGGCTCGGGCTCAAAGGGAGTTTGATAACGAGCTGATGAGTCCAGTTGGGAAAACATCAGCGCCGTTTCCATGCTCCTGTTCTGTGCGTTCAAGCTCTAATCCTCTGCATCTACCTATTCCGCTTTACGGAAGCGGGAACGCTGACAAATCTGGCTTCATTTGATTGATAGAATACGTTTAGCGGAGTGAAGGCAGCTGTAAGTATGATGCATGTCCTATCATAGCGCCAATCTGCAGGTGGGAGTAGTCGCCTGGAACCGGCAGGAACCAGCTTCCCTGCTCTTTAAGCACACTACTGACACAGGCGGCGAGGAACGTGGCCCTAGTCGCTGGGTCCGACTTTGGGCTATCCGTTTAAAGGAAGTGTTTGGGTTGGTGATCGGATTTACTCAGACACGTCTGGTGTCTGAAAGGTGCTTCTTAAGTTCGGCACTGGAGGGCGGCACGGTGGCGCAGTGGGTAGGGCTGGCACCTCTCAGCCAGGAGGACCTCGATTCAATTCGCGGCTGGAGTAGCCAGGGTCCTTTCTTTATGGGTCCCCTCCGGGTGCTCTAGTTGCCCCCACTGTCCAACGACATGCAGTCAGGCTACTTGAGCTCCTGGCTATGGACAATTCCAATAGGGTTGTCCCCATCCTATCCATATACAAAATACACAGTCAAATCACATTATTATGACCACCCAGAGTAGCCACGGACAGCACAGACAGCATCTAGACATGCTGGCAGTGTCTCAGTAAGCTCCTAGTAAGTTGTCACAGGTATCTGGAGCCATGCTGACTGCAGTGCATCCCACAGCTGCAGGAGGGTGCATGGGGGAGGACCCATAGAGTGAACACGCTGATCAAGGTGGTTCCACAGACGCTCAGTTGGGTAAGTCTGGGGAATAAGGGGGTAGCACTTGGAATCTTGGTCATGCTCTTTCAGCCAGTGCTGGACATTTCTAGCCTTGTGACATGTTGCTGGAAGATCCCACCCGGACCAGGGGAGACAATCAGCATGTATGGGTGTACGTGATCTGGAAGGATGGACTCATGCCCAGATCGGTTGAGAGTGCCTTCCACACGGATGAGTGGGCCTAGAGAAGGCCACCAAAGCCATGAGCTACGTGCTGCTGCTGTCATAGGTCAGAAGTGGTCATAATAATGTGACTGGACTGTGTAGATAGAACACAAGTACCACCACCACCACTAAGTACCAGCCTTTAAATCTGGCCTGACCATCAACTGCCTCCCTGAGCCTGTCCTTTTCGCCTCCTCGGCCAGTCCTCGGGTTGCAGGCCTTACATGCAGGACCTGAGTGAAACCTACACTGCCGAACCGAGCCGAGGAAGATGAGCCTTCGTGAGTCTTCCCAATTTAAACCCTGCTTAGCATTACAGACATTCTACCTCAGGATGGGTCAAAGGTCAGCAGTTCAGTTTCACAGCCGTCAGCCTGGAGGAGTCTGCTGGAACCCGAGAGAAATAAAAGAGTAGGGGAGAGAGGGAGGAAAGGAGGTGGGGGGGGTGGTGTGGGCACCGTGGTAAGCAAACATTGTAGCTTGTAACCAACTTAGCAACTGCTTTAAATCACTGAACACCAACCAAATGAACAGCTCTCAGTCTGAATCTGCTAAGCTGGGGTCAGTGATGTTTGCCTGAGCTGTACGGCTGGTCAAAATAGACAGATGCTCCCGGATAAGAAAATGGGACGGTTTATTTGAAAAGAGGCGGAGTCGTTAAACCAGTCTGAGTCAGCAACAATTGAGCCAAAACACACAACGTAGGAAAACGCATGGAGAGAAAACTGAGTGCAGGGAGGAGTAAGAAACCAGATAAGGACTACTAGTTACCTGTTCGAAGCCCAGAGAACAGCAAACCGTCATCAAGAAGGCAGGCTAACAGATAAACGCTCAGTAGGCACCAGTACAACAGTGGCAATATCCTATATGCACACTGTACTCCACATTCCGAGTCAGCCAGCTCCATCACTTCCTGTCTTGCTAGTAAACAGCAGCTATGGCGTTTTTCACTCGCTCGCTGCAGGCTTTGCCCAGGATTACAGTCAACGACGTCACTCGTATTATTCAGACATCGTGTCAGACGTCAGCAACAATGAAACAGAAGGGCTTCAATCTGTGAATTTCCTTTCTTGAAATGCCGGCTACACGCGCGGGTATGCGGAGTGACTGCGAAGTTCTCCCTCCGGATAGCAACAATCCATTTATGCCGGTTTTCTGCTTTGGAGGGAGACGCATGAAGACTAAGTACTTTGTTGTACTTACTGGAGGCCTGGCATAAAGGTACACAGCGATGTTCAGCTGTAGCGCTGTCAGTTCGCTGAAACTTAAACTTCTTTGCTTGAGACGTTATCGCGATTTCCCTAAACTCAACACAACAGTGCAGATAGCGGAAGTGGCTGAGCTGGCTGAGCGGCATGTGTGCATGTAGCCTATACTGGAGAAAACAGGTGTGAGCGATTAGAAGTCAGGTGACTGAGACCTGCTCTGATTAGAGGGTTGGATCACATGACTGGTGGATGCATTATGGGTAATGGAGTCCACAGAGTTGGGGATTACTTGAAGTTCTAATGAACCAGGGAGTGTGACAGTTGTGTATTGATTCTTCACTGGATCGCGTTCTGCAATAACTATAACAACAGTCAATTAATAATAATAATAATAATAATAATAATAATAATAATGTTTATTTATGAAGCGTTTTTTATACTGTTGACAGCTCAAAGTGCATTATAGACAGTTGATATCAGTACTAGCAGAGATTTTAATGAGCCCTATTTATTGACAAATAATCAAATATTTAATTAATAATTGTTATTATTAAGTCATTCAAACATTTAATGACACTAAGATGTGTGAGCCCTGAGCTGGACTGTCTAATAGAAGCTGGAACTGAGCCACAGTTGAGAAGTTGAGAAGCAGAAGAACTAAGCTTGGAAACAATACAGTGATCCACTCTGCTGTGAGAGGACCATTACAGTGATCGACTCTGCTGTAAGAGGACCATTACAGTGACCGACTCTGCTGTACGAGGACCATTACAGTGATCAACTCTGCTGTAAGAGGACCATTACAGTGATCAACTCTGCTGTAAGAGGACCTTTACAGTGATCAACTCTGCTGTAAGAGGACCATTACAGTGATTAACTCTGCTGTAAGAGGACCATTACAGTGATCAACTCTGCTGTAAGAGGACCATTACAGTGATCAACTCTGCTGTAAGAGGACCATTACAGTGACCGACTCTGCTGTAAGAGGACCATTACAGTGATCAACTCTGCTGTAAGAGGATCATTACAGTGATCAACTCTGCTGTAAGAGGACCATTACAGTGATCAACTCTGCTGTAAGAGGACCATTACAGTGACCGACTCTGCTGTAAGAGGACCATTACAGTGATCAACTCTGCTGTAAGAGGACCATTACAGTGATCAACTCTGCTGTATGAGGACCATTACAGTGATCAACCCTGCTGTACGAGGACCATTACAGTGATCAACCCTGCTGTATGAGGACCATTACAGTGATCAACTCTGCTGTACGAGGACCATTACAGTGATCAACTCTGCTGTACGAGGACCATTACAGTGATCCACTCTGCTGTACGAGGACCATTACAGTGATCCACTCTGCTGTACGAGGACCATTACAGTGACCGACTCTGCTGTACGAGGACCATTACAGTGATCAACTCTGCTGTAAGAGGACCATTACAGTGATCAACTCTGCTGTAAGAGGACCATTACAGTGATCCACTCTGCTGTAAGAGGACCATTACAGTGATCAACTCTGCTGTAAGAGGACCATTACAGTGACCGACTCTGCTGTAAGAGGACCAGTACAGTGATCAACCTGCTGTAAGAGGACCATTACAGTGATCAACCCTGCTGTACGAGGACCATTACAGTGATCAACTCTGCTGTAAGAGAACCATTACAGTGATCAACTCTGCTGTAAGAAGATCATTACAGTGATCAACTCTGCTGTAAGAGGACCATTACAGTGATCAACTCTGCTGTAAGAGGACCATTACAGTGATCAACTCTGCTGTAAGAGGACCATTACAGTGATCAACTCTGCTGTAAGAGGACCATTACAGTGATCAACTCTGCTGTAAGAGGACCATTACAGTGATCAACTCTGCTGTAAGAGGACCATTACAGTGATCAACTCTGCTGTAAGAGGACCATTACAGTGACCGACTCTGCTCTAAGAGGACCTTTACAGTGATCAACTCTGCTGTAAGAAGATCATTACAGTGATCAACTCTGCTGTAAGAGGATCATTACAGTGATCAACTCTGCTGTAAGAGGATCATTACAGTGATCAACTCTGCTGTAAGAGGACCATTACAGTGATCAACTCTGCTGTAAGAGGATCATTACAGTGATCAACTCTGCTGTAAGAGGACCATTACAGTGATCAACTCTTCTAGGCTTTTGAAGCTAGGGCTTCATCCTGGGCCACCAATATCAACAATTGAAAACACACTTTTACACTAATGCTAATTTCTGCTATAGGGTTTCCAGTAATATGCTAGTGCTAAGCTAAGACTGGTGCCCATAGCCTTTTTATGGTCATGTTTGGTCATTCTGAGTGAAAAGCCTGATGGGAACTTGTCCAACCAAGATTTGTCTTCTCTGTGGTACCTGGTGGCACTTTGGGAGGACTTGGGAGGAGATGTAGAACCTCTATAACAAAACATAAACTAACCAGTACAGAAGTCTAGGAATCATTACAAGACCCTGTAAGATCCAGGGTGAGCGCAGCCCCAACAAGAGGACCATGCTGGACAAGATTCAGCCACCACAATAGAGAATGAAAGAGAGAGAAATAGTAGGGAAAGAGAGAGGGTGGGTGGGGGTGGGTTGGTGTCAGGAGCCTGGGGAAAAACCGAGAGGAGAAAGAACACATTCAGGAAAAGAGAAAAAACAAAAGATAAAAAAAAGAGTACAAGAGGTTAGAGGGAGAGGAGAGAGAGAAAAGCAGACAGCGGGGGTGAGGAGGGGCGGTGGAGGATAAAATATAGAGGGAGAAAGAAAGAAAGAGAGAGAGAGAGAAGTGGTCAGGCTGCAGTGTGTCTGTATCTGATTAGCGGCCTGATGGATTACTGGCCTTCTCCCTGGAGTAAACCAACACCACAGCCTGTACCGCTAACAATACACCTCAGAACACAGAGAGAGAGGGAGAGAGAGAGAGAGAGAGAGAGAGAGAGAGAGAGAGAGAGACAGAGAGAGAGAGAGAGAGAGAGAGAGAGAGAGAGAGAGAGAGAGAGAGAGAGAGAGAGAGAGAGAGAGAGAGAGAGAGAGAGAGAGAGAGAGAGAGAGAGAGAGAGAGAGAGAGACAGAGAGAGAGAGAGAGAGAGAGAGAGAGAGAGAGAGAGATGAGTATATCACGAATCTGAACATCATGTGATTTCCACAGAGCGAACACAGTTTGCAGTTGTCATCACTGACATCCAGTGAAAGGAACAGCAGCTGTATGCTGGAAGCGATGGATGTATATACAGTCATCATATAGCTCCACCCATATAGCTCCAGGAATGAAACCTGGTGGGTAGGTCTGACATCCGGAGACATGTACATGGTTCAAGGTTCACGCTCAGCTGCACATGTGATGTGAGCAAGGACGGGCCTTATCACTGTACCTGACTGACCCAACAGCCATGACTACAGACATCCAGGGAGCAGTGATGTCTTCCATGCAGCACCATCGACAGACGGCGGCACCACACAGGACTACATGCACACAGACCGTTACCACGACTGTCCTTAACACCACGTCACCGTCACCAACGCAATGGTGTCATACCAGACTGTCATGGAGTGACTCAGAATGGCAGCGGGTCATCTTCAGTGACGAGTCCCGCTTTAGTCTTGGTGGAGACGCCCGACGAATCTGTGTGTGGAGGCACCGTGGTCAGCACCAAGATGAACGGTTTGTTGCCACACGTCCAAAAGGCCTGGTATCACTCTACCTCCACCCCTACCGCACCATCTGCAGGAACTGTGTGAGGATGTTCAAGCTGCATGGGATGGATTATCACAGGACACCATTAGGAACCTCCACAGCTCCATACCGAGACGTCTGGAATGTTGGGTTATCTGAAAGCTCTACTGTAGAATTAAACTGAAGGCACCAAACACAAACTAGCCCTCACAGTATTTTACAGTCCACCTTAAACACCTCAGGAGTGGAGCTTTACAGGAGGAGGAACCAGCTCTCTTAACCTGCAGTGGAGCTGATAGAACAAGGTTTATTACTGAGCAGGTTTGGAGCGATTCTATTGGTCGGTCCATTATGAATATTCACTAAACTGAAAAGAGGAACTAGGGCTTTTACACTGGGCACCGAAGATGGTGGAGATATGGCAGATATATAGTACTGTGGTACATCAAGAGTATACGTGGTACATCAGGGCATGATCACTGAACACAACTCCTACCCCAAGCTCTGCATCTGCAAGCCCGCCAGCATGGACAACCCCTCCCACTGCCCCCCATGGACTTTTTACCCTCCTTGCCATCTGGCAGAAGATACCAGAGTATCCATTCCCCTACCACCAGACTCCGCAACAGCTTCTTCCCTGAGGCGGTCAGATTACTAAACGCACTGATGCCCCCATCACACACCTGGACTACTCTAGACCCTTTCCAACACCCACCATAGACTGTTCACTGCACACATTCACTTTCAGTCCTTAACTATCTCAATCTGCCATGAGGCTTTACAGGTCACCGTGAGTGCACTGGTTCCTCAGTCACTACCTGCTGCTAAATGCTCAACCCATAAGTATGTATGTGCGTAAGCTAATTCTGTAAGATGGTCTATATAACATATACACACAATCATACATGACTGACTGCATCTTATATATCACATATACAGTCAATATATCATGTAGTATATAATATGAACATATTCAGTGAGTATATATATCAAAAACATTATATCATCGCTGTCCAATGAAAAACATGTATCTCCATTTTTGTTGATTTTTACTTTTATGCCTCATTTGATCACATGAGTGGCTGTTTACACTGTGTGGAGATTTCCTGAAGAATGAACCAACAGAAATGGCCCAAAACCAGTTGGAAGGACGTCTGGTTCCATTGACTTCCATTCAAATTAAATGAGGTTTTTGGCCTCTCCTGTAAAGTTGCCATTTTGGAGATACCTGTTTTTCTTTGGACAGCGACGATATACAGTATTCACTTAGATCCCAGAGGTCATGGGAAAGGAACTAGGATCATGCAGACCCTCGTTATCCTAACGTGGCACTGATTCCACATGACATAATGAAAGACATCTGGAGAGATGTTGAGCCATGCCGCCTGAATGGTCACTCACAACTCCATGGTATTTGCAGGTGCAGGATCTCGTGTGCAAATAGGCCGCTCCACCACATCCCATAACTGCACAACTGGGCTCAGGCTGGGCGAATGTGCGGCCTACACCATTCGTCAGAGCTCTTTGGATTCCTCCATAAACCAATTCTTGGGCCAGTGCATTGGTACATGAACTCCATGAAGGGCTGCAACTGTTGAAGGGCTGCCAGTGAAACGTAAGAGGCACCAGTGAATGATGGGTTTAGGCGGACCACTGGACCCAACCCATGCCATGAGAACACCGCCCACACCAGTATGGGACCACCACCAAACAACAAAGTGCCTTGTTGACAACTGGGGTCCATGGATTCATGGGGTCTGCACTACACAAAGCTACCATCAGCCCAAAACAACTGGTACCATGACAGCTGCCCAGTATCCTGTGCTACCATTACTGCCCTCTGACTATCTCTCTCTCTCTGTCTCTTTCTCTCCATCATTATACTGTCCATACACCATATATAACACAGTTAAGCCCCTATAAGGCCAGGCTTTACACACCTCTATAACCCAATTATAACTCAGCCAGTTTGCATCACAGGGACAAAGAAATGAAGAGATGACAGAAAGAAAACCAGAGAGAGAAAGAGCAGATGAAGTCTTAGCCTAGCGCAGTAATGTGCAGTTGTGTGTGTTTGGAGTATCCAGCGGAGCATAAAGCTCATCTCTCTTTATTTTCAGGATCATTTACACTGATCCACCCATCACCATCGCCACGGCACGGAAAAAAAGCTCTCAGTGCTCATAAAAAACCACCCAATCCAGCCAGCCATCGACCCGCAGGCCCATAATTGTCGGGAATGACGTGCATATTGTTTTCAGGCACATTTCCCCCCGCGCTGCTCATTAATCAGACAAGCCACAAAAGCCGCTCTCAGTCGGGTGGATGGCGCTAAGGCATGGCCTGATGGGATATGACGTCCGGTCAGGGCCTTGGTCACGGCAGACCGTCTGCAGATCAAAAGATCAGGAGAGGAGATCAATAAAGGCCAGCCATCTGCACAAAAGCAATACAGTCGTCAAACTGCAGCGCAAATGGAATTATAATGTCGTCATGCGCTCACTCAGCTTCTAGCATTATAATACTGCTGCTACACTGTGATCCTGTCATCACACTGTTACTGCACCTGTAACAGTGTCATCACACTGTTACTGCACCTGTAACACTGACATCACACTGTCAGTGCACCTGTAACTCTGTCATCACACTGTTACAGCACCTGTAGCATTAATACTGTCATCACACTGTTAGTGCATCTGTAACACTTTAACAATGCCATCATACTGTTACTGCATCTGTAACACTGTAATACTGTCATCACACTGTTACTGCACTTGTAACAAAAATACTGTCATAACACTGTTACTGCACCTGTAACACTGACATCACACTGTTACTGCATCTGTAACACTAATACTGTCATCACACTGTTACAGCACCTGTAACACTAATACTGTCATCACACTGTTAGTGCATCTGTAACACTTTAACAATGCCATCATACTGTTACTGCATCTGTAACACTTTAACACTGTCATCATACTGTTACTGCACCTGTAACCCTGACATCACACTGTTAGTGCACCTGTAACACTGTAATACTGTCATCACACTGTTAGTGCATCTGTAACACTTTAACACTGTCATCATACTGTTACTGCACCTGTAACACTGACATCACACTGTTAGTGCACCTGTAAGACTGTAATACTGTCATCATACTGCTACTGCATCTGTAACACTTTAACACTGTCATCATACTGCTACTGCATCTGTAACACTTTAACACTGTCATCATAATGTTACTGCACCTGTAACACTGTAATACTGTCATCACACTGTTAGTGCATCTGTAACACTGTAGCACTGTCATCATACTGTTACTGCACCTGTAACACTGACATCACACTGTTAGTGCACCTGTAAGACTGTAATACTGTCATCACACTGTTAGTGCATCTGTAACACTGTAGCACTGTCATCACACTGTTACTGCACTTGTAACAAAAATACTGTCATAACACTGTTACTGCACCTGTAACACTGTCATCACACTTTTAGTGTAGCTCTAACACTGTAACACTGTCATCAGACTGTTAGTGCACCTGTGACACTGTAATACTGTCATCACACTGTTAGTGTACCTGTAACACTGTAACACTGTCATCACACTGTTACTGCACCTGTAACACTGTCATCATACTGTTACAGCATCTGTAACACTGTAATACTGTCATCACACTGTTACTGCATCTGTAACACTGTAACACTGTCATCATCCCGTTACTGCATCTGTAACACTGTAATACTGTCATCACACTGTTACTCATACTGTAACTGCATCTGTAACACTGTAATGTGAACATGAAACTGTCACTGCAATTGTAACACTAATACATCTTTGAAACTGTAATACTATCATCACACTGGTACAAACATCTTTATCACTGTAATGGTATCACTATACTGGTACACACTTCTATGGACATAATACTGCCATATACTTTCTCATACCTCTTGCACTGTCTTGCATTGGAGCTTCATGAATGCATGGACGATTATAACAGTTTAACAGAACATAATTTAAAGATCTGAACAAAAGTCCTTTGTGCTTTCTGTTTTAACAGGCTTCATAACTTAACAGACACCACAAAATGAGAAAAGCCTTGTAACAGAAAGGAGAGAAGGCTTGACCGTTTATAATTTCAGCCTACTTTAATTATGTCAACACAATTACGCCAGTCGGTTTCAATTAGGTACAGACTTTCACTGGTGTCAAGCGATGTCAATTACCTAGAGGAATGATGAAAACCGGAACTGACAAATGCTAGTCAATAAGCTACTACATTGTTTTAAGGCAAATTTATAATGACATTCCATCAAACTGGGAATCTGGCTCAAGAATTTGGGACAACCCATGTACCCAGACTGGTGGTTTCCCAGTTGTAGATTCATTTACCCGCCTATGTATCATCTGCTTGAGGAGCCTTAATGCGATTTCAAAACACCTTCCACCGTCTGCGCCCGCAGTTCTAACAGGGGGAGGAAAAAATAAACGAGGAGAAAAGGCCAGAGATGGAGAGAACGAGTGTGTGAAGAACACAGTGTTTGGAGTGATTAAATCAAGTTTGAGTGATTAGATTAGCAGAGAATAGCTGATAGCCCCAGACTGTTGCCTTAGAGTCTTTGAGTCATAACACACACACAAGCGGGTACCCGTCACGCCACAGCACACACACAGTGTGACGGTCACAGAGGCGGAGCTTAATTTGAGTTCAATTTAAGTGTCCCCCGGCCATCGCCATAACAGATGCACACACACACACACAGACAGCTCACATACGGCACTGGGTATGTGTCTGCACTCTGCATGGAGTCCAAATGTCTGAGATAATGCTGGTGGAAATGCTTGAATACGCACGTTCTCACCTCAAATGGCCGAGGAATGACTATGAAACATGCTGTGACATTTTAACACAAATTCCTTAGTGTTTCCTGTGTCCTTCCTCTACTTTAACGACAGAGCACTCAAGCTAGCATGGGCTTCATGCAGTTTGTGCAAAATCCTCGGATAAGTAGGTCAAAGCTTCCTGAGAACAGCCTGAACAACACGACCTAAAACCAGTCTAGCCTTTGGGTACATGGTCAGTCTCAACTGTATATACACAAACAGTCCAGTGACATGTACAGGACATCCTCCAGTCACATGTGTTGCCTGTCATCACACTGTTTCATGCATTTGTACTGCTAATACCGTCATCATACTGTTACTGCATCTGTAACACTTTAACACTGCCATCATACTGTTACTGCATCTGTAACACTTTAACACTGTCATCATACTGTTACTGCATCTGTTACACTTTAACACTGTCATCATACTGTTACTGCATCTGTAACACTTTAACACTGTCATCATACTGTTACTGCATCTGTAACACTTTAACACTGTCATCATACTGCTATTGCACCTGCAGCGCTTTAACACTGCCATCATACTGTTACTGCATCTGTAACACTTTAACACTGCCATCATACTGTTACTGCATCTGTAACACTTTAACCCTGCCATCATACTGTTACTGCATCTGTAACACTTTAACACTGTCATCATACTGATACTGCAACTGTAACATTTTAACACGGCCATCATACTGATACTGCATCTGTAACACTTTAACACTTTTACTGCATCTGTCACACTTTAACACTACCATCATACTGTTACTGCATCTGTAGCACTTTAACACAATCATCATACTGTTACTGCATCTGTAACACTTTAACACTGCCATCATACTGTTACTGCATCTGTAACACTTTAACACTGTCATCATACTGTTACTGCATCTGTAATGCTTTAACACCATCATACTGTTACTGCATCTGTAACACTTTAACACCATCATACAGTTACTGCATCTGTAACACTTTAACACCATCATATTGTTACTGCATCTGTAACACTTTAACACCGTTATACTGTTACTGCATCTGTAACACTTTAACACCATCAAATTGTCACTGCATCTTTAGCACTTTAACACTGCCATTATACCGATACTGCATCTGTAACACTTTAACACCGTCATCATACTGTTACTGCATCTGTAACACTTTAACACCGTCATTGTACTGTTACTGCATCTGTAACACTTAAACACTGTCATTGTACTGTTACTGCATCTGTAACACTTTAACACCATTATACTGTTACCGCATCTGTAACACTTTAATACTGTCATCATACTGTTATTGCATCAGTATCACTGACACATGCCTCTCTATCACGGTAATAATAACACTGTACTGGTATATACCTTGTCCTGCCTGGTCACCAGATTTATCAAGCATTCATGGGACCAGCTGGGAAGCCAGCTTCGGCAACCTTCAAGTGCAGGATCTACTGGCCTAGCTGCAACATCTGGGGGCAAATGTGTCGCCAGATGCCATATGTAGCCTGTATGCCTCCATGCCCAACCTTATCTCATCTTGTATCCAGCCCAGAGGCGGCCCAACAGGGTACTAAAGTCTACTTTCAGTTGTACCGTTTTCTTCGGTAATAATCCCAATAATAATTCCAACAATAATTCAAAATATATATTATATAAATATAATATACATATATATGGTATTTTCAATGCAGAACATTATAACAATATCTTCATTATATCTTCAGTGTATGTCAGCACTGTTCCACATGAAGGGACGTCTTAAGCTTGTTCTTTCTCTCTCTCTCCTTCTCTCTTTTTTTCCTAAGGGGCCACCAATTACACCAGCTTAAGCTGGGCCGTATCTCAGCGCAGTTTCACTGATTCCAGTCCGGCTGGAGGAAGCTGCTTAGCCTCTGCATCTTTATTGGACATCTTACATGACTGCAGCCATGTTTCATTAGGCAGACAGAGAGAGACAGAGAGAAAAGAGGGGAGGGGGAGATCAGTTTTCCTCACTGCCAGCGATGATATGGAATCAAGTAGGATTTACAAAAAAAACAGCTCTCTGAAAACAAGACAGCATTGTAGTGGAGCCAGCCTGGACGGACCAAGGAGCAGATTCGAGTGAAGGTTCAGCCAGTTCATTTGGCTGACATGCAGCATACCTGCTTTAATTAGGACCTCAGGCTGAATCAACATAAAGTCCATTCACGTGCGGGGAATAAATGACATCTATGATTACACTGTAGAGTCTCTGTTAAGCTGACTGGGGTGCGGGTGAGGTTGGGTGGAGGCCCGGGAGTGCTAGGCCTTCTGACTTGGAAGCCAGGCCCACCAGATTTCTGATGTATGATGCTAGTGCAAACACTCAGACCTTTTAAAAAATGATTATTTCAGGATTTCCAGAGTGACTCCCAGCTACACATTTTTATTCCTGACGTAGTGATCCATTTTTTTAGATATCACCTTATTATTTTTTTGTGGGAGGGTTGAGACCCCATATCTATTACCAACTGAAGCCTATTCTAGGAACTTAGAACCGTCATTTGTGTTTTACAGACCCAATTTTGTGCACAGTGCTTGGACCCCTATGATTGCCACCTGGGATATAATATATAGGCTAATGTTCAGCCCCCTCATAGCAATTCCAGGAAACAGAAACCAACACAATGTTTACCACTTTCAGATGCAAACATGGTGGAACCTGACTGATCATTTCATTTCATCACTGGTCTTCTACTGGCCCCATTATGTGCTCAGTGCTTGGGCCCCTATGATTGCCACTTGTGATATATAGACATTCAGCTGTCTCTCATGTTCTGTACCAAGTTCAGAAGCTCATGGGAAACACCAGACTCGAGGTAAGGGTGCTTGGGGTGTGTCTTCATGCACTAAAGGGGACTTACTGAGACTCTTGACAGACTCTTTGTGTTCCCCTGGACAGTCTGACCACTGAACAGGGGGCTGTGTAACATCTCACTACTGGCATATGACACCATGGATGTGCTCACGGGATGTGCAAGACTTGCAGTAAGTGTGTATGGGGAGCGTCTTCTTGTACCCCAGGGACTCTGCTCAGACTCTTGACAGACTCTTTGTGCTCCCATGGACAGTTTGACTGTTGAACAGGGGGCTGTGAAACATCCTACTACTGACTCCTGCACCCATGGGATGGACTTACAGTAAGGACTCCATGAAGGGGTGTCTGTGCTGTGTTGAGCTGAACACTGGGGCTGGTTAGTGGGGTGTGTTAATAGCCATGATCTACATGATTCATGTCAGAGTTCTGCCAAAGGTTATGTAAATGTACTTTGTAATCCAAGTTTCAGTAGAACTGTTAAACACTGTGTCCACTCACTGTCCACTCTGTTAGACACTCTGACCTTGCTGCTCCACCTTGTAGACGTACAGTAAGAGAGTGTTGGTCATCCTCTAGTTGTTCATCAGGGTTCACAGGACGCTGCCTACAGGACGCTGCCCATAGGACGCTGCCCACAGGACGCTGCCTACAGGACGCTGCCTACAGGATGCTGCCTACAGGACGCTGCCTACAGGATGCTGCCTACAGGACGCTGCCTACAGGACACTGCCTACAGGATGCTGTTAGCTGGATGGCTTGGTTATGTGGACGATTCTCAGCCCAGCAGTGACCCTGAGATGTCCAACAGGTCTGTTACGTCTGATCCACTCACACCAGCACCACACAAACTAACACACCAGCACTCTGTCAGGGTCACTGCAGTGCTGAGAATGATCCTCCACCCACACAATACCTGCTCTGTGGTGGTCCTGTGGGGGTCCTGACCATTGAAGAACAGGGTAGTACAGTACACAGAGAAACAGATGGACTACAGTCTGGACCTGTAGAACTACAGAGTGTCCTGTATGCTCAGTGGAGCTGATAAGATGGGCAATGAGTGAAGATACAAGGAGGTGGGCCTAATATCCTAATATGACTATGTATTACTCTCTCACACACACACACACAAACACAAACACACATAGAGTATGAGTTATCTGTGTGTGTGTGTGTGTGTGTGTGTGTGTGTGTGTTGCCGGTGCAGACTGACAGAGAGGAAATTGGAGTGTCACATGAAAGGTGTAAACCCACTTCAACATCTTCCTGTCAACCTAAAAACACTCATTCGTCAACTGAAAACACACACACATGCGCACGCACATCATCATCCTCAAGCAGACACACACTTCACAGCTCGCGGCGTCTCGGAGGAGAAAGAAAATGTCAGCGGCTGAAAGACGCACTCCGGAATAATCAAAGCGAAGTGGAGAGGAGGAAAGCCTCAGCAGCCGGAGGCTTCATCCCATTACAGACAGCACTCTCAGGACATCCTGAGCCAGGCATGTCCAGGATAAGGAGCTGTAGGACTTTAAACCAGAAGCATTTAAAACACACTCTGTTCCTCCTCCAGCTCCTGCCGGGAGAACCCAGCCAGGGGTCAACCACACAGAGTAGTAGAGTCATCACTTTCATGTTGCTACATGAATCTTTCCACACCTGGAGAAGCACACCGCAGATGTTTTATCACTCGGTGGTAGCTAGTGTCATCTTCCACGCTGCAGTGTGCCTGGGCAGCAGGGTGAAGGCAGCTGATGCTAACAGACTCAATCAGCTCATCAGGAAAGCGGGTTCCACCCTGGGAGTGCAGGTGGAGTCTTTGGTGGAGGTGGTTGATGCTGGGAAACTAATACTCAGTATTATGGAGGATTCCCCTCATCCTCTGCATGCCACACTGTAGTCACATCTGGGCAGCCTTAGCCGTAGACCGATACCACAAGAGGTGGCTATCAATCTGTGTAACTCCTCCCTTTTTTGTAGGATGGACAGCTAAAACAGTCAATATCATATTCAGAAATTCCTATATCATGCACAATATTCCCTATATCATGCTCAATATTCCCTATATCATACGCACTATTCCCTATATCATGTGCACTATTCCCTATATCATGTGCACTATTCCCCTATATCATGTGCAACATTCCCCTATACCATGTGCGATATTCCCCTATACCATGTGCAACATTCCCTATACCATGTGCAATATTCCCTATACCATGTGCAATATTCCCTATATCATGTGCGATATTCCCCTATACCATGTGCAATATTCCCTATATCATGTGCACTATTCCCCTATATCATGTGCACTATTCCCCTATATCATGTGCACTATTCCCCTATATCATGTGCACTATCCCCTATATCATGTGCACTATTCCCCTATATCATGTGCACTATTCCCCTATATCATGTGCACTATCCCCTATATCATGTGCACTATTCCCCTTTATCATGTGCACTATTCCCCTATATCATGTGCACTATTCCCCTATATCATGTGCAATATCCCCTTTATCATGTGCACTATTCCCCTATATCATGTGCACTATCCCCTATATCATGTGCGATATCCCCTATATCATGTGCACTATCCCCTATACCATGTGCACTATTCCCCTATATCATGTGCACTATTCCCCTATATCATGTGCACTATCCCCTATATCATGTGCACTATCCCCTATATCATGTGCGATATCCCCTATATCATGTGCACTATCCCCTATACCATGTGCACTATTCCCCTATATCATGTGCACTATTACCCTATATCATGCTCAATATTCCCTATATCATACGCACTATTCCCTATATCATGTGCACTATTCCCTATATCATGTGCAATATTCCCTATATCATGTGCAATATTCCCTATACCATGTGCAATATTCCCTATTTCATGTGCAATATTCCCTATATCATGTGCACTATTCCCTATACCATGTGCAATATTCCCTATTTCATGTGCACTATTCCCCTATATCATGTGCAATATTCCCTATATCATACGCACTATTCCCTATATCATGTGCACTATTCCCCTATATCATGTGCAATATTCCCTATATCATGCGCACTATTCCCCTATATCATGTGCACTATTCCCCTATATCATGTGCAATATTCCCTATATCATGTGCACTATTCCCTATACCATGTGCAATATTCCCTATTTCATGTGCACTATTCCCCTATATCATGTGCAATATTCCCTATATCATGTGCACTATTCCCTATACCATGTGCAATATTCCCTATATCATGTGCACTATTCCCCTATATCATGTGCACTATTCCCCTATATCATGTGCGATATCCCTATACCATGTGCGATATCCCCTATATCATGTGCGATATCCCCTATATCATGTGCGATATCCCCTATACCATGTGCGATATCCCCTATACCATGTGCACTATCCCCTATATCATGTGCACTATTCCCCTATACCATGTGCAGTCTTCCCTTTATGCTATTTCCTGCTGCTGTAAAATGAATGCCTTGCATGTAATGTACGTAATGGCAGTTTTGTCTGCCAATCAAACTAATGTAAAGGTGGTCTCCGACTTTTACACTGCACTGTACTAAAGCAGCCTTGAACGAACCCCTGCATGTCTGCGTACAGCTGTGTGTCAGTGGTACGTCTCATAGTCTAATACGCGTTAAAGGATTTGTGAGCATGTGCCAGGTCACTAAGCTTTACAGCACATCAAATCAGACCTCGATACATATTCATGAACGCGCAGCATGGGTGAGAGAGAGAGAGAGAGAGAGAGAGAGAGAGAGGGGCACGTCTCATGCTGCTGCTGCTGCTACTGCAGCTGAACCTCCGGACTCATAAAGTGGTAAGGTCAACTGATTATCTCTCGCTGTAAAGTAAGTGGGGAAGGTTAATAATGTCCAGTAAAGATTGTGAGAATTAAACGCCTTCTATTAGAGAGCTTACAATAGTCGTCCATCTTCCAGGAACAGATATGACTGACCTGGGAGCGCTTTCACAGGCTGCCCGAGTAGAGGCTGATACGCTCTGCGGCGGCATACAGAGAGTAGCCAGAATGAATATTCCCGATATTGTGCATTATTCCCAACATCATGTGCACTATTCCTCGTACTATGAGCACTGTTCCCTCTATAACGTGTTCTCAATATCATATGCAATATTCCCAAGTTCACCTGCAATAGTCTCCATGTCATGTGTAATATTCCTTATAATCTTGTGCAACATTCCCAATATTATGTGCAACATTCCCAATATTATGTGCAACATTCCTTATAATCTTGTGCAACATTCCCAATATTATGTGCAATATTCCCAATATTATGTGCAGTATCCCATATATCACTGTAAATACGTTTTATATCTTATGCAATATTCCCTGTATAATGGGCAATATTTCCTTTATGGTCTGCAACATTCCATATCATATGCAATATTCCCTATATCACGTGCAACATCATTTATAGGAAACATCAGTGGTGAAGCCTTAACATCTGGAAGGAAGTGTGGACATCTGCCCTCAATCTGTAGCATCACATCCTGGTAAGGTGCCCTCCCTGCCGAGAGCATTACCAGGTCATAAGGAAAACACCAGTCAGGTGAACTGTATGACTGGTACGCCAACTCTTGCTGCCATCCCACTTCTGACACCAATGTGACGACGGCGTAAAGGAAGATGGCCTGGAGAGGAATGATGGCTTCATAAACTCCAGAGTGGGAGAACTGAGAAGACATAAGCAGTACACCAAGGGTCGTACATTCCTCAACGCTCTTCTCCTTCCCACTCCAAACCACAAGTTTGGTTCCAGTCCTGGTCAGCGAGAGTCTGAACACTTCAAAACAAGGGCCCAGGATGGGGCCTGTGCACACTTTTGTGTGGCTGGGAGTGACCTGCGTGCTTCCCATTTGTTTCAGGAAGTGCTAGCATCTTCCTTTATGTCGGCGCCACATTGGTGTCAGAAGTGGGATGGCTCCACCCCCTCTCAGTGGCCTGGAGAGGAATGGTGGCTCCACACACTCTAGAGTGGATGGCATGGAGGGATGAGTCTGGGTGACAACTGTAAAGGAAGAAGCCGGACTGTTGAGAAAGCAGTGCCACGAGACTTAGCAGCGGAGCCTGGCATCAAGTGTGGCAGCGAGGACTGCAGCCTGACTCAAGGACCTGTCGCTGGAGCAGTACTGCGGCCTGGTGGTGTAGACCATGGCCCTCCAGCATGGTAGGCTTATTCTAGGATGATCCAAAACTACATGTTTATACGATCTTCCCACGGCAGCATTAGGCACGGATTCAACCACACCTTCATCTGCTCAAGTTCATGAAGGCTTCAATGCATCTAATGCATTACCATACACCAAGCTAAGTACTCCATCTCCATCTCCTGTAGAGTCACCACTTCAGAGACACGGGACATGTGACAGAAGGAAAGTTGTGTGCCGTTTTCGGCTGGTGAGGCAGGAAATTCCCTCTGCCGCTCCGGACGAGAGCTGGTGTCACAGGTTGCGCTCAGGCTCTGAGCTGCCTTATCAGAACCTAAAGCTGCTGGAGAAACTGGAGCCTGCTGACAATACACTCTGAGGAAGCAGTGAAGATACTAAGGTTCTGACTGGTGAGCCTATACCAGTGTGTTCACACTGAACTGAGATGATATCATACGAGCACGCTCCTGCTTTCTCCTGGTGCTGCTTTGACTGAGAGCTGAATGAATGAAGGCTGTAATAATACACAGCTGATTGACTAAACCCTGTGACGGTGAAGAAGTGAGACAGCAGTACTCAGACGGTATGTGAGTGGATTATACGCAGCGTCTCTCTCTCCGCTGCTCGCTCTGAGCTGCTCCGAAGGACAAAGCTTCTTGTGCCGTGAGCTCAGGGACTCCGGTGACCTTCAAAAGGAGCTGGAAACGAACAGTATGGCTCTATTCAATATACAGTCATTCCACACATGCAGTCTCCGTAAGCCTTCATATCTCAGGCACCTGGACGTGCACCACTCCGGAATTCCCTTTTCTAATTGGCTCAAAGGCGATCTGATTGGCCAATCTCTTATTTACCGAGTGGGATCTACACGGCCAAAGTGGCAACATAAATAAAGGCTACTTGCTATGGGCAGGACACATCACACACTGGTCACCTACAGCTATTTAGAACTTAGAACCATTGTCCAATTGGGCTTGCACAGACAAGAGTTTGTCTTCCACATTCAACCCATCTGTGAAGTGGAACCACCATACACACACTTACCCCGAGTGGTAGAAGACAGGGCCAGGAAGCTGTTGGGGTTCCAACTGGAATTAAACAAGTCTGGCTGCTGCCTGAGAAAGACGGCAGTGCTCTAAATCCAAACCTTCAACCACGACTAACGTTTGCTGCTTGGACAAAGAAAAAGCTTGGACAAAGACGAGATGAAGTTGTTTAGTAGAGGTGAAGAACACTGTACAAGCTATAAAGCATGGTGGTGGTAGCATCATCATGCTCTGGGGTAGGTTTGGACACAATTGGGTGTTCACCCGCCAGTCACTTCATTAGGTACACCCCTTTTTATCTGCACTCATTGTCCATTTGTCCAAGTTTGCCCAAGTTTGCCCAAGTTTGTCAAAGTTTGAATCTTAATGGATGGTTTATGTACCAAATCTACAGGCAGCAAACCTGCCCCAGAGGATGATGATGCTACCACCACCATGCTTCATAGCTTGTACAGTCTCAAGGTCGAAAAGGTTTTGACTTTGGAGCAGGATCATCTTTCTAGGACAGCAGCCAGACTTGTTTGCCTCCAGTTGGACTGGGTGTCTGGGTGTGTGATGCTATTGCAAAAAGACATGCAACTTTGGTGTGATGAACTCCCAACCCAGTGCCTCTGATTATTTCAGGCTTTACAGGTCGACTCACAGCAGCATACGCTCATCATATTTTAGTCTCCTGACTCAGTAATGCTACTCCTTTCAGTTTGAACAAAAACATCTTACAACCTTTATGCCTTTAACTCTCTCAGGTCAACGATGTCATAGGCAACTTCAAAGGACGTTGTACGCAAAAGAATAAATCTCGGGAATGCTCCATGCTAGAGACTTACTTTTATGTTTTCCTGAAAGAGGAGTGTTGTTCTGTTTCAATGGGAGCTCCAGTGAACTCATATTCCATTCAGAAGCTTTCGAATCCAGCCTTGAACTGTCTTCTTAGAGACTTTGTAAAATACACTCATCACCAAAAGAATAGCTGGGCTTGGCCAACAGGAATGGTGGGTAGGTCTGACATCGTGAGACATGCGAATGACTCAAGTTTCATGCTAGGTCACGCATGTGATGTAAGCACGGATGGGCCTTATCGCTGTACCTGACTGACCCCACAGCCACGACTGCAGACATTCATTGAGCAGTGATGTCCTCCATGAGTCATCCTGGTAGTGCCAGCACCATTGGCAGATGGCTGCACGATGCGGGACTGCATGAACACAGACCATCACAATGACCACGTCAACATCACCAAAGACTGTTATGGTGTCAGAATGGCAGTGGGTCATCTTCGGTGATGAGTCCCACTTTCGTCTTGGTGGAGACGACCAATGAATTCGTGTGTGGAGGCACCGTGGTCAGCACCAAGATGAACGGTTTGTTGATGTCACTCCCCCTCCACCCCTACCGCACCATCTGCAGGAACTGTGTGAGGATATTCAAGCTGCATGGGATGGATTATCACAGGACACCATTAGGAACCTCTACAGCTCCATCCCGAGACATCTGGAGTGTTGGGTTAGCAAACATGGCGGCGCGATGATTATCAGTTATTGATCCTGGTCACCTTTATCTTCCTTCCCAACACCACCGCACTCCCACACCTCCTTCTGTGTGCAGCTATTCTTTTGATATTCAACTGTATGTGGACTTTGTTAAGAAGGCCAGGAAACTAACAAGCGTAACTGAACTCTACTAATTCTGCCGAGAAGACTGGTCAAATATCCAACCGGAATTCTGCCAGAAGGTTACTGATGGCTACCAAAGGTCAAGGTCAAGGCCCTAGCAAAGCCCTCAACACTAAAACCTGTGCACCATCTAGTCTTCGGTATGTTGTGCACTCATCCCGACCCATAAAAGAACAGATGTCCAATGCTTCCATAACATTCATGCACATTATGGGTGTGTGTAAAGCTGCAATCGCAACTGTACATGTCTGCATACAATCTGAAATCATGTTGCATCATTCCCCCTCAGACAGGACAACAGAATCAGAACAAACCCGGTAATACGAGGCCCAAACTAGGCCAAACTCTGCTGTAAATAGAAATGCTAATGGCGTTAGCCGCCGGGGGGATATTTGCGTTGTTTTGTTTCGTGGTGGGAGAGGATGCAGCTACTTGGACAGATGCAAATTTCCACCGTGCTGTAAGTGGCTGGGGGTGAAGATCCCTCACTCTGCGGTAGCTACGGCGCCGAAGAGCTCCACGTTCATTAAATACGCACTCCTTTATTTCGGGAAGGGAAGAGCCTGCGTAAACAAACAAGCTGTGTGGGATCTGGGCTACTGAAGTGTTTTAGAGTGGGACCGGAGGGGAGGAGGGAGGCACCGCTGCGTGCTGACCATGTCTGTATTAGTGTGTGTGGAGTCTGAGCGTGTGGTGTAAACAGTTACCTGACTTAATACTGACCGTAACCTCAACGACCAAAACACCAGCTGACTGTGTCTAATACAAACGGCAGATTCTGGGAGGATGGCTAATGACTAAAGTCCCCACAACTACTACAGGTGCATATTCATAGCAGCTTGGGTCCTCACACAGAGACAAACACACACACACACACACACAGGCCTGTGGACTATGCAGGAGTATGATGTGTGTGTGTGTGTGAGAGAGAGAGAGAGATGAAGAGTGTGTGTGTGTAAGAGTGAGAGACAAAACACAGTCAGTGAGATTAGACTGTGAGAAAGAGAGAAAGAGATAAAGAGTGTGAGTACATGTGAGAGAGTGAGAGAGGAAACAGTGAGATTAGACTCTGTGAGAGAGAGAGAGTTGAAGAGAGTGAGTATATGTGGGAGAGAGAGAGAGAGAGAGAGAGAGGAAACAGTGAGATTAGACTGTGAAGAGAGAGATGAAGAGAGTGAGTATATGTGAGAGAGAGAGTTGAAGAGAGGAAACACAGTCAGTGAGATTAGACTACATTAGAAGTAGAAAAGGCTCTCCGCTCTCCTTCACTGTGTGTGGCTGGTGGAGTAATTAGACCCACATTAGACCACCGCTAAACTCACAGCGCACTCCAGAGACGGACCACCGCAGACTGAAAGAGGAACAGGTCCTCCTGAATCAGAACCGCTGTAACCACAGAACACTAGCCTGCTTTAGTTAGAGGAAGCCCCCCGACCAGCCGCCCGCCGACACCTCACGCGCTCTCTCAGGCCTCACATGCTCCGGGATGGGGAGCTCCGGCCTGACTAGGATCCTCTTCAGTAACCCAATACACACAGCCAGGAGAAACAAGGTTCCGAGACCTCCACCGGACTGGGACTGGTCCTGAGACCTCCACCGGACTGGGACTGGTCCTGAGACCTCCACCGGACTGGGACTGGTCCTGAGACCTCCACCTGACTGGAACTGGTCCTGAGACCTCCACCTGACTGGGACTGGTCCTGAGACCTCCACCTGACTGGGACTGGTCCTTAGACCTTCCCCTGACTGGGACTGGTCCTTAGACCCCCCCTGACTAGGACTGGTCCTGAGACCTCCACCTGACTGGGACTGGTCCTTAGACCTTCCCCTGACTGGGACTGGTCCTGAGACCTCCACCTGACTGGGACTGGTCCTTAGACCTTACTCTGACTGGGACTGGTCCTGAGACCTCCACCTGACTGGGACTGGTCCTGAGACCTCCACCTGACTGGGACTGGTCCTGAGACCTCCACCTGACTGGGACTGGTCCTTAGACCTTCCCCTGACAGAGATGATGAGTCCTGAGACCTCCAAGAGAGAGAGGAACTGGTGAGATAGACCTTCCCCTGACTGGAGAGGAGGTCCTGAGACCTCCACCCTGACTAAGAGACTGGTCCTGAGACCTCCACCTGACTGGGGACTGGTCTGTGAGAGAGACCTTCCCCTGACTGGGACTGGTCCTGAGACCTCCACCTGACCGGGAACAGTGAGATTCCACCTGACTGGGACTGGTCCTTAGACCTTCCCCTGACTGGGACTGGTCCTGAGACCTCCACCTGACTGGGACTGGTCCTGAGACCTCCACCTGACTGGGACTGGTCCTTAGACCTTCCCCTGACTGGGACTGGTCCTGAGACCTTACTCTGACTGGGACTGGTCCTGAGACCTCCACCTGACTGGGACTGGTCCTGAGACCTCCACCTGACTGGAGACTGAGAGTGAGACCTCCACCTGAGGGGGGGAGTGGTCCCTTAGACCTCCCTGAGAGGGACTGGTCCTGAGACCTCCACCTGAGAGGGACTGGAGATTAGACCTGTCCCCTGACTGATGAACTGGTCCTGAGAACCTCCACCTGACTGGGACTGGTCCCTGAGACCCTCCACCCTGACTGGGACTGTGTCCTTAGACTCTTCCCCTGACTGGGACTGGTCCTGAGACCTATATGACCGAGAGATGAAGGGGGAAGTCTGAGACCTCCACCTGACTGGGACTGGTCCTTAGACCTTCCCCTGACTGGGACTGGTCCTGAGACCTCCACCTGACTGGGACTGGTCCTGAGACCTCCACCTGACTGGGACTGGTCCTTAGACCTTCCCCTGACTGGGACTGGTCCTGAGACCTCCACCTGACCGTGACTGGTTCTGAGACCTCCACCTGACTGGGACTGGTCCTTAGACCTTCCCCTGACTGGGACTGGTCCTTAGACCCCACCTGACTGGGACTGGTTCTTAGACCCCCTCTGAATAGGACTGGTCCTGCAACCTCCTCCTGTCTAGGACTGGTCCTAAGACCTCCATCTGACTGTGACTGGTTCTGAGACCTACCTCTGACTAGAATTGGTCCTGAGACCTCCACCTGACTAGGACTGGTCCTGAGACCTCCACCTGACTGTGACTGGTTCTGAGACCTCCACCTGACTGTGACTGGTCCTGAGACCTCCACCTGACTAGGACTGGTCCTGAGACCTCCACCTGACCGGGACTGGTCCTTAGACCTTCCCCTGACTGGGACTGGTCCTGAGACCTCCACCTGACTGGAACTGGTTCTGAGACCTCCACCTGACTGGGACTGGTTCTGAAACCTCCTTTTGACTAGGACTGGTTCTGAGACCTCCACCTGTCTGGGACTGGTTCTGAAACCTCCTTTTGACTAGGACTGGTTCTGAGACCTCCTCCTGACTGGGACTGGTCCTTAGACCTCCTCCTGACTAGGACTGGTCCTTAGACCTCCTCCTGACTGGGACTGGTCCTAGGACCTCCCTCTGTCCTTGTCACTGCTTGCTCTGAGACACCAAGCCTCCATCCGGTAGAGCGGTTAGCCGTAATGCTACGCCTGCCTGCTCGTCCTGTGCGGCGCGTCTCCGGTTCAGGCCTCTGAGTGTGGGGGAGTATATCAGGCTCAGGCGGAGACGCAGGCACGCCGCTGTGTTTCGCTGAGCACTCTGCCTGTATACTGTCTTCCTGGGATGAAGTGGATCATATATCCGAACGGTGATTTCAGGGCGGTTACCCGAGCACACGTGCCCACCAGGCTTTAACCCCCCCCACTCCATCTCTCTCTCTCTCTCTCTCTGTTCATCCCTGCTCTCAGTCAGTCTTATCTCAGCCATCTCCTGTTTCTGACTCTGTATCTGTTACTCTGGACACAGAGGGCTGTCAATACAACACTCACCCTATCATCCCCATCTCTCTCCTTCTCTCTCTCTCGCTCTCTCTCTCTCTCGCTGTCCTCTGCTTTATTATCACATCATCTCTTGTCACAATCCACACAACACTGACAGCATTCTCTCTCTCTCACTCACTCTCTCTCTCTCACTCACTCCCTCACTGTTTTCTCTCTCTCTCTGTCTTTTCTCTATCACTGTCATTTCACTCTCTGTCTTTTCTCTATCGCCGTCATTCTGTCGGCGATAGATTTCTCACTTACTGTATTTTCTGTCATCCTCTGTATTCACTTTTCTTTCTCTCACTCATTCACTATCTTCTCTCTCTCTCTCTCTTTCTTTCTCTCTCTCTCTCTCTGGTCATCAGTTGAGCTCAGGCAGCTCTCTTCTCTCCTCTGCGTTAAAAGCTCTGTTACATTTCTTTAACATTAGCTCACGTCCGGACATGGACAGATCAGACGGAGCTTGTAAGAACCACTTCTGGTTTAGTCCGTAACGTGCTCCTATCGGCGAGTTCCTACGAGATCAAGCAGGTGAAACAGCCGCCCTAAAAAGAGGGAGAAAAGACCGCCCTATGAAAGTGGGAGAAATGGCCAGTCTGGGAATGCGGGCGTAAAGGTTGGCCTATGGAAGCGGGAGAAATGGACAACCTATGGAAGCAGGAAAAACAGCTCGCCTAGGGAAGCTGGAGAAACAGCTCGCCTAGGGAAGCTGGAGAAACAGCTCGCCTAGGGAAGCTGGAGAAACAGCTCGCCTAGGGAAGCTGGAGAAACAGCTCGCCTAGGGAAGCTGGAGAAACAGCTCACCTAGGGAAGCGGGAGAAACAGCCCGCCTAGGGAAGCTGGAGAAACAGCTCACCTAGGGAAGCTGGAGAAACAGCTGGCCTAGGGAAGCTGGAGAAACAGCTGGCCTAGGGAAGCTGGAGAAACAGCCCGCCTAGGGAAGCTGGAGAAACAGCTCACCTAGGGAAGCTGGAGAAACAGCTGGCCTAGGGAAGCTGGAGAAACAGCTGGCCTAGGGAAGCTGGAGAAACAGCTCACCTAGGGAAGCTGGAGAAACAGCTGGCCTAGGGAAGCTGGAGAAACAGCTCACCTAGGAAAGCTGGAGAAACAGCTGGCCTATGGAAGCAGGAGAAACAGTCAGTCTAGGGAAGCTGGAGAGACAGCTGGCCTAGGGAAGCAGGAGAAACAGTCAGTCTAGGGAAGCTGGAGAAACAGCTGGCCTAGGGAAGTGGGAGAAACAGTCAGTCTAGGGAAGCTGGATAAACAGCGCGCCTAGGGAAGCGGGAGAAACAGCCCGCCTAGGGAAGTGGGAGAAACAGCCCGCCTAGGGAAGCTGGAGAAACAGCCCGTCTAGGGAAGCTGGAGAAATGACCAGCCTATGGAAGCAGGAAAAATGGCTGGCCTAGGGAAGTAGGAAAAACCGCTGCCCTAGAGAAGCTGGAGAAACAGCCAGCCTACAGAAGCGAGAGAAACAAGCGCAGGGAAGCGGGAGAAACGGCTGGCCTAGGGTAGCTGGAGAAACAGCTGGCCTAGGGAAGCTGGAGAAACAGCTGGCCTAGGGAAGTAGGAAAAACCGCTGCCCTAGAGAAGCTGGAGAAACAGCCAGCCTACAGAAGCGAGAGAAACGACCAGCCTAGGGTAGCGGGAGAAACGGCTGGCCTAGGGAAGCCGGAGAAATGACCTGCCTATGATACGGGAGAAACGGCCAGCCTAGAAAAGTAGGAGAAACCACTGACCTTGGTCAGCTGGAGAAACAGCCAGCCTACAGAAGCGGGACAAACGACTGGCCGTAGGAAGCTGGAAAAACAGGTGGCCTAGGGAAGCGGGAGAAACGACTGGCCTATGGAAGCTGAAAAAACGGCTGCCCCATCATAAAATAATTACCCTCCGTAATACAAGCTTCTCAGCTCTGTGGCAGCAGCTTCAGGTTGCTATGCTACAGCAAAGCAGGTTCTCCAGAGGAGCAGGTCAGGGCACGGCTGACTTTCCCTCAATAACGACATCAGCAACAATGCGGAGCGCGGCCTCCCGCTGCCCAGGCGTTCCGGCTAATGGGCTTGTGCATTGAACGAGGCTGGAACACCAACGCCAAGACTGAGCAACCCTGCGGAGAGGAAGTTTTACAGCCAGACGAACAGAGCCCAGAGCCAGGTGGAGGCACGGGCTAGAGGAGCAGGCTCGTGTTTATGTGTGTGTTCCATGTTTGGCTTTCCTAACGAGCTACGCCGGCCAAACCTGAATCCGGAGGCTCTTAACGAGCAAGAAAGGCCCGACCGCTGCGCGAGGCTGCAACGAAGTCCAGCGGTGGGGCAGCGGCGCTCAAATGGGCAGTGTGGGTTACACCGAGGCAAACAGGAAGAAGCTTCATGTTTCATTAGCCAGGAGAGAGAGGAAAAGAGAGAGAGAGAAAAGAGGAAAACGAGCGGCGCACTGCATCTTTACAGCGCTATAGCGTCTCGGTGAAGCTCGCCCCTGCAGCGGCTATAATTGGCACCCGTTTGAAATGTCCTAGCTCACCTGTGTGCACCAGCTGCTCTCTCATAAGGCTGGACTGTCTGATCTGTTACTCAGACATAACCAGGTCTACACAACTGAACAAACACGCTGCTACTCAGGTTCAGCCTGCCAGCCGTGTCGGCGTCAGTGCTAATGAACTATGCATGTCTTCACCTTAACAAATACACGGTATTACCACAGTAACGAGGTCCGGCCGCTGAACCACATACACACCGTTAACACGTTATTACAATAATGTGCATCGTTAACACAGTAAAATGTTAAATTGTTTAATTAAGAAAGAAAAGGAACAGTAAACAGAGACGAGTGTAGAAGCGAGAGAGTAAGATCACATTCCCACCTGAGAACTCGCACAGTTCAAATTACACTTGACTGTAGCTTAAACTGCGGGTAGAGTTCTACCTCTCTGTCTGTATTCATCTGTGTACATCTGTGATCTGTGATATTGATTCAGATGATTCACATTACGGGTCAACCGATTCTCAGGAGCCAGTTCATATACCGATGATCAGAAAAATGATAAACATCAGTGATCAATAAGGCAGATGAAGTTTCCTCCTTGCTGATAAAAGCACTTTTTCGTTTTGTATGCACATATCTGACGCAGCCACGACCAACAAAACACACCCCTGGCCCAATGTCCTGAAAGAAGCTAATGAGGATAATCTTGACTTACCTTTGCTTCTCTCTCACTCTATTTTTATCTCTGTTCTTTCTCTCTTTTCTTTCTCTCAGTATTCTCTCTCACTGTCTTTTATCTCTCTCAATCTGTTCTCTATCTCCCACTGTATTTTCTATTTATCCATCTCTTTTTTTCGTTTTCTGTTTTGTATGCACATATCTGATGCAGCCACGACCAACAAAACACACCCCTGGCCCAACGTCCTGAAAGAGGCTAATGAGGATAATCTTGACTTACCTTTGCTTCTCTCTCACTCTATTTTTATCTCTGTTCTTTCTCTCTTTTCTTTCTCTCAGTATTCTCTCTCACTGTCTTTTATCTCTCTCTCAATCTGTTCTCTATCCCCACTGTATTTTCTATTTCTCCATCTCTTTTTTTCGTTTTTTGTTTTGTATGCACATATCTGACGCAGCCACGATCAACAAAACACACCCCTGGCCCAACGTCCTGAAAGAAGCTAATGAGGATAATCTTGACTCTACCTTTGCTACTCTCTCACTCTATTTTTATCTCTGTTCTTTCTCTCTTTTCTTTCTTTCAGTATTCTCTCTCATTGTCTTTTATCTCTCTCTCAATCTGTTCTCTATCTCCCACACTATATCTCTTTTTTTCGTTTTTCGTTTTGTATGCACATATCTGATGCAGCCACGACCAACAAAACACACCCCTGGCCCAATGTCCTGTAATCAGAGGCTGTACCTGAAATTTTACACTATTACTGCACACTGCACACTACTGTAGTATGTACTGTACACTGTATACGCCCCCTGTGTGTGGTATACAGTACAGTAACAAGTTCTGACCTACGGTGTAGTATAGTAATACAGTCACACGACCAGTTACCTCACATTTACCTCAGGGCTGCTCTTACTGTATCCACTGTTTAGAGCTAGCTGCTGCTAATGCTGCTCAGTCCACCTGAGATACGGTTAGCCTAGCTGTTAGCTCCCCTCGGCTATTCACTCTAAAACTGATCCTCTAAAGTGAGTTCATCTTTTATTAATCTTCAGACCTGTATATTTAACTTTCTGAGGCTCATTCTGATGAAAACAGAAGCAGGATGGGAGCTGGTGAGGCCACAGTGCATGATGGGGTGCAGTACAACATGAAGACAGCTCCCCCTGTACACTAGAACCTCTGACTGGAGTAGACCACCATCCGTGTATCTCCAGTACACTACAGATCTTCAGTTTGGTCACACACTACATACTACTTATAGATTTAGTAAGTGAGTAGTATGTAGCGTGCCATTTCGAATACAGTCTGAGAAAAGCTAATGAGGATAATCGTGATCCTGTAACTCGACATATTGACTCGTTTTCTGGAAATATTGATTTACTATGGTAAAATAATGACCTATTTTGCCAAACTAACATACAATTAGAATTATTATTTTATCGTAGGGTCTCAAAATCTTGACACAGTCACAGTCGATATATTGAAATATGCTGAAAGTCCAGCCTTAATCAGCCTTAAAGGCTTTCACTGGGACACTTCCTACAACAATGGTGGCAGACCCTGAGTCTAGACGTAGGCACAGGCCTTGAGGATGTGCTGAACGAATATCTCCCAACAATACAACACAACTGTAATCCTCAGAACTCTGAAGAGAGTTTACCTGATGGCTCCAATGGCACTGACTCTCCGAGTTACTGGTGCTCAAATTCTGTTACAGGAGCCAGAATAGAATTACCACCCCTGTAGAATCGTTGGTGGGAGGATCCTTATTTATTAACGCCGCTAGGTCTTTGCCACCGAATGCTCTTTGCTGTCTTGAGCTCACTAAAGGCGCCAGTGTTTCTTTGTGTGTCTTAGGCCCCCTAGTATGTGCGTAATACTAGAGCCTCATGCGCGGTGAAACATAGAAATGCACCTTATAGGAGAGAGAGAGTGTCAAATAAGTGCACACAGGTCATCGCTCCTACGTCATGAAGTCTTCTTTCCTGGAAAATTCTTTGGTGCTGGAATATGCCCCTCCCACGATCTAAGCCAGGATGCAGTCTAGAAGTGGCAATCTGGGATCTTGGAGCACCAGGGGGAGGTCAAGTTCCAGACAACAGGATATACAGTTTTGGAAATAAATAAGAGGGCTCTCCAGTGTCTTTTTAAACCAGCATCTCCACATGTACAGCAGGTTCTTAGTGAGGAACCAAAGGTTGGGTTCTAGCTTTACTGGCAGATACAGTGAGCGTCTGGTTCATAAGAACAAGGTCCAGCAGCAAACACACAGGACAACACAGCTACAGACTGGCAGAGGGCCAAACCCACACTCTACTGACCGTGATGAGCACCACCTCAGTCCAATGCCTCCAGAGAGACTGGCGAGCGGTGGCTGGGGTGAAACGCACAGCGAGCATGGTTCTAAAAACAGGCTTCTGGAGGTCATTAGTGATTTTCTAAATAAACACATCTAATACAATATCTGATCTGGAGTTTGGGAGACATGGTTCCAGTAGAGTAGAGAATCAAACAGAACTGAGGGATTCTGGTCCAACACAAACCCAAAACCTGTACAGCTAGAGACACTGATCATTAGGAGGTGGGCTTTTACATTTTCCCAGAGCTGTATAAGCTTATGTCAAGTCAGTCTGTCTTGAGCAAGTAAGTCCACCCAGGCCCTGCAAGGACTGTGATGTTGGTGCAGATGCTTGCATGGATGCACCAACCACACTAGGAGGTTTTCTCCAAACTGCCTGGGCAGGGAAAAAAAAATCAACCATGATGTAGATGTTATTATTTGGCATTTACTGTATGTTTTAGCATGGAATTTATTATTTAGCTTATTTATTGACTGTAGTATTAATACTCTTAAATAAAGCAACAAACTGCATGTTTTATCTGAGTTTTGTGGTAGTTAAGGAAACGGTAAAAGAATTCTGTGTTGGCAGCTTTTTCACGATTCCATTATTTTGCCTTGTTTGCATGTAACTGTATAATGCATATCCAGAGGTTTAATACGGAAACATGGTCATCTGTGAAAGTGTGGACCCTTACTCTGATTTCTTTCATATTTCTTAGCTGGAGCAGTTGTAAAACAGGCTGTGGTGCTGGAAATAAGCAAGCAGCTTTTAACACAGCAGCCACAAGAGGGTAAAAGAACATTTGAAGCAGTGCAGAAAGGGCTAAAATATGTTTACCTAAATTAATTATTTAAATATTCATAATTTTGTAGTATTAATCTACTGGTGGAGATTTCAAAACACCTCAGTGTCACTGCTGGACTGAGAAAAGTCAACCAACCAAAACTATCCAGCTTAACAGTGTCCTGTGGGCAGCGTCCTGTGGGTAGCATCCTGTGGGCAGCGTCCTGTTCCACTGATGAAGGCCTAGAGGATGACCAACACTGCACTGTGCAGCAGCAGATGAGATATCGCCCCTACTCTCCATCTACAAGGTGGACCAGCAAGGTAGAAGTGTCCAATAAAGTGGACAGTGAGAGGACACAGTGTCTAAACACTCCAGCAGCACTGCTGTGTCTGATCCACTCACACCAGCACCACACACACTAACACACCACCACCACATCAGTATCACTGCAGTGCTGAGAATGATCCACCACCCACATCATACCTGCTCAGTGGTGGTCCTGTGGGGGTTGAAGAACAGGGTAGTACAGTGTACAGAGAAACAGATGGACTACAGTCTGTACCTGTAGAACTACAGAGTGTCCTATATGCTCAGTGGAGCTGATAAGATGGCCAGTGAGTGTAGACACAAGGAGGTGGGTTTAATGAAGTGACCAGTGGGTGTATAATATACTGTATAATATATAATGCAAACACTATAGTAGATATAGAATTAATTTTAAATACCGGGGCATCAGCAATGTGTAACCCCAGCAGGGACAGGGGAAGTACCATTAGTTATTGCTGTGGTTATGTGTAATTTATACAGCATAAAGCAACATGCAGTTTATCAGCCGCACTCAGCCCCAACACAAGCTTTCCTCATTCTTGCTGGGGTTAAACATCTGGTGTTTTTGTATACATCATTACCCTGATACGAGCCCAGTGTGTGTGTGTGTGTGTGTGTGTGTGTGTGTATTCGTTCTTGCTCACATACATGCCATCTACAAAAATATGCCTCGGGCGCCCAGAGGGTCATAATCAATCAGAGCCCGTAATCAGCTGAACAGACTTTACGGCGTGTTGCATATGCTCTCCTGCAGACTGCTGGAGGAGGGCGGGAGGGGGCTTTCAGCCACGCTGAGCTGAGACAAACAGTCCCATACCTAAACACAGCTCTATTAACTATACAGAACTGAGTACTATAGCTCCTATTGCTCCAGAAACTGGAACACACAACTTATCACTGCCAATAACGGAAGCCTTCTGAATTTATCTGAACTCTCAGCTCACTGAAACAAGCAGACGAGTTCCATGAAACTGGACCTACACAATGGTAGTATGTATTACTACATCTTAATGTTGCAGCAAAACGACAGGGATAACTCTAGACTTCTTAGAGTTACCAACCAGAGGTAATCAACAATACAGAGCTCCTTTACTATACTACACTGGAATGCAGAGCTCCTTTACTATACCACACTGGAATACAGAGCTCCTTTACTATACTACACTGGAATGCAGAGCTCCTTTACTATACCACACTGGAATGCAGAGCTCCTTTACTATACCACACTGGAATGCAGAGCTCCTTTACTATACTACACTGGAATGCAGAGCTCCTTTACTATACTACACTGGAATACAGAGCTCCTTTACTATACTACACTGGAATGCAGAGCTCCTTTACTACACCACACTGGAATACAGAGCTCCTTTACTATACTACACTGGAATGCAGAGCTCCTTTACTATACTACACTGGAATACAGAGCTCCTTTACTATACTACACTGGAATACAGAGCTCCTTTACTACACTACACTGGAATACAGAGCTCCTTTACTATACTACACTGGAATGCAGAGCTCCTTTACTATACTACACTGGAATACAGAGCTCCTCTACTACACTACACTGGAAAACAGAGCTCTTTTACTATACTACACTGGAATACAGAGCTCCTTTACTATACTACACTGGAATACAGAGCTCCTTTACTACACCACACTAAAATACAGAGCTCCTTTACTACACCACACTGGAATACAGAGCTCCTTTACTATACTACACTGGAATACAGAGCTCCTCTACTACACTACACTGGAATATAGAGCTCCTTTACTATACTACACTGGAATACAGAGCTCCTTTACTACACTACACTGGAATACAGAGCTCCTTTACTACACTACACTGGAATACAGAGCTCCTTTACTACACTACACTGGAATACAGAGCTCCTTTACTGCACTACACTGGAATGCAGAGCTCCTTTACTATACTACACTGCAATACAGAGCTCCTTTACTATACTACACTGCAATACAGAGCTCATTTAAAGAGCTACAATTATAAGCACGAAAATGCAGCACTATTAATCATATAAATCTTTTCTTTTATACCGTGGAAAATAGATCTTTTTACTTTTATAAACAAGAAAATAAAATCACATTTACTATTAAAAACTTGGAAATAGATCTCCTCTACAATTTTGAACAGGAGAATAAAACTCATATGCAATTATACACTGGAAAGAACATCTCATATATTATTATAAAGGTACATTATATATTATAAAAGTTTTCTGCTATAAACTGGGGAATGGATAACATTTACTATTAGAAACTGTAAATGTTTTTTTTTCATATTATTATAAAAGTACAACAGATAACCTTTGAACAGTAGACCTTATTATACACTGACAAATACACCTTACTTACTATCATACACTGTAAAACATTCCTTATTTACCTTTATACACTAGAAAATAGGTCTCATTTACTATTATACACTGTAAAATAGACCTTATTTACTGTTATAAACTGGAAAATATACCTTACATACTGGTATACATTGTAAAATACAGATCCTTTGCTCCTGCCAGCTGAACTATAGGGCTCCATTACTACTAAAAACCATTTAATGCCCAGAGCTGGGTAATCCTTTTCCATTTTCCTTTTCCATTATTTATATAATTACATTTTAATAATGGCTTAACTACCGGAGCCAGGCAGCAGAGCGCCGTTACTGCTGTACACTGAAAAGTAGAGCTCCTTTATTACTATAGACCAAATTAGATCCTCCTCAACTACTATAAACAGAAAAACAGAGCTTCTTTACTGCCATAAAGAGGAAACTGCAGCTCTTTCAGCACTCAGAGTGGGGTAACAGCGCTTCTCTTCCAGGCCTAGGTCTCCGCGTTTCGCCACTGCTTGTGTTACGCCGCACAGGGCAACACGCTGGTCTCGGAGATGCTAATTTTAGTTTCTCATATTGCATGCAGGGGATTAGACAGAGCTAAGTAATAAAGCAGAGAATACACAGAACAGCACACATCACACTGTCCGCCCCTCTCCTCCACATGCTCACTTATTTCTGTTCTTCTCTTTTCCTCTGTCTCCTCTGCTCCTTCACCATCTTCACCTCTCTGTCATTCAAAGTGTCATCCCCTCCTTTTGCTCTTTCTTTCTTTCTTCACGTTCATAAATGGCCTCGCTCCTCAGGGGACTTCTTTGTATTGCTTGTAATTTGAACCGACACATAAACTCAGATTGCAAGGTGCGGGCTCACGAAGGAAGCTCCACAACTCCATACCGAGACGTCTGGCATGTTGGGTTAGCAAACATGGCAGCCCAACATCATACTGAGACAGACTTCTGTATGTTATTGATATTGATCATATCAGTCTAAATGTATCATCAGTTATTGATCATGGTCACCTTTATCTTCCTTCCCAACAGCACCGCACTCCCACACCTCCTTCTGGGTGCAGTTGGTCTTTAGATGATCTGTCCTAGTTTCAGATGGTGGAATGAAGTCCGACTGAGTCTCTTAAGGTCTTCAAATGCAGACTGGAGACCCATCTCTTTGTAAACCACTAAAGTGAGTGAGCACTAGTAGATGTGTAAAGTATATGTGTACATTGAAATACTTGTGTTGCACTTATATTCATAATGACCTTTCTTCTCCTTAGGTATGAATGCTGGGCTGGGGTTGCCAGGTAGAGCACTTATGCTTGTATATGTCTGTGTATTGATCTCTCCAGGTGTCAGCACTGGCATGTATTCAGGCAGTGTATGAGCTCATGATGACTTTAGACTCTAACCTTCCTGTACTAGCTGGAAAACATTATCCAACAGAATGCTAAGCCCGGCTGTAAGTTGCTCTGGATACGAGCGTCTGCTAAATGCCTGAAATGTAAATGTAAATGTATATAATTATTATTAGTATTAATCTTAGTAAACGTCTGAAACTGACCTGAAACCCCTCTGCATAAAAAGATACTTCAGATGGCGTTCGTGAGCCGTTCCGCCACTCTGAGGCCGTGGTTTGGAAATGAATATCTAATGTTTGGGGAGAAGGCATCAAACGCTGCAGATCTGCTTCATGTTAATCAAACCCGAATCCCCCAAACACCAGAAGTTAAACGGAAGTAAACAGCATCTGAAATAAACACTCCTCTGAACGCTTTACTGAGCTTAACTAAAGAGGAGCTGGAGAGGTGATTAAGGACGTGAAGAGCTTCATCCACTCGTCGTTCTCACAAGTTCACATCAGGGAGCACCGCAAGAACGAGACAGCTATGTAGTGAAAAACAACACCACACGCTCACTAGAACACACACACACACACACACACAGTCTGTCAGGACGGAGGCCAAACTCCCGCTGGAAGCCGCCGAGCTGAGAAACAAGCAGAGCCTGAAAGAAAAAAATGAAACACCTTTTTGGTGTGAAGATACACAGCTTTGCTCTTCTCACCACACTCGAGACTCCCTCCCTCTCTCGGTGTACATATACATATATACCCAGTACCAGTCAAGAGCCTAGACACGGCTGGGTGTAGATGGTTCTCCTCACGTGTGGTGGAGACGTCAGACTATAAAGTAGCACTCATGGAATTATACAGTCCAGAATGAAGCTGTACAGGAGGATGAACCAGCTTTCTTAACCTGCAGTGGAGCTGATAGAACTAGGGTTATCTCTAAGCAGGTTTGGAGGAATTCTATTGGTCAGTCCTGAACCATGAATATTCGCCAACCTGGAGAATTGCACTGGGCAGAAAAAGAGACTAAATATATTCGGTCATCGGTAAAAGAACAGCTGCACCCAGTAGGAGGTGTGGGACCGCAGTGATGTTGGGAAGAAGATAAAGGTCACCAGGATCAATAACTGATGATACTGTCTCTCAGTATGGCGTTGGGCTAACGCAACATGCCAGACGTCTCAGCTTGGAGCTGTAGAGGTTCCTAATGGTGTCCTGTGATAATCCATTCCATGCAGCTTGAATATCCTCACACAGTTCCTGTAGATGGTGCGGTAGGGGTGGAGGTGGACTGACCCCAGGCCTACTGGACATGTGAAAACCAACTTCTCATCTTGGTGCTGACCACGGTGCCTCCACACACAGATTCGTTGGTCGTCTCTATTAAGACGAAAGCGGGACGCATGACTGCAGATGACCCGAGTCACTCTGTGACAGTCTGGTACGACACCACTGCAGTATTTGGTGACGTTGACATGGTGTTAAGCACAGTCGTCGTAACGGTCTGTGTGCATGTAGTCCTGCTGGGGGCAGCCATCCTAACAGGATGACCCATGGAGGACAGCACTGCTCGCTGAATGTCTGTAGTCGTGGTTGTTGGGTCAGTCAGGTACAGCTATAAGGCTCGTCCTTGCTTACGTCACATGCACGGCTGAGCATGAAACTTGAATCATTGGCATGTCTCACAATGTCAAACCCACCTGGTGACTTCTCAGATCTCGTCCCAACAATCAGCAGGCATCGGCTCCTCTAAGCAGCTGTCCATCACTCTGACCATTCAACATCTGAGGCCCAGAAAGTAGGAGATGCTAAGGGAAGACAGCAGAGCGTTCTCAGGGAGCCGGTTCCTCGGGTTTCTACTGCAGTTTAGAAACGGCAGTTAACAGGAATGGTGGAGGTCAAGTCTGGAGGTCTGGAAGACCAAGAAGACTTTCCAAGAGGACTGCTGGTGGAACTGCTGGAAAGGCAAACCCGAAATTCTTGTTCGACTGCAGAAGACCTACAGGAAGGTTTAGCAGACAATCTGGAATGGTGGTGCACTGACCTTCTGTACAGCAACACCTGCACAAATATGACCTTCATGGAAGAGTCACCAGAAGATAACCCTTCCTGCCTCCTCACCACAAAACCCAGAGCCAGAGGTTTGTAAAGGAACATCTGAACAAGGCTGATGCACTTTAGAAACAAGTCCGGAAGACTGATAAAGTTCACGTAGGACTTTGTGGCCACAATGACCTTGAGGTATATTTGGAGAAAACCAATGTAGAACGTCATGATAAGTTCAGCTTAAGTTAAGGATGGACTGATCATGTTGTGTTTCAGCCAGTGGCATGAGGAACATCTCACTGGTGGAGGGAAGAATGGATACACCTTAACACCAGCAGATTCTGAAGCTGGAGAGGATAATGATCCTAAACACACCCCAAAATCCACAATGAAGGAGCAAGCTGGAGGTTTTGCCACCCCACAGTCCTACGACCCAAACACCATGGAAAGACCTCAGACGAGCGGAAGAGGGTCCAAGACAGGCCAAGGATCTCACATATGACTTTAGGGAGGAGGAATCAGTGACAGTACCACCAAACCAGAACTGAAAGACTCTTAGCTTCAAGCACCGGTTACAAGCTGTGAGGTCCTAAAGCTAGTGTCACTAAGTACTGACCATGCAGGGTACCCGGACTTCAGCTTCGGGCTCTATTCCTCGTCTGTGACTTGGGAACTGTAAAAGATGGAGGGATGAATGTATCAGACCTTCGTTCCTACTGACGCATTTCCTGTACGGACGATGACGTAGTGCTGTAGCGAGGGTTCGTTACCAACACTGGATCCTTCAGCTCCGACTCCAGACAGACTGTCCTCATACCCGGCACAATCAGCCTGAACCACTTCAGCAAGTTCCGCATCCTCACAGTGCAGTGAGAGCACTTCCGGCGGGATCAGCCGTCTACTTGTTCCATTTCCCTACCTAATTTCCACTTTATTCATATTCTCTGTCACTCTTCCTCCTCTAAAAGAATCACTCTGTCCTCCTGTATTTGTTTCTCTCTCTCATGGCTTCTCCCCCGAGGCGTCCTTTTTTTTTTTCACCTCCATTTCAATTCCAATCTCAGCTTTCCATTCCTTCCGCCTCCTATTGCCTTTTCCCTCCCTTTCTGAAATTTAATTTGTTGGCAATCCTTCATAAATAACGTTCCCTCCCCACGGTGACCAAGAGTCACTCACTCTCAGCGGCCCCCCGAGCACCCACCCGGACTGATAAACACAGACTCTCTCTCATTCTCTCTCTTTCTCATTCTGTCCCTCTCTTTTTCATTCTGTCTCACTCTCAGCAGCCCCTCCCCCAAGCACCCACCCAGTCTGATAAACACAGACTCTCTCTCTATCTCATTCTCTCTCTCACTCTCTTTCTCATTCTGTCCCCCTCTCTATCTATCTCTCTCTCTCACTCTTTCTCATTTTGTCCCCCTCTCTCTCTGTCTCTCTCTCTCATTCTGTCCCCTCTCTCTCTCTCTCTCTCTCTTTCATTTTCTCTCACTCTCAGCAGCCCCTCCGCCTGAGCACTCACACAGACTGATAAACACAGACTCTCTCTCTCTCATTCTCTTTCTCACTCTCTTTTATTCTCTCTCTGTCTCTTTCTCTCTCTCTCTCTCATTTTCTCTTTCTCTCTCATTCTGTCTCTCTCTCTTTCATTCTCTCTCACTCTCAGCATGCCCCCCAGAACAATCACACAGACTCTCTCTCTCTCTCTCTCTCTCTCTCTCTCTCACTCTCACAGACTGATAAACACAGACACTCTCTCTCTCTTTCTTTCTCTCTCTCTCTCCCTCATTCTCTCTCTTTCATTCTCAGCAGCCCCCCGAACACCCGCCTGATAAACACAGACACTCACTCTCTCTCTCTCTCTCTCTCTCTCTATCTCTATCTCTCTCTTTCTCTCTCCCTCTCTCTCTCTCTCTCCCTCTCTCTCTCTCAGCAGCCCCCTGAGCCCCCACCCTGGACTAATAAACAGACTCATTCTCTCTCTCTGTTTACTGCTCTTTCTCTCTTCACCTCTGTTTTACTCTCTGACTTTCCTGCCCCCACCTTGTTTCTCTCGCTCGCTCTCTCAGTTCCTCTGTGTCTTTTTGTTTTTCATTCTGTCTGCTCTTTTTCTTTTCCACCCTCACTGCCTCTCTCTCTCTCTCTTCTCTCTGCTGCTCTCTTTCTCGCTCTCTGTTATCTTTTGCTCTATTTTGCTCTTGTTCTGTCTCTCTTACTTTCTAACTCTGCCTCTTCCTCTCTCTCCCTCTCTAATCCTCTGTTATCCCGGGCTGCTTTGATTCTGTCCCGTGTGCTGCATTACGCCGCTGCAGTGCTGAAAGATTAATGTCTGCATAATTGAAGAGGGAAAAGCCGCGGAGGAGACGACACCAGCCCGGATTAACATTTGAGCATGGTGAGGTGAGGGGTCACCAGCCAAACACACACACACATGTTACATACATCACACACATACAAGCACTCCACTCTACTACATTTACCACACAACCACACACAGACCCCAAACAAAGCTCCTAAAATAAAACCCAGCATTAAAATACTCACCAGATCCAATCACCTCTCTATCGTTAATTATTACACATGATGGTGCGAGGGAAGCTGTTTGGTAATATCTCCAAATATCCATCAATGTTTTATCAACTCAGATTTACATTATACGAAATATATATATATACAACGAATATACTATCAAATTGTGAGTCCTTGTGAACCAATATACCGTCGCTGTCCAATAAAAATCATGTATCTCCATTTTTGTCCATTTTGATTTTTATGCATCATTTGAAAATAGCAGCTGCCCTTTACACTGTGCGAGATTTGCATGATGAATGGACCAACAGAAATGGTCCAAAAGTGCTTGGAAAGACGTCTGGTTCCATTGAAATGAGGTTTTTGGCCTCTCATGTAAAGTTGCCATTTTGGAGGTACTTGTTTTTCTTTGGACAGTGACGATATGCATTGCAATTTAAATTTAAAATTTAGATCTGTTATGCCCATATGTCCATAATTGTACTAGAACAGATTTCCATGCTGCAGTTTTCCCAAAACCCACTATTTCTTTCATACTGTACGTCTATATTCACCCCCTATCTGAAAGGCTCAGTTAAAGCTCTTGGGTCTTTAAGCTCCTCCTCCTGACGAGCCCAGTGTGCTCTCATTGGTCAGCATGACCTCTCTCTTTTGACTGGCAAACTGCCAAAGCAGCATCCTGCTAGATTTACATTTACATTTATGGCATTTAGCTGACGCCCTTATCCAGAGCAGCTTACAAGGTTAATCACATTACAGGTAGGCCAATGTAGTGTTAGGGGTCTTGCCCAAGGACTCTTACTGGTGTAGCACAGCATAGCCACCCAGGCCGGGATTCGAACCCCATTCTCCCACATGTGGTGTTGACTACTTGGTGGGTAGTGGTGTTATTGCTAAGCTACACCAACCTGCTACAAGCTCTGCCCCTATGCCGCTGTGGCTGATCTTACGTTGACACCTGAAAACGCTGAAAGCCCGGGAGAAAAAGCTGGTAGATCCACCTTTGCAAGCTGGACTGAAGTAGGACTGGAGTTTCAGAGTGGTCAGTGTTTACTGGTTTAGCTCTCTGTGTGTTGTGTGTGTGTGTAGGAGCCAAGTTCGCTGGGAGGTGGGCAGTAAGGACTGTGTTACGAGATGACATCATCGTGTAAGAGAAAAGGGCAGGAATTCCAACAAGGCGTTTCAGGCAGCTGAGAAAAGTGGTTCCTGCGGGAGGGTGTGTCTCATTCTGGCGTGTGCTCTGGGCTTTAGAACTTTGTAGAATGTTTACACGCACACAAAGCATCAACACTCATAATAAAAGTCATAATGAGTGTCTATTTATTAAGATTATTTTTTATGCATATCCCGGCACAGCCGTTTGCTTCTACAGTCCGATCTGATTGAAATGACAGTACTTGCTAAAGCACTCTTTCAAATGTCGGTTTAAAGATGAAGTTAGCTGCTCGGTACGTTGCTGAACATCACTAATAGGCTGGGCTGTGTTCTCGTGGGTGGTCTATTTGACGTGTGTGGGCTCATACATTGAATTCTGACAAGCTAGCACTTCTAATATGAACGTTTTGAAGCACAGCAGGCTAATGTTATAATAATCACATGACTTTAATGAGAATTGGAACCATTTTTGCCAATTGTGCTTACACACAGAGGAACCAGTACTGGGCAGCCCCACCTATGGTGCCTGGGGGGCTGGTGGGGATTAGGTGTCTTGCTCAAGGGCACTTCAGTTGTGTCCAGTCGGTTCAGGGAATTAAACGACCAACCTTCTGAACACAAGAATGGTTCCCTAACCTCCAGCCCATGACTGCCCCTTGTATTAATAAGGAGGTAAGCTATTAGCTTAGCAACGATGATACTATGGCCAACCACACACACCAGCACTGTTTCTTGTGTCATTGTGTCATGACACAATATATTATGCTTGAGTGACAGCCAAGCCCAGCTAAGCGTACGTTTACACTAGCACAGACTCCCGTTTGCATGTTTGGTCCAAGGGGTTTGTTTGAGCAACACACTTAAGAGGATGTTGCTTCACCACATCTTCGTTCATTTGCATAAAGATGTGAAAATTTCAACTTGTCACTCTGTCAGCAAGTCGTTTGTAAACTGCGTCCTGCAAATCACATGCCCACCATAGTAAATTGGGTGGGCACCTGTCGCTTTGTCACCTGCTAGTGTGAACATATGGTAAGACTCGTCATAACGCCAGCACACCTTCGTCCGGTCAGCTGTTTGATGGGCTCGTGTAAATATATATGTGTGATACATCATCACCTCTTCATTCCAGTAGAGCCTATAAAGCAGCACAGCATAGTGGCTTTTGGAACAAGAGCAGACCCAGTTTATAAGTGCTTTGCCTTGTTCTCTCTATCGCCCCCTTCAGCACTGAGTGTTTAAACCACTATAGTAAGGTAAGAAGGCAGAAGACAACATCAGAACGGTGTTGAGTTTCTACAGCAGGACTGTGTGTTTGCAGTAGGTTGTCATTTGCGTTCCCGTTTTATCACTGAGTATGTTTCGGGCCTGTCTAAACCTGGGCCTAGCATTGCTGGATCCTAATATTCGATTACTTGGATAGTCGTAGGCATCCAGTCTTTAATTTTAGGGGTCAGGTATTTATTTTCATTGAGGTAGGTTGTTTGCTAAGTGTGAGCTATCGCTAAAGGTACAACGGCACAATACCGGACATTCTGGGTTCTCAGGAGAAACATGGACAACACGCTCTCTGCGAGGAATGCTAATAGCCTGGAGATTTGGATTTAATAGCGGATACGGATGTGCTTTCTCAGTCTGGCTCCCTCCATCCCCCATTTATTTTTGAATAGTTACTGTTAACTACTGCCAAAGCTCTGGAGCCCATGGTATTCGGGACAGCACTAAAGTGAGGGAACCTTATTGTACCTCTTTCAAGGGTACCTTTTGTACAACCATCCGAGTTGTGACCATCAGGCTGATAATCAACAATTTAGGATGCTTGATCATTTATGTTAAGCACCCCCTTATGGATTAAGGAGACATAACACTGGTGACATACTGAGAAGCTCTGTTGCCTTACGACAAGAAGGGGCTGGGTATGTATGCCTGTGTATCTTCCTTATGGACTCGCAGCCTGTCCAGGGTGTTTCCTTCTTTTTCTCAATGAGAGCTGCGATGGACTCCAGTACCTCCACATGACCCAAAGGGAAGAACAGCGTTGAAGAGATCCTGTGGTCTGGGTTTTTTGCCACTGCTGGTATACCAGTATGACCAAAGGATGGTCTTTGGCCCACCCAAAAGCAGTCACTACTTTTAGCCAATCGTTAACTAACACATGGAACGAGACATTCCCTGTACTGTACCACCACTAAAATGTATAGCCCCATCTACTTCATGTAGAATGATCTGCAGGGGCCTGAAGTTAGTACCACCCTAAACAGGCAACATTTTGTCCAGGGAGCTTATTTTCCTGTGTATAGTCCATTGGGCGAAAGAGAGGAAAAAGGAGGAAGAACAGTCCTAAAAAACACAGATCCTAAGAGGGTGCTACGAATGATCCCAGGTTGTTTTTCGTTAATCAGTCGAGTCTCCTTCTAGGCGGATGAAAATTTAAACTGTCAAAAGAGACCACTTGTGTTTGCTGAGTGAATCAGCTGAGAGGTGCAAAGTGCTGCGGGTTTAGATCCACTTCTGAGGAGGGATTTCCAATAGCATCTCCACAGCATTATTCTAGTAGCTCAGCATCAGAGTTCACAGGATGGGCAGTAGCTCAGCATCAGAGCACACAGGATGGGCAGTAGCTCAGCATCAGAGCGCACAGGATGGGCAGTAGCTCAGCATCAGAGCGCACAGGATGGGCAGTAGCTCAGCATCAGAGCGCACAGGATGGGCAGTAGCTCAGCATCAGAGCGCACAGGATGGGCAGTAGCTCAGCATCAGAGCGCACAGGATGGGCAGTAGCTCAGCATCAGAGCGCACAGGATGGGCAGTAGCTCAGCATCAGAGCACACAGGATGGGCAGTAGCTCAGCATCAGAGTGCACAGGATGGGCAGTAGCTCTGAATCAGAGCGCACAGGATGGGCGGTATCTCCACATTAGACCACAGTGTAAGTGAGTGTTGAGGTTCTATGCTAGTTAAGAGCCTGGCTTGCTCTAAAAGCATATCAAAAACTAAAATGCACTTAATGTAACATATTTTATCTGTATTACTTTTTGTGGGCTACTTCAGGTCCATATTTAGATCTTCAAAATGGATAATTGTTTGCTCTTCTCCTCCGCTTTCTTGTTTTTCACCCTATTTTTTCTCATATTCACTGTGCTACAGGCAGTGCAGGCCCGTATCTCATTAAAGTGAAGTGTGCCGGGGCTTTCTGGAACCACGCTTGGCGGGATAAAAACACAACGACGAATCCTCTAAGTGGTGTGAAGCGCAGCGGTGGGTCAGAATGATCCTGCGGAAAGAGCCAAGGCTCTCTCCAGTTATTCTCTGGCTCAATCCAGTTGTTCTCTGGCTGTGGTGCAAAAACCCTCTGCGACTGTTGGGGTGAACAAACTTGCTTATCTGCGGGACCTAAACAGACAGTTCTAGCTAATGGATTCGCCGTTCTGCTTATTTCAGTAGTAGTCAAGTTCCAGGTCATGAACTTGCCCGTTTAAGTCTAAGAGAATGAAACAAACCCTTCGTGGCCCAAACAAACCCTTTAGAGATGCTTATTTTCTATAGTAGTGGCTTCCAAACAGTGGGTCAGTGTGGGGATGAATGTAAACAAGAGTAGGGCTAAATGAAAAGTTATCTAAAAAGGAATCTAGAAAATCTGGAGTGATTTTTGTGAAAGTGATGATTGTTCTTAGGTGTGCTAAAAATGAATGGGAGTCTATGGGAGGAACAAAGAATGATTGAATGAAACATTTAGAAGTGTGGGTCAGTATGGCTGTGGATTAGAGTTTGGGGATCTTTCCCGGGTGAGTGCATGCAGTTTGGTGACTGTAGGGTAAAGGAAACAATAGGGTTTGGGTAGGGCTTAAAATGAGTAAGACTCTAAGGGAGCAAAGAAGAATGGGGCTCATTCTGAATGGGATCTCTCAACAAATATATATATGCACACCATTCCAGATTTAACCGAACATTCTGGAGTTGAAACACTATCCATATTCGGAAAACTGCGGAACTTGTGTGTACCAAAAAAAAAAAGTGTACCAAAAAGATGAAGAATATACTGTTGGATTACAACTGTGTTGCGCAATGCCTACTAGAAAACTACAGGTGTAGAATATATTGTTTTCCACATGATGGAAATCAAATAAAGTTAGATTTATTGCTGTTCAACAAAAACTTTATGAAACGTATCAATGTGTTAATACTGCTGGTTACACTTGCATGGATTGCATTTCAGTTCGATGTAATTCCATCAGGCGATATGGTAAAAAATACAAAACTCAGATACAGCAAGGAATGTTCAGAACATGATACATCATTTTCATTTTTATCTGATCTGCTGGAGCAGAAAAAAGAGGGAATGAACCAGTATGTAAGTTTGTAAGTGTTATGATTAAGACAAAACACCAATTAAAAATGACTCATTTTGCTGTGTTTACAATGGAACATGCTGTTAGTCAGTACTAAAGCATATTGTGATCCATTACAGCATGATTTATCTGAACAATGATATTTCTCACATCTAACGTCAGTACAGAAAATTGACTGGATTTGGCATGTACTAGACAAGGGCACATCAGTGTTCAGACACTCTTGCATCAAAGAATTGGTCAGTTGGGCCAGATTTGGTGGATCCAGCTACTTCCTTCACACTATGGTCTTTGGCCATGCCCGTATGCAGTCACTCCTTTTAGCCAATCATTAACATCTGCTCTGGAGTCATTGGATTGAGACATTCCCTGCACTGTAGAACCTCTTCTCCATCTATGTATCCCGTCACTCACACCCCACAGGTATTTATAGCCGTACCATCTGCAGGAGCCTGAAGGTACTACCACTTTAAACAAGTCAATACTCTTTGGAAACAGCTCCACATGGAGGGAGGCGTGGTACTGGTTGTGCCAGGCAGTTCCTCAGACTTTCAGGAGGATTCAAATCCGTCAATGCTCCTGAATGTTCATCATGCCAGTCAGCCATGTTTAGAGCCATGTGAATGCCAGAAATGTTTTCTTGGAATACGAATACAATATGAATTTTGTGTGGCTCAGTGAGATGAGGGTACCTGGGTGTAAGCACTATGGTTCAGATTTACTGTCACCTCAACCAAAGAACCCGTTTCCACATAACTAACCCACCCCCAGAACACAGAGGTGAATAATAAGTAAAATAAATAATAAGTTTAATCAACTCATGCTTTTCCGTTGATTGAAGTAAATATGGGCTGTGCGTATTTCATGAGTCTATAACCTACTTTTCACCACATGCTCAGTCTCACATGCTGTGCAAACATGCTTGCTTCTGGACTTGCAAACATGATTCCTGCTGTAAAAGCTTCCAATAAATGTTTCAGACTGAAAACGGCAATGTGGGGATCACTCACTGATCGCTAGAGGACCCCTGTTAGCGTGCTCTCATTTTCTCAGCGTTAACTGCCCCCTACTGACTTCTATGCATTATTAATACCATTAGAATTTTTGGGATGAAGTGTTTCTCCAAGTTTCCCTGCTCTAAACAAGCAGGTACTGCATAATTTAACGCAATCGTAATGGACGCAGATGTATCTGGACAGGCTCTAGTAGCTTCACACAGCCTCCGATAGCAAACAACACAACGGGGGGTTATGGATACACGGCTTACTCAGAGAAATGAGAACTTCTCTGTTTCAAGGTTTAGAGTGTAAACATTTTCACTCCTTCTTTTCCACATCTCACTTCACTCTGGCTGCCTCAGTTTTCTCTTTCCCTCGTTGCTTCGCTCTATATCTGTCTTTCCAGGTAGGACTGTTTCCATATTTATACAAATGCACCAAAAGGCCGAAAAGTACAGTACTGATAAGCTCCGATTCAAGGCTAATCCTATCAGACGTTACAGAGTCCAACTGACCCCAAAGAAAGCTAGGAATGAACCTTCTGACGATGATAAACTGCCTCTTTTTTACACATGGTAAACGGTAATTGTGGCCCATTTTCAGCTTCGATGGGCTTTTAATGCAGGCAAATGCGCCAGTTAACTATTTCCCAAACCCTTCTGATGATTACATACCTGTTGAGATACAGAATCCTAATATAAATTAGCATAGCAAAGAGATAATTCACTCGACAAGAATTTACCCGTCTGACCAGATCCGGTGATTAACATTTCATTAAGGAGAATTACACTCATCCAATCAGTGTGACTGACAGTCAATCACTAAGGACGCGTAATCTACCTGGATGAGTGATGGGGCATCTCTACATCTGCGAAACCACATTTCCCCGCTGTCTCCCCGCCTCCAGTAAATCACTGTGGCATGCAAATCAGAAGTTAATAGCGAAATCGCTAAATCATTACACATTAGCACTGCCATCAACAAACAAGCCAGACTTCTGCTTATCGTCAAAGAGTCTAGAGAGTAAATTGGATTTGGCATGGACTGGACAAGTTTCTGGATGTAGGCCACGTCAAAGAATCAAAGAACTGCGCAGTTGGGCCAGATTTGGTGGATGCTCTCCCTGGCACAATTCCGAGAAGAATTCCCAGTAGACTGGGATTGTATCCACTGCTGGTAGACCCGTATGACCGTACGCTTCCATACACCTGCAGATTCAGCTACTTCCTTCACACTATGGTCTTTGGCCATGCCCAAATGCTCAGTCCCTACTTTTAGCCAATCATTAACATCTGCTCTGGAGCCATTTTCCACACATGGAACGAGACATTCCCTGCACTGTAGCTCCTCTTCCCAATCTATGGATCCCGTCACTCACACCCCCCAGGTGTTTATAGCCCCATCATCCTCGTGCAGCACCATCTGCAAGAGCCTGAAGGCACTTCTATCTTAAATGAGTCATTACTCTTTGGAAACAAGACAAATATGCAAATTAACATACAATTAAATTAAAAACTAAAACTTCAAAACTACTACATCCTGTCCTAATGATGTAATGCTACACAAATTAGTGTGTGTATATACGTGTGAGTGTGTGTTGATGTTCCTCTCACTAAGCCAGCCTCCAACCTTGGCACTGCAGTCCTACGCTGAAACATGGCAAAGTGAGAAAACAGATCCCAGAACAGCAGCTTTGCCAACACCAGCCGCCTGTGGGTCCAAAGCAGTCGAGCAGATGTGCCTTCTTTCAGAGAGTGCTCATATGGGTTCACAGGAGCGCAGAGCCTGTGGCCAAATTAAAGTTCAACAGTAGCACACACATAAGAGTGAGCAAGTAAACACAGAAACACACACACAGCCTGTCGATGAGCCAAGTATAATGATCCCCATTAAGGCCTTCTCTGCCTGCACTCTCTGTGCTCCTGCTTTGATTGGGTGCCAGGGTCTCTTTCTGATGCCTGTTGGGTGTATTCGCTGAGCAGAATGAAAGGGGGGCTATGAGAGAGATGAGCCCGAGGTATCTCCACCTGGGATAGCACCATGTTTAGCACCATGCCTTGCTCATATACTGAATTACTAATTGTAAACGCTTGTATTAAAATAGTGTACTGGCATTACTGGAAATGTACTTCATGATATTTTACCTGCATTACTGGAAACATGCATTAGAAAACTCTATTTGTGTTACTAAAATGTTTATTAGGGATTGTATCCCTACTACTGGACATGTGCAATGGAATACTATAATGGTATTCCGGGACATTTGAACTAGAAAACTGTACTTGCATTACTGGACATGGCATTACTACAGAGTACTGTGTGGGTACTACTGGTGATTTGCATTAAACAACTGTAGAGGAATTACTGGAAATTTACAGTAGAACACTGTACATGTAGTAGTAAAAAATGACAGTATTATACTGTACTGTACTATTATATTTATACTGTATACTACTGGACATTTTAGTACAACACAGTACTAGTAACAGTAAAGATCACAGTATAATACTGTACTCATACTAATGGAAATTTTAGTAGAAATAAGTACTCATACTACTGGGAAATTTAGTAGAATTCAGTACTAGTAATAGTACTGATTACAGTATAATACTGTACTTACACTAATAGAGATTTTAGTAAAATACTGTACTGAAACTACTGGAAATTTACAGTAGTATACTGTAATCGATTCCAGTATAATACTGTATATATACTACTGGAAATTTAGAAGATAGTAGAATTCTGTACTGTGTGGGTACTACTGCTGCATTGCATTAAACAACTGTAGAGGAATTACTGGAAATTTACAGTAGAACACTGTACATGTAGTAGTAAAAAATGACAGTATTATACTGTACTGAACTATTATATTTATACTGTATACTACTGGACATTTTAGTACAACACAGTACTAGTAATAGTAAAGATTACAGTATAATACTGTACTCATACTAATGGAAATTTTAGTAGAATACAGTACTCGAACTACTGGAAATTTTAGTAGAAATAAGTACTCATACTACTGGGAAATTTAGTAGAATACAGTACTAGTAATAGTACTGATTACAGTAAAATACTGTACTTACACTACTAGAAATTTTAGTAGAATACTGTACTGAAACTACTGGAAATTTACAGTAGTATACTGTAATCGATTCCAGTATAATACTGTATATATACTACTGGAAATTTAGAAGATAGTAGAATTTTGTTACAGCATAATACTGCACTAAAAGTACTGCACCAACGCTAAACATTTCTCACTAGAACAACGCATTACTAATAATGGAAGTTTTATTTAGAACACTGTTCCTAGTACAGCAAATTTACACATTAATTCTGTCATCTGGATGCTCATTCGTAGTAGAATACTGTAGTTAATGTAGTGGAAATCTGGCTACAGTACTGTACACAATGGAAATGTGCACTTACAATAGTATATATACTAATCAGTACTGAGTATTCAATGCAAGAACTGCTCAATATGCCCAAGAATTTTGTATGTTTGCTACTGAAGATCTGCACTTAATACTGTACTGTTTAGCTAGAAATGCACACTAGATAACTGCCTGTGTAATACAGAAAAACAGCCCTAGAGTGTTTTATCTCCAGTGGTAGAAATCTGGTCTCGAATACTGACCTCCCAGATCTAAAAATTGAGCCTGGAGTTGCTCTTCTATTCAAAGACAAGCAGGGCTGATACATTTCCCTTTCTTTTATCTCCATTATCTCTCTTTCCTTGCCTCCTTCCCAGCCCTCCGTCCCTCACCATGCGTGTTCTGCGGGTTGACCTGCGTAGAAGGAGGTCTAACCGCAATGTAAACATGCTGTGGATCCCCACCGAGGAGCTGTGGATTGAAGAGAGGTGGGTGGAGAGAAGCACTAACACCTTCCAGTGTGCAAAACCCACAATCTAGAACGCACACTTTCACTACCTCACACGTGTACAAAAACACGCACAGACACAAACACACACTTATAAAACACTAGCTGAAGATGCCCATATGCGCACTTACAATAACACGGCTGAACATAGAATAAAATCATCTCCCTATAAGAATAGAATAGAATAGAATAGAATAGAATAGAATAGAATAGAATAGAATAGAACAGAGTGGAACAAAACAGAATTAGAATATAATTACAATTAGAATAGAATACAATAGATAATAACCAAATAGAATAGAATAGAATAGAATAGAACGGAATAGAACAGAACAGAACAGAACAGAACAGAACAGAACAGAACAGAACAGAACAGAGCAGAACAGAACAGAACAGAACAGAACAGAACAGAACAGAGCAGAACAGAACAGAATAGAATAGAGTGAAACAAAACAGAATTAGAATATAATTACAAATAGAATAGAATACAATAGATAATAACCAAATGGAGTAGAATAGAATAGAATAGAATAGAATAGAATAGAATAGAATAGAATAGAATAGAATAGAAAGAACAGAACAGAACAGAACAGAACAGAACAGAATTGAACAGAATGGAATAGAATGGAATAGAATAGAACGGAATAGAATGGAATAGCATAGAAAGAACAGAACAGAATAGAACAGAACAGAACAGAACAGAACAGAACAGAATGGAATGGAATAGAACGGAATAGAATGGAATAGAATGGAATAGCATAGAAAGAATAGAATAGAATAGTATAGAATAGAATAGAATAGAATAGAATAGAACGGAATAGAATGGAATAGCATAGAAAGAACAGAACAGAATAGAATAGAATAAAATAGAACAGAACAGAACAGAACAGAACAGAACAGAACAGAACAGAATAGAATAGAATAGAAGCTGTTTCTCATTCTGCTTGTGTTTGTACGGATGGCCCTGTACAGCTGGCCAGATGGTAGCAAGTCAAACAGGCAGTGTCCCGGGTGTGCTGTGTCTCTGCTGATATTGTGGGCCGCCTTCTTTAACCAGCTGGTATAAACTCTCTCCAGGTTGGGGAGGTTTCAATGATCCGTTCAGCCACCCTGACCACACGATACTGATGCTTCCTCTCTGAGACTGTGCAGCTGGAATAGCACATGATCAGGTAGGTGGGTAGTGCTTTCAGATCACTGATCAGTTCAGCTGGGTAAAAACTAATCACCTTAAATTTACAATTACGGCATTTAGCTGATGCACTTATCCAGAGCGACTTACATATTACAGGTAGGCCAATGTAGTGTTGCTGTGAGAGTAGTGTGAGAGTCTTGCTCAAGGACTCCTATTGGTGTAGCACAGCATAGTCACCCAGACCAGGATTCAAACCCCAGTCTCCCACATGTGGCGGTGGCTCCCTGGTGGGTAGTGGTGTTATCCACTGAGTTTAAAGAGCAGAGAAGTAAAGCTTTCAGACTGGTAGTTGAAGAGCATGGGCAATACACAAGCCAAATTCACAGCTCTATTATTTATTTAATCATTAAATATCATGATTATTACTATTACTATTACTATTATACAATATGTATATAAATATGTAGTATGCAACAACAGCTGAGGCCAGGCAAGGCAGAGAAAGGAGAGAAATGTAGGGAGGTTCAAGATACGTATTATGCATACGTCTCACGTCCTGAAGCTATACACCATTGTTGCTAGCAGAGCAGTTATCGCCCTACCTAATCCAAAGCTATAATGCAATACCAGGACTGAGCACATCAACATCAACAGGCTTCACATTACCCAGCCACTATGACAACACCCTACCCTTCACTATAAAGCCTCTGTGAAGAGCAAAGCTATATCCCAAAACCAAAGCTATAAAGACAACTGATGATGGCACCAATGCAGCAAGTCTTGTAGAAAGGACCACCCACGACTCTATAAGACTCTTGGGCCTCGCTTTTTCCCCAAGCAGATATTTTGACTGGATCCGGAGCTCTATACATCCACCATAATGCTGCACACATGATTGCCCAGGATAATAGCAGGTGGGAGTGGTTGCTATACAGTGTTTGGAGACAGGACTTGGACTGGACCGCTTTGCACTTTCAGATATGACACTGAAAGTGACTGATGACAATACAAGAGCAACACGTCACAAGAAATGTTACACTTTATATTTGCTGACATTGAGTATGCTGCAGCAGACACGGTAATGCCGCTTTGTAAGAAAAATAATATTTATATTTTTACAGCATTCCACAAATTCCACTTGAAGAGAATGAAATATGCTTTTTTGGTAATCGGTCAGGCAGTTAGGATGGGTTTTCAGCACTGACAGTGTACACTTTATACTGAGAAAAGCATACTGTGAAGTAAATGAATAATAATAATAAATATAGTCAAAATTAATTTGTTCAGCACGTCATCAACACGTCAACACAAACACACACATTTTATATATGTGTATATATGTACACACTCATCCCCAAATAACAGCGGCACCCAGAAGGAAGTGTGGGATTGCAGTGCTGTTGGGAAGGAAGATAAAGGTGACCAGGAATAATAACTGATGATACATTTAGACTGATATGATCAATATTTATTGAGCTACACATACAGAAGTCTGTCTGTATGGCGTCGGGCCGCCATGTTTGCTAACTCAACACGCCAGACATCTCTGTATAAAGCTGTAGAGGTTCCTAATGGTGTCTTGTGATAATCCATCCCATGCAGCTTACACACTCTCACACAGTTCCTGCAGATGGTGCGGTAGTGAAGGAGGTGGAGTGAGACCAGCGGTTCTGGACATGTGACAACAAACCGTTCCTCTTGGTGCTGACCACGGTGCCTCCATACACAGATTCGTTGGTCGACTCCACCAAAACAAAAACAGGATTCTGCCCTGAAGATGACCCAACAGTTTGGTACGACATCACTGATGTCTTTGGTGACGGTGACGGTGACGTGGTGTTAAGGACAGTCGTCGTAACAGTCTCTGTGCATATGGTCCTGCGTCATGCAGTCGCCTGCCAATGGTGCTGCACTAACAGGATGACTCATGGAGGACACCACCGCTCGCTGGATGTCTGTAGACGTGGATGTTGGGTCAGACAGGTACAGCAATAAGGCTCGTCCTTAATTATGTCACAAGCACGGCCGACCGTTGGTTGATTCCTTCTGAGTGCCACAATTTCTGTGAGGATGTGTATACTTTATATTTATAAATACATATATACCATATAGCATATAGGTATCTCAGTGAATCCTTCTGCACAGACTGTGTATAAAGGACTCTACCTCCGGTTGGTTATTGAGTGAAGATTTGTTTATTTGTGTGGCCTTGCATTCGGCGTGCACGTACATGCCTGCATGTATCTGTCTGTTTCATCTTCGGCCAAGTGAATAATTAAGTTAAGCACTCAGCAAAGAAGCTCTATTAAATGGCACGCTTGGCCCACTGTGCCGTGGTGGAGATAAGGCCGTTCTGCTTCCCTTTAGATTCCACAGACAAGCAACCAGCCAACTTCTCTGCAAATAAACCACTCGGGGACGGCGGCTAATTGCTTGCAAATTACCTAATTCATGAATTCAGGGAAGGGTCTGGTTCTAATTCAAGTGCACGGCTCTCTGTTCTCCGCTTTCGTATGAAGAGGTGTCAGAAAACAGACACGCATAAACAAGCGATGTGCATTTTGACTCAAAAGAGTCTGGAGAGGTGAAGGAATGGAGAACGGGTGAAAGCTGAGAAAGGAAAAAATGAGAAATAGACTTTGGGGTATTCTGTAGGGCTACAGGTTTAGCTACAGTGTACACGTTACCTGTTTACCAGAAACCCAACATTCACATTTTGGCCACTGAAAAGCAAAGCATGTGGGCTTTCTTGCATTTGTCCAATTTTAATAGTTGAATTCACACATTTAGCAACATCCACCATTAACCACAAAACAGCTTTCCACCCTTTAGTGGCCTGTTTGTGCCTAGGATTGAAGAATTTAGAATTGCGCCTGGAATTTAGGAATTAGGAACCCATCCGTCAAAGGAAAGACCAGCTTACACACACACACTAGTAATGAAACACACTAGCGGACAGTGAGCACACATGTGTGGAGCAATGGGCAACCCAATCCATGGTGCCCGGTGAGCAGTTGGGGGTTAGTTACCTTGGTTCAGGGGAACTTCAGTCATGTCCTGTCAATTCAGGGAAGCAAAAACCAGCGACACTCAGGTCACAGGACTGGTTTCCTAACCTCCAGCTCATGACTGCCCGGCAAATGATTATTATTACTGGCTATGATAAGGAAAGGTAATGCAGTTCAGGGTGAACACGCTCCTGTCCCAGCTTATTTGGAACATGTTGTGGACATCATATTTGAAATGAGAGTATACTGTGGTGCTTCCAAATCTGGAACAAGTGGCATCTTTAGTCCCCAAAGAAATTTGAATTAGAATTTAGAACCATTTGCCATGTGTGTTCTTGATTTGACCCCTTAGTCAACTGAAAGAGCTGCATACACAAACACACACAGGGTGTCTGGGGAGCAGTTGGGGATTAGGTACCTTGGCTCAAGGGCACTTCGGTTGTATCCTGTCAGGTCAGGGAATCAAAACCAGTGACCTTCCGTTGACCAGGCTGGTTCCCTAACCTCCAGCTCATGGCTAAGGGTAGCAGATCAGATTTGGGACAACTGTAATAGTACTCCCACCACTGTGATAGCTAGCACAGCAGCTTGTGATGTCACAGTATATAGTGGTTTGGTTGCCTCTGATTGGCAGTTTACCAGTTCTGATATTACATTAACGTTCCCCAGATAAGCCATGGGTTTTAATAAAATAGCCCAGAATTAAAATAGAGTTCGGTGCCCAGTGAGCATTTGGGGGTTAGGTACCTTGGGTCAAGGGCATTTCAGTCGTGTCTCGTCAGTTCAGGGAAGCAACACCATCGGCCCGGACTGGTTCCCTAACCTCCCGTCCATCCTGTCACACACCCGCAGGTATTTTTAGCCCCATCATCCTTGTGAGCGCCATCTGCAGGAGCCTAAACCTACTACCACCTTAAACACACAAGGTGACTCATTTTTAGTCTGGTGAAGTATCAAAAGAAGATCCAACACTCTGGTTTGATACCGGTAGAAAACCTGAGCACACAGCATACCAACAGAAACCCCTCTACACTACAATAGCCCTCTGTGTGCTTTAGTCTACGTGCGAAGTATAACTTAAATATTAAACTAAATTAAAACTATAAAATGATGGAATTTATGCCGTTGGGTGACCAAACAATCTCTGTTGTTGGATTCTGTCAATTCAGTGATAACTGTATTGTAATCTACTAGGCTTATCTAACTGTCGTGTTATAATAATAATAATGGGTTACACTTCTATAGAGCCTTTCATATACCCAAGGATGCTTTACAATCTAAAATAAAAGGTAACAAAAATAATTATGAAGTATGAAAATAATTATGAGTTTTGTCCTTTCAAAGCAGATCAGTAATCAAATCTCTTTCTCATTAATTTAATGTATAATTGTTTCTTATTATTTCTTGTATTTTGGTGGACTGCCAATATACAAAAAGCATGCCTCTAAAATTCTGCCCATAATTCAGAATTCTGACCGTAAGATTCGTTGGCTTGGTGCAGATTCTTCTATCTGAGACACACACAGTCTCACACACTTGTTTCCATTCCTCGTCTAGTCTCGTTCTGTTCCTCTCTCTCTCTCTCTTTCGCTCCGTCTCTCTTTTGTTGCAGCTCCGCTCTCCATGAAGAGCCGTTCCATTTCTTAAAGCAAGAATGGAAGAATGGAAGTGATAAGGCAGAAAGTGTGCCCCGTGAGAGCGTTATCTCTGTCGCCATGCCGGCTCTACCTCTGTTCCGCATCCAGGCACAATCGCATTTCTAATGGCCCTTCCACTCCCACTCTCCTCCGCTAAAATCAATGCTTTCATGCCTGCACACAAATCTGAGCAGCTGAAATCTCTCCGCTCATCTGGGTATCTACTCACTTTCAGAAAGAGAGAGTCACTCTCTCTCCCTCTCTCTGTGACACCTCAGTGAAGTTCCCATGTCTTCTTACAAAGCATATACAGTGTTGGAGGTTTACAGTAGGAAGGTTTGACATCATGAGACATGCGAATGATTCGAATGTCACGCTTTGCCACATGTCACGTAAGCAAGGGCGATCCTTATCTCAGTATCTGACTGACTATATAAGGGCGTCCTGTTGTTTGTGCTGTCCATTCTGACTCCGTCCTCACATGCAAGTGAAGTATGCCTCAGAAAAGAGTCCAATGGCAGTTCCAGAAGTTGGAGGAATGGGAGAGGGGTCACGCTGTAGGGCTCTGGGACGGAGAATGCTCCTACCGATGTATTGTGGACCATACCGGTTGTGGGGATACTACAGTAGCTCACTGTTGGTAGCAGTGGATAGAGGAAAGGACGTACCAGAGACATGAAAGATCTGGGAGACCTACACAAACCACAGAGAAATAGAAGCGACAGATTGCCTGACATGCGCGGAGTGACCCAACAGCCACAATTGTGGACATACAGCGGACAGTGATGCCCTTCATGAGTCATTCTGCTAGGGCCAGCGCCACCGGCAGGCAGCTGTACAACACAGGACTACATGCACGCAGACCGTAATGACGACTGTCTTCAACTGGTTTCCCCTACATTTGTTGTTGCATGATGGTAAGCAGATCCTTCGCACTTTAGACAGCTCGTTAAAGATGGAATGGTGGCACCGGGATCTATACAATGAGGTGTCAAGACGATCAATCCAATTACATACCGAAACAGCTGGACAAGCACCCAAATGAAGAATGGGACCAGTGCAGTGTAACAGTGTGGTGGGACCTTGTGAAGTGGATCTAACAGTCTCTGGTGAAGCTGCATTATGTGTGTTGACACTGCATTGTAGCTTACAGCTAAAAACGGTCAAGAACATAACATAGCATGATACATGATACTAAAAGCCAGGCTAGATGCAACAACATAGATAAAAAATATCTACAATCAAATTTCTACTGCAGTAAGGTATTACTGCACGGTCCATCTACGTAAAGCCACACTGTGTTCGACCACACTGGGACATCCCATTGCATAACTCCAACATTTTACTTAAGAACGGCAAGCGCAGGCCTCCAGCTGTTCCAGATTTGCTCATGCCCCAATACACAGATTCTAAAGCGGACAGGTCTGAGGCTCCTCAGGCACGTAGACGAGCAGAAGCATGAGTGCAAAGTTCTCAGAGAAGTAAAAATGGGGCCAGATCGGTTGATGGACAGATTGTTTCAGGGTTTGTGTGGTTATTAGCGTTGTCCTGTATCATTCAGTTCTTTTCAAGGCCTTTTCTTTCACTGACCCTTCCGAACCATACGACCTTCAGTTAGCCGTGAGTTTCAAGTTCAGGTTTCAGGTTTTATTTGTCATTTGCACGACATATCAGGACATTCATGCCTTGAAATGCTTGTGGTGAGAAAGGCGGTTTGTAGAAAAATAAAAGAGTTAGACACAAAAAACTGAGTTTTCCCAGGGCTCTCACCAGTGTAGCCATTCTACGGCACACCAGAACATTTACCATGAACACAGCCTCAGAAAAAGTGAACAGGCGTGTGCTATTTTTTTAGTTTTCTGTGTGAGATTGTGATAAGTCTATCTAGATCGAACACAGCTCATGGCAAATTTCAGGGCCTTGGGTATTTGCAATGCGCTATATGCATCTAACTAGTCACTAGTATTATTACTATTAGCATTAGCATTATTATTAGCATAGGGTAAAACAAGCTTACTGAATCTAGGTTACACTACAACATAAAACAGACTGTATGCCTGTAAATAAATTAAGTTGACAGTACGAACTAGCTAAATGAACTTAAATCAAGAAAGCTAAAGAAATATATAAGAACACTTCCAGAAATCACTGCCTGTGATCATCCGTGCAATCCACAAATGCAAGTTAAGGTGGTATCATGCAAAGAACAAGCCATATCTCAACATGATCCGGAAACACACCCGACTTCTCTGGCCCAAAGCTCCTTTAAAGTAGACTGAGGCAAAATGGAAAACTGTTCTGTGGTGAGATGAATCAAAACGTGAAACTCTTTTTAGAAACCACGTAATGTCATGAATATATACATATGATTGAAAAATATGAATATATATTAAACTAAATGAAATAAAATAAAGAAACTAAATCAACTGTAAGTGAAATAGTTAAACTACATAAACTAAAATGTACTAGAAGAAAATGTACAGTTAATGAACCTAAACTCCATCGATGTAAATTAAAGATCTAGGTTTGTATTCCATGAGACAGCACGTGGACAAAAAGTCCTAACGAAGGACGTGTTTAGTCCATGTTAACTGAGAATCTGGAATTCCTTACCACACCTGCCTTTCTTATAGAGGATGCGCTCAGTCTACCTCCTTGTCTGGGACTACATTCCTTCACTTCTACTCGTAGAAAACGTGGTATTAACTGAGGTTTGGACGGCATGTTCTTTCTTTCTTCACCATCTGCTTTCTCACAGAGGATACAATCGTTCTACGGCTGCCGTAAACGTAGTTGACTGTGCGATGCCCTGGCAAGTATTATCTGTTGTTGAGAGGAAACATAATATTCATAAAAGTTCATAAAAATATCTAGAACCCAGATGCCAATAAAGTAAAATCTGAGTGAGCTAGCGTAGTGTTTACCTTCTGATTAGAGGGCTTCATCAGATCACATTTAATACGTAGGTTAACTTTTTGACTGAACAAACGAAACAGAGGTGAAACTGAGGGAAAGAAAGCTCCACTCCCTCACTTATATACCCATCACCATGATGGTGGCTTAGACATGGCGTTATTTACGGGACTATTCACACTCATAGCTCATTTAGTGGATTCATTTTCAGAGGTTGGTACCAAATAGTTAGCGTTACTCAAGTACACGTTCTTCTGTAAAATACAGAAGTCCACGCTCACTCCTCTGTCCCATAAGATGAACACTAAAGCATCACAGACTGCTTCACTGCATGTTTAGATGCATCACTTCTATATAAAGACGTGTGTTATATTCTTATTATCTTGCATTATGTACACTGAGCGTATAACACAAATACCTGTATACGTATTAATAAGGATTCTTGGGTCTATAATTGACTATAATTGAACATTGTCATTCACACTCATACTGCATGCTCTATATATGTGCCTCTATGGCTCACAGGCTGTATAGTGTGTGTGTCTGTGTGTGTGTGTGTGTGTATATATATATATATATATATATATATATAATATATATGTATATATATTAAATATATACATATATGTATTTAAACTACATATTTTATATGCATATTTTTCAGTCGTTTACATTTAGGTTTTATTATTTATTCAGATTTTGTCATTGACAACATCTGTACTGTTCTTTGATTGGTCATATTTCTGACTTTGAAGCTGGCTTTTTCCTTTTGTTAGACCATAATATATACATATATTATTATTTCTTTTTATCCCTAACTACATATATATGGTGATGAAGTAAACACATATGTAAAAATACATATATTTATACAAAACAACAACATCCTTTAATAATAATACTTTTACTTCTACTCAAGTTTCAATGCAGTTTGTTCATTTATTGTTACTTTGTCATTTTTGTGCTTAGTTTTATTCAGATTTTACTGTTGACATCTGTACTACTCTGTAATTGGTCACATTTCTGACTTTGTAGCTTAAACATTTAATTTTACACCAATACAATTAAAAAAATTCAACTATTTACAAACTTCAGTTTCCGTTGCTGGTAGATGCTGGGTTTACTATGAAGCTCTGTGGCACTTCTACATGTTACTTAGTACCTAAATGACTTTTAATTACTTATTTGTACCTTATACGTTTGAATTTTACCTTAAGTCGTTTTATGTACAGGCACTTTTGCTTGTGTCGGTATTTTAGCCGTCAGTATCAACACTTTTACCTCAGCACTCTGTCCATTCAGCACTCATAGTCCTTCAGACGTTCCCTGAGATGCGAATGGTCTGCACTCTCCTTTCTTTCTGTCCTCCTTTTTTCGTTTTTACCTCAGTTTTTCCCTTCCAAAACTACAGCAGATACAGGGGAACGGAAATAACGGACACATGCGCGCGGGCTTTTTTTTTTTGTCCGTTATTTTAAATCGCCTCAGCGTTCCATTCCGCGAGACGCGGGCGGGAAAACTTACCTCGGTCGAGCAGCCGCAAGGAGTGTGGATAAGACGGGTCCAGCGAGTCCTTCTCCGCCATCAGTTCCGGCAAATACTTTTCGTTATCCATCCCGCCTTTTTTACTTCGTCGTTTGATGGGCTGATGGGCTTCGCGGATTCGGAAAAACACCGAGAAAAGAGCCCAACTGTCTTTGAGCTTTGTCCTTAGAGGAACAGCCGAGCCAGCGCCGCCTCAGGCAAGAAACGAAGAAGGGATGAAAAAAGAAGAAGAAAAGAAAAGCCTTACCACATAACCAGGTCTAGCCGAGGACTAAACCGAGGAAAAACGAGCCCATAAAAGTCCCGAGGAAGCGGCGTTTATCCCATACAGAAGGAGAGCGACCGGGACGACCGTTAGACTCGCGAGCTCCGCTCCACTGTAAACACCAGATTCCAAGCTCCCCCTGTTGTATCCACGGGCAACAGCCGAACGTCTCAGCGCCGCCGCTGATTGGCTGCTGGCCGGAGAGCGAGCGAGAGAGAGAGTAGCTGTCCATCATTCTGCGGAGGGGCGGGGCCTGGCTGCTCCGGAGGATGTGGATGACATCAGAACAGGTGTCTAATGTGATGATGCGCGTTATTTATGGCTTTGCTGCTGTTTGTTTTATTGTCCTCGCTTATTTATGTGATGGAAGGCTTTTTAACCCAGGACGGATTCCTCCTATTATCAGCACGGGGCCTTTCTACTCATACATGATTCATATGTTCTTATTGTAAAGCCAAATTTCCAGATATTACTAAACACTTCATTAGGTTCTTCTTAGGTACTTCTAGCTACACCCACTGTCCATGTTATCAGCTCCACTGAGCATACAGGACACTCTGTAGTTCTACAGGTACAGACTGTAGTCCATCTGTTTCTCTGTGTACTGTATTACCCTGTTTTTCAATGGTCGGGACCCCAACAGGACCACCACAGAGCAGGTATGATGTGGGTGGTAGATCATTCTCAGCACTGCACTGACACTGACGTGGTGGTGGTGTGTTAGTGTGTGTGGTGCTGGTGTGAGGGGATCAGATACAGCAGTGCTGCTGGAGTGTTTAGACACTGTGTCCACTCACTGTCCACTCTATTAGACACTCCTACCTTGCTGGTCCACCTTGTAGATGGACAGTCAGAGACAATAGCTCATCTGCTGCTGCACAGTGCAGTGTTGGTCATCCTCTAGTCCTTCATCAGTGGTCAGTTTAGTAGCGAGTTTTGGAGTGGATAGTTTTATTAGATGGTTGGTAGGTGGTTGTTGGTAGTCCAGAGGTGTTTAATTGACATTGTATCCATTTATATTTATATGTTTACATTAATTCTTAAATGTGGAAAGTTTAATTTGATAACATCCCAACATGCCTTGAATTTGAACTTACAATACTACAAAGTGGCTCCTAACTTCTAATTAAAAAAAATAAAATAAAAATGAATTAATTAAAAATTAATTTAAAAAATTCTATATTTTTACTTTTTTAATTCTAAAGTGTACCAATTTAGAATTCTATGAATATATCATTCTAAGTATTACATTTTTATTTTTATTTTTATTTTTAAATTCTAAATTATAAAGGTTCTACATTCTAAAAATTCTACAACTTCTAAACTAATTCTTAACAAATTCTAAAACCTTATATATTCTTATGCTTAAAATAATAATATTTACATTTTGTAATTTTAAAAATTAGAGAAAATTCTGAATTACATAGGTGATGGAGTCTAAATTCTAAAAGTTCTGAAAACTAAAAATGCTAAATTCTAAAAAATGAGAATTTCTAAACATTTTACTTTCTAATTTTTAAACACTAAAAACTTCCAGATTTGAAAATTCTAAATTATTTTAGACGACAGGCAGCAGAAGGAGGCCAGAAGCTGGAGGGGAAAAAAGAAAAGTTCCTTAGTGTGGTGGAGTTGGAGGAGGTCAGGACTCGTACATGCGTTCCCTCCGGCCGTGAGTATGCGAGCGAGGTCAAAGTTGTGTCTGGAGGTTTAGTCACGCACCAAGAAGTCAGTTACTCAAACCCGATGTCAAAACGTCCAAGCACAGTTCTGCCATCGGTCCTAATGGCCCGTCAGGGTCTTGATGGCTGGCTATGGGGGATGTGTGTTCTCATTACAAAACGCCCAAACAGAACCGGGTCTAGCTCTGGCTGCGGCAGCTGGAGGTGAAATCTCAGAAACGGAACAGTCAGAGCGGTAATGGAGGCTGTGATGGTTTTTAAGGTCATAGTTCAGCATATAGCCCGGACTGTCACGGACTGCCTGAGGAGATCTGGGCATACACTGCTAGGTTTAGGTCTAAGTGCAGGCCAAGGCTTCCACCCTGTTGTCTTATCTGAGACACCCATGGCATACTGTGTGTCTCCAGAAGAAATGTCCCTGATATAACTGAGGCTGAAATGCCTCTAATTTGACTGGAGGAGGGAAACGAGTCACTGTGACTCGCGCCGTGTTGGTCTGTGCTCTTTAATCCTCCTGAAATGGATTGTTTAGGTTGGAGAGCACTCCAGTTGCTTTCCCTAGAGACCAAAGCCTGAGCTGAAATCCATTCACTCGAACATGAGGTCAACATGCCCTTTAAAAGTGAAGAGAGGAGGAGAGGAGAGATGGAACATGGAGGGGATGAGAGGAGGGGAGAAATGGAAAAAGGATGGGATGAAAGGACAAGGGAGGATAAGAGGGGAGGAGAGAGTAGGGAGAGTGCCAATTGAAGGGAATGACCAGAGGGTTGAGGAGAGGAGGAGATATAAGGAAAGGAGTGTGGAGGAGAAAGAGGGGCAGAGAAAAAGGAGGAGGAGAGGAAATGTAAAGAGGAGAGAATAAGAGGATGGGTGAGGAGAAGGAGAAGAAAGGAGAAATTAAAAAAGGGGTTTGAAAAGAGAGGGAGAAGAGAGATGGTAAGAGGAGGGGAGGAGAGATGGAAAAAGGAAAAGATGGAAAGAGAGGAGAGGAGTAAAGAGATGGAAAGAGGAGCGATAAGAGGAGGTGATAGGAGAGGACTGATGGAAAAGGGAGGGAAGAGGATTGGAGGGAACATGATGGAAGGGGAGGAGAGGACTAATGGAAAAAGGAGTGGAGGATATAAAAGGAGAAATAAAAACAGAAGTGATGCGAGGAGAGTAGAAGAGGAACGGAGAGATATGGAAAGAGGGGGAGAGGAGAGGAGAGGAGAAACACGAGAGAGAAAAGATCATGAGAGAAAAGAAGGATAAAAGGGGCAGAGAGAGGAGAGGAGGACAGGGATGGGAGGAAAAGATGAAAGAGAAAGAAGGAGAGGAGGACAGGGATGGGAGGAAAAGATGAAAGAGAAAGAAGTAGAGGAGGACAGGGATGGGAAGAAAAGATGGAAAGAGAAAGGAGGAGAGGAGGACAGGGATGGAAAGAAAAGATAAAAAAAGAGAAAGGAGGAGAGGAGGACAGGGATGGAAGAAAAGATGGAAAGAGAAAGGAGGAGAGGAGGACAGGGATGGAAAGAAAAGATGAAAAGAGAAAGAAGGAGAGGAGGACAGGGATGGGAAGAAAGGACAAAAAGAGAAAGGAGGAGAGGAGGTCGGGGATGGAAAAAAAAGATGGAAAGAGAAAGGAGAGAAGGACAGGGATGGGAAGAAAAGATGGAAAAAGAAAGGAGGAGAGGAGGACAGGGATGGGAAGAAAAGATGGAAAGAGAAAGGAGGAGAGGAGGTCGGGGATGGAAAGAAAAGATGGAAAGAGAAAGGAGAGAAGGACAGGCATGGGACGAAAAGACGGAAAGAGAAAAGAGGAGAGGAGGACAGGGATGGGAAGAAAAGATGGAAAAAGAAAGGAGGAGAGGAGGACAGGGACGGGAAGAAAAGATGAAAGAGAAAGAAGGAGAGGAGGACAGGGATGGGAAGAAAAGATGGAAAGAGAAAGGAGGAGACGAGGAAAGGGGTGGGAAGAAAAGATGAAAGAGAAAGGAGGAGAGGAGAACAGGGATGGGAGGAAAAGATGGAAAGAAAAAGGAGGAGAGGAGGACAGGCATGGGACGAAAAGATGGAAAGAGAAAGGAGGAGAGGAGGAAACTGATGGAAAGAAAAGATTAAAGAGAAAGAAGGAGAGGAGGGCAGGGATGAGAAGAAAAGAAGGAAAGAGAAAGGAGGAGAGTAGGACAGGGATGGAAAGAAAAGATGGAAAGAGAAAGGAGGAGAGGGGGACAGGGATGAGAAGAAAAGATGGAAAGAGAAAGGAGAGAAGGACAGGGATGGGAAGAAAAGATGGAAAGAGAAAGGAGGAGAGGGGGACAGGGATGAGAAGAAAAGATGGAAAGAGAAAGGAGAGAAGGACAGGGATGAGAAGAAAAGATGGAAAGAGAAAGGAGGAGAGGAGGACAGGGATAGGAAGATGGAAAGAGAAGGAGGAGAGGAGGAGAGGGATGGGAAGAAAAGATGGAAAGAGAAGGAGGAGAGGGGGACAGGGATGAGAAGAAAAGATGGAAAGAGAAAGGAGGAGAGGAGGACAGGGATGGGAAGAAAAGATGGAAAGAGAAGGAGGAGAGGGGGACAGGGATGGGAAGAAAAGATGGAAAAAGAAAGGGGGAAAGGAGGACAGGGATGGAAAAAAAGATGGAAAAAGAAAGCAGGATAGTAGGACAGGGATGGAAAAAAAAGATGGAAAGAGAAAGGAGGAGAGGAGGACAAGGATGTGAACAAAAGATAGAAAGAGAAAGGAGGAGAGGAGGACAGGGATGGGAAGAAAAGATGGAAAGAGAAAGGAGGAGAGGAGGACAGGGATGGGAAGAAAAGATGGAAAGAGAAAGGAGGAGAGGAGGACAGGGATGGGAAGAAAAGATGGAAAGAGAAAGGAGGAGAGGAGGACAGGGATGGGAGGAAAATATGGAAAGAGAAAGGAGGAGAGGAGGACAGGGATGGGAAGAAAAGATGGAAAGAGAAAGGAGGAGAGGAGGTCGGGGATGGAAAGAAAAGATGGAAAGAGAAAGGAGAGAAGGACAGGCATGGGACGAAAAGACGGAAAGAGAAAGGAGGAGAGGAGGACAGGGATGGGAAGAAAAGATGGAAAGAGAAAGAAGGAGAGGAGGGGAGGGATGAAAAGAAAAGATGAAAGAGAAAGAAGGAGAGGAGGACAGGGATGGGAAGAAAAGATGGAAAGAGAAAGGAGGAGACGAGGAAAGGGGTGGGAAGAAAAGATGAAAGAGAAAGGAGGAGAGGAGAACAGGGATGGGAGGAAAAGATGGAAAGAAAAAGGAGGAGAGGAGGACAGGCATGGGACGAAAAGATGGAAAGAGAAAGGAGGAGAGGAGGAAACTGATGGAAAGAAAAGATTAAAGAGAAAGAAGGAGAGGAGGGCAGGGATGAGAAGAAAAGAAGGAAAGAGAAAGGAGGAGAGGAGGACAGGGATGGAAAGAAAAGATGGAAAGAGAAAGGAGGAGAGGAGGACAGGGATGGGAAGAAAAGATGGAAAGAGAAAGGAGGAGAGGAGGACAGGGATGGGAAGAAAAGATGGAAAGAGAAAGGAGGAGAGGAGGACAGGGATAGGAAGAAAAGATGGAAAGAGAAGGAGGAGAGGAGGACAGGGATGGGAAGAAAAGATGGAAAGAGAAGGAGGAGAGGGGGACAGGGATGAGAAGAAAAGATGGAAAGAGAAAGGAGGAGAGGAGGACAGGGATGAGAAGAAAAGATGGAAAGAGAAAGGAGGAGAGGAGGACAAGGATGTGAACAAAAGATAGAAAGAAAAAGGAGGAGAGGAGGACAGGGATGGGAAGAAAAGATGGAAAGTGAAAGGAGGAGAGGAGGACAGGGATAGGAAGAAAAGATGGAAAGTGAAAGGAGGAGAGGAGGACAGGGATGGGAGGAAAAGATGGAAAGAGCCTGCTAGAGGAGGAGGACAGAAGACCAGTGGAGAGGACAGGCGCGGAGGTTACTGGAAGGGGAGCGATGAGGAGGAGAGGGAGCTAACAGAGGGAGGGGGGGAGGTTTCATTAGCCGCTCTATGAGGGTTTATTTAATTGCATTGTTTACAGACAGCAGCAGAGTAAACACAGTAATTACAGCCTAACGAGGAGACGCGGCACCGCCGCCGCCTCACCACCCGCTCCGAGCTCATCCGCCCGGAGCTCATCCGCCCGGAGCTCATCCGCCCAGAGCTCATCCGCCCGGAGCTCATCCGCCCAGAGCTCATCCGCCCGGAGCTCATCCGCCCAGAGCTCATCCGCCCAGAGCTCCTGTTACTGCAGCCGAGCCTGCTCTCCTGATCATCTGTATCGGTGTATAAGTGATTCCTCCCAAACAGCCACTTGAGAAACTGACATTTACCTTGCAGGTGAATTTAGCTTCCCCTCGCCGACTCGTCCTCAGTCCGCGCTCACGGGCCTTTATTTATTCATGTCTTATTGACCTACGGCCTATTTCTGCTTACTATCAGTTTCGGTATTTATGCCCTTGTTCCTCAGGGTGATACCTGAACTGTACCTTCTTCCTGAAAACCTCTATTACATCTGAAACTACATGTACACTTACCATCTAAAGAACAGCCTCCAGCTCCCAGAGGGAGGTGTGGGGTTGCCATGGTGTTGGGAAGGAAGATGAAGGTGACCAGGATCAATAACTGATGATACATTTAGACTGATATGATCAATATTTACTGAGCTACACATACAGAAGTCTGTCTCTCAGTATGGGTGTCGGGCCGCCGTGTTTGCTAACCCAACACGCCAGACGTCTCGGTATGGAGCTGTAGAGGTTCCTAATGGTGTCCTGTGATAATCCATCCCATGCAGCTTGAATCCTCACACAGTTCCTGCAGATGGTGTGGTAGGGGTGGAGGCAGAGTGACACCAGGCCTTCTGGATGTGTTACAGCAAACCGGTCATCTCGGTGCTGACCACGGTGCCTCCACACACGGATTCGTTGGGCGTCTCCACCAAGACTAAAGCGGGACTCGTCACTGAAAATGACCCGCTGCCATTCTGAGTCACTCCATGACAGTCTGGTACGACACCACTGCAGTCTTTGGTGACGGTGACGTGGTGTTAAGGACAGTCGTCGTAACGGTCTGTGTGCATGTAGTCCTGCATGGTGCAGCCGCCTGCTAACCGAGTGACTCATGGAGGACATCACTGCTCGCTGGATGTCTGTAGTTGTGGCTGTTGGGTCAGTCAGGTGCAGCGATAAGGTCCGCCCTTGCTTACGTCACATGAGCCGCCAAGTGTGAAACTTGAACCAGTGGTATGTCTCATGATGTCAAACCCACCCACCAAGTTTCATTCCAGTCGGTTGACTCCTTCTGGGTGCAGCTATTTGTGCAGTGTTTTTGCACACCCCATTGTAGATGTAACCTGATTACGTTTAACAACTGGAACTCCAGCTAGAAGCCTGAGATGGACAAAATGTCCTCTGGAAGATGTGGACAACTTTAAACAGCTCTTAAACTATAGAAGCTTAGAAAACTATAGAGCCCTAAAAGCCTCACTCAGTAGGAGCCAAAGCAGTGATACCGCACTTTCAGCTACTTGGAGGCTGCATGGTACCACCCATACAAAGCTGTGCCACGTGAGTCACCCCCGGCCTCGTTAGAGGAGACATGTGTTGGTGTGGTGAGTTTAAATGTGGTGCTGTGGAAATACGGATATGATAAATTTGATAAATGTAAATAAATAGAATTAAAGCCTTTGTCTATATGGCCTAGCATCCAGTGAAATTGAAGTTTCTAGAGGGGGTGAATTTTGTGTGAACCTCAAGAAGGCTTCAAGGTCTTGGACCTGTAGGACCAGACACAAGTCCAGACATGGGAGAAGACTTGAAAAAGTTTTTAGTCACTTGGAGATAATCATTCCTCAATGGGAACATGTTGGAAGACTTCTTGGAGATGGTGGTAACTAACGGAGAGAATGGAGTGTTGGAAAAGATGGGTGACCACCTTATCACCCAGCAGACCCAGTTTCCCTTCAGATCCCATGCCCAGGTATGATGCTTCATTGTGCATGACCAGCAATAAAGCTCCAGGTGCTCGTGGACCTTGTTGCGGGGTAGCTTGCTGACCTAGTACCATTGTCTATGATGGTGTGGGCTGTTGGGAAGATCCTCACGGACAGTCGGAGGCAACAGGGAGAACGGAAATATGAAATGGTGGCAGAGCTGAGTACTGCCCACCACTGGAGATGGTGGTGCAGGAGGAGTTAGCACTGGAGTGTTTTCTGATCAGGCTGCTGCCGAAGGGGTCACGTGCAGATCACTAAACAAGCCAGTCTTCAAGAGGCTGTTGTTGAAGCAGTGAAGACACCCCATGAGTATTGTCCATCAAACAAATACTCAGTGAAGATACCCCATGAGTAGCATTCACTAACCGATACTTAGTGAAGACACCCCATGAGTATTGTCCATCCAAAGAATACTCAGTACAGCCACCCCATGAGTATCGTTCATCAAAAGAATACTCGCTGAGGACACCCCATAGGTATCATCCATCAAATGAATACTCAGTGAAGACACCCCATGAGTATCATCCATTCAGAGAATACTCAGTACAGCCACCCCAAGAGTATCATCCATCAAACCAATACTCAGTGAAGATACCCTGTGAGTATCGTCCATTAAAAGAATACTCATTGAGGACACCCCATGAGTATCAAAACCATCTGAGGAACCATAGGTATCATCCATCAAATGAATACTCAGTGAAGACACCCCATGAGCATCGTCCATCAAACCAATACTCAGTGAAGACACCCCATGAGTAGCATTCACTAACCGATACTTAGTGAAGACACCCCATGAGTATCGTCCATCAAAAGAATGCTCACTGAGGACACCCCATAAGTATCATCCATCAAATGAATACTCAGTACAGCCACCCCATGAATATCATCCATTCAGAGAATACTCAGTACAGCCACCCCATGAGTATCGTCCATCAAACCAATACTCAGTGAAGATACCCTGTGAGTATCGTCCATTAAAAGAATACTCATTGAGGACACCCCATGAGTATCTGCCTTCAAACCAATACCCAGTGAAGACACGCCATGAGTATCACCCATCAAAAGAATACTCAGTAAAGCCACCCCATGAGTATCATCCACTAACCAATACTCAGTGAAGATACTCCATGAGTATCATCCACTAACCAGTACTCAGTGAAGATACTTCATGAGTATCATCCACTAACCAGTACTCAGTGAAGATACCCCATGAGTATCGTCCATCAAAAGAATACTCAGTGGAACCAACCCATGAGTATCATCCACCAACTGAAACTATCCAGCCAACAGCATCCAAGGGGTTCCTGTGGGGGTCCTGTCCATTGAAGAACAGGGTAACACAGTATACAGAGAAACAGATGGACTGCAGTCTGTACCTGTAGAACTACAGAGTGCCCTGTATGGTCAGTGGAGCTGGTAAAGTGGACACTGAGTGTAGATCCAGGGAGGTCTGTATGTGTAATTACTGTTATTTAATGCTGTTCTTGGCTGGTATATACGTTGAGGAGGAAGGCAATGTGGAAGTTGTTTTCTGTTGTCTTGGTGGGCGCTGCAGGTTGTAGGCTAAGAAGGAGCTCTTACATAATGTAGCCTACATGGAGAACATGAGCGCTGTGTTTGAAAAAAAAAAGAGAGAGAGAGAGAGAGAGAGAGAGAGACAGAGAGAGAGAAAAGGGCTTTATGTATATTTCATCAGAGCCATTGCAGGGCTCCCCTCACCCAACGCTGAGGTGAAGTGTTCGTTTGTTTACCGCTGCAGAATAGGCTGCTTGGGGCGATCAATATCATGTTTATTTATAGGCTATCTGTGGGCTGGGGAGTTTAGAACTGGAAACGGCTTAAGTTGGCTCCGCAGCGCCGGAGAGGAACTTTCGCTGTGCTGCTTTGTTGCTTTGCTGCGGGTGGGTTTGGGAGCAGAAAGCAGGGGGTCAGGAAAGAGGAGCATGGGGAAATAACCGTCTGGAGGAGAAAGCACCCCCTTTTCAGTCGTAAACCATTTGCTCTGTGAAGTCAAGTAGGCTTTGATGGATCTCGGAAGATGGCGCGTAGTGGCCGCAGGTGTAGGAGGCGTAAACACGCCCCATAGGAATAGATACTGCAAGTTCCGTCTGTCTGCTTTTTTATCCGGTGCTTCATTTTTCAGCAGACTGGCGAGAGGAGGAACTTCAGAGGAGCTGCTGTACAGGCGGGTTGGTCTGCCGGACAGGGTTCTGGACTATACAACGTTCTGGGCAGCTGTTCTTTTTGAGTCTTGGTTTTCCTGGTGGTTCCTCCTCATGTTCTTACATTGTTTTTCCTTTTGAGTCTTGGTCCCTCAGTGGTTCTTTCTCATCCTCTTAAGGAGTTCCCCCTTTTGAGTCTTGATTCCTCACAGTGGTTCTTCCTCCTGCTCTTGGAGAGTTTCTGCCTTTGAGTCTTGGTTCCTCTCAGTGGTTATTCCTTGATATCTCTTTTTGAGTCTTGCTTCCTCTCAGTGGTTCCCCCTTGTTATCTCTTTTTGAGTCTTGGTCCCTCAGAGTATTTCTTTCCCATTCTCTTAAAGAGTTCCTCATTCTGAGTCTCGGTTCCCCTCAGTGGTTCTTTCTCATCCTCTTAGGGAGTTTCTCCTTTTGAGTCTTGTTCCTCTTAGTGGTTTCTCCTGTTGTCTCTTTTTGAGTCTTGTTCCTCTCAGTGATTCCTCCTCATGGTCTTCTTTTGAGTCTTGGTTTCTCTCTGTGGTTCTTTTCCATCGTCTTAGGGAGTTTCTCCTTTTGAGTCCTGGTTCCTCTCAGTGATTCCTCCTGATGGTCTCCTTTTGAGTCTTGGTTCCTCTCAGTGATTCCTCCTGATGGTCTCCTTTTGAGTCCTGGTTCCTCTTAGTGGCTCCTCCTCATGATCTCATATTGAGTCTTGGTTCCTATCAGTGGTTCCTCCGTATGGTTTCTTTTTGGATCTTGGCTCCTCTACATGGTTTCTCTTGATGTTCTCCTTTTGAATCTTTGTTCCTCTTAGTGGTTCCTCCTCATCATCTTCTTTTGAGTCTTGTTCCTTCAGAGAGATGTTTTTATCCTCTTAGGAAGCTTCTGCATTGTATGTTTGGTATTCTGTGGTTCTTCCACATGGGATTCTCTTTTTAAGGTCTTGGTTTTGGAGGTTCCTTCTTATGGTCTTTGAGAGTTTCTCCATTTGAGTATTCGGTCTTCTTGATGGTTTTAAATGTTTTTTCCTTTTGACTCCTGGTTTCTCACAACGGTTCTTCCTAGTTCTCTGAGAGTTTCTTCGTTCGAGTTTAGGTTTCTCTCAGTGATTCTTCTTCAGACTCTTAGAAAGTTTGTTCTTTGGATTGCTGGTTCCTCCTCGTGTTCTGAGGGAGTTTTTTCTTTTGAGTCTTAGTTCCATTAAGTGCTTTCCCCTCATGCTCTTAGATTTTCCAGACAGTGGATGGGCTGTTTTGGACAATGTTTGCTGTAGAAATATCTGTTTACTGTAGGACTAAATTTAGCTAAATGGAAAGTTGAGAGTCTGGCCAAACTTGTAGACCCTCTAATGGTTTTAGAACAAAGCAGTTTTCAGCACTTCGGAAAGGTGAATGACCCTGAAGGAGTAAGAAACTGATTAAATGAGGAATGTCTTGTGAAAAGGCACTTCTTACAGTTGGACGTTCTCCTCTTAGTTTCTGCTTCTGCTCTGGGCTTTTCAAAGCCTGTTTAGAAAAGCTGCCACTGCAAGGAGAACAAACTCTTCCAAAACTTAGGACCCAACAAAGCTTGCACTGTAATCTCCACAGGCCACTATTAAAAACAAGCTCGAAAAATCCATAATCTCCTTTTGCTCACGCAGGACTTATTTATAGAGATGCCATCTGTGACTCCTCACTGCAGAGACTCCTCGCTGGCCTCGGGCGAGTCGATAAAGGCCGCAGTAAACTAGGAGAAAGGGATAAAGAAAAGTTTGGTGTGATTATTCACAGGTGATGACGTGCCGCTCCGCCTGTGCTGTTAGCCATCTGATCTACTACAGAGAGTCAGGAGTGTTTGTGTGTTTGTTTTTGTGGTCTTTCCAGAACCTACACATCCTGGACAACCTTCAGAAGCAAGGTACTCCACCAACAATATAATCCTCCACTGATGAGGTTGAGGTTCTGGACTCTGGGGTGGTCAGCCTATTGTTCTGAGAACACCAGGAGCTTCTTTGTTGGATATGTGGGTCACCTTTTCCCAGCAAGGAGTTTCTTGAACAGCTACACCTCCTTCAGACCTCCATAGTGTTGGGGTGTCTTCTCCCAGTAGAAGGATGGACAGGCAGGAATACCTATAGATTGAATTCTCAGATCTGAAGCAAGAGTGGAACTTGATGTTCTCAAAGCGCTGTGAATCTAATAGGGGGACAGAGTTGGTGGGTCTACCAGGTCTTCCAGGTGGTTGTTAGGAGTCTCATTTTCTCCGCCGCTTGTTTTATTTTTTCGAGTTTGGAAACTTCAGTTATTTTTCTTTGGGATGGTGGCTTATTTTGTTTGTGTACTTAATGCTTGTTTTGCCTGGAAGTGAAATAAATCAAGGGTCCATTACATAGAGGTACTTAGTATACAATGTAGGACCCGGGGTCCCAACAGAGTACAAAAACAAAGCCTGTGTGTGCGTGTGCAGGTGTATTAAGAGGGTTATTATTGTGACAGAGAGTGATGGTAATCATGGCGGAGGGAGTGTACCAGCACTGTGGAGCTGCTGGGAGCTTCCTCCTTTAATACCTGTCTCATAAATATGGCGTTAATTACAGCAAGCCTGGGAGACTAACTGCACCCCAGAGGAACATAAGTCTTCCTCCAACACAACTGCTCAGGCAAACAGAGACATCCGTTTCCTCTCCCAGCTCCTTAGTTAGTGTGCGTGTGTCTCCATGGTGGAAAACAAACTGAGCTGTGTGGCAGATTTTCTCCACTTCCCATCTGCATTTGCTTTATTATACTATACCTTTAAATATATATTTACACCCCCCAAGCACTTTATTAGAAACCCCTCTAGTACCTTCACGTTGCAGGTGTAGCTCGTTCGTTAATCCATTCTCTTTTCTTTCAGCAATGGTCAGTTTCTGAGCACAGTATGGTGGTTCACCCAACGTAGCAGTGAGACCGACATGTAAAAGCCAGGATGTCTTATACACTCGAACCAGCACCACCCATACAACCAACCAAGAACACCACCATGAACCTCATTAACACTACGATCAACACCACCATGAACACTATCATTAACTCTTCCATAAACACTTCCGCATGTATCAACTTGTACACCACCATGAAACACTACCACACACATCACCATCAGCTCCACCACAAACACTACAACGACCAGCACCATGCACACCTCCTTGAACACAACCACGGATGTTACTGTGAACACCACCATCAACATTTTCATAAACACTGCCATAAACACATCCAAGAACACCACCATTAACACAATCATGAACACTACCATAAAAGCACTGCCCTAAAGACATTACAATGAACACTATCACAAACACCACCAGGAACAATACCATTGACTCTATCACAAGCACCATTGTCAATAACCCTATCACACACATCACTGTCAACTCCACCATGAACACTATGATGGCAGCACCATAAACACTACCTTGAATACTACCATCGCCTCTACCATAAACACAACCATCAACATCTCCATGAACACTACCATAAACACTACCGTGAACACCACCATGGACACAACCAAGAACACTACCATTAACAAAATTATGAAGACCAAACACTACACATCACCATCAGAACCACAAACTACAACGACCAGCATCATGCACACCTCTGAACACAACCACTGATGTTACTGTGAACACCACCATCACACTTTCATAAACACTGCCATAAACACACATCCTACACCACCATAAACACCATCATGAACACTACCATAAACACTACCGTGAACACCATCATGGACACAACCAAGAACACCACCATTAACACCATCATGAAGACCACCATGAAACACTATCACACACATCACCATCAGCTCCACCACAAACACTACAACGACCAGCACCATTCACACCTCCTTGAACACAACCACTGATGTTACTGTGAACACCACCATCAACACTTTCATAAACACTGCCATAAACACATCCAAGAACACCACCATAAACACCATCATGAACACTACCATAAACACTACCGTGAACACCATCATGGACACAACCAAGAACACCACCATTAACACCATCATGAAGACCACCATGAAACACTATCACACACATCACCATCAGCTCCACCACAAACACTACAACGACCAGCATCCTGCACACCTCCTTGAACACAACCACTGATGTTACTGTGAACGCCACCATCAACACTTTCATAAACACTGCCATAAACACAACCAAGAACACCACCATAAACACCATCATGAACACTACCATAAAAGCACTGCCCTAAAGACACTACAATGAACACTATCACAACACCACCAGGAACAATACCATTAACTCTACCACAAGCACCATTGTCAATAACCCTACCACACACATCACTGTCAACTCCACCATGAACACTATGATAAACAATCCCTTGAATACTACCATCGCCTCTAAACCATCAACATCTCCATGAACACTACCATAAACACTACCATGAAAACACCCCAATGGACACAACCAAGAACACCACTATAAACACCATCATGAAGACCATTGGGACCAATATCATGAAAGCACTACCATGTCACCATAATGAAGACCATCATGAACACTACCATGAACACTACCACGAACAATCCCATAAACAATACTACAGGCTCTACAATTAACACCACCACAAACCAACAAAACTGCTCTTTATTCTGCTCTTTAAGCCTAAACGTGTTATGTCCATCTGTCACTGGTTCATTAATTCGGCTCTAATGTATCTATGTCCAAAGTTATTAATTATATATCATGTATATTTATTGAACGCAATCACTAGGCCATCAGAATAGTTTTATGACAGCTCCCTGTACATAATCATCTAGTGTGGAAAGCCATTATGGAGTGAATCCTAATTTATTAGACTTTTTAACCTTTTTAAAGCATACCATATATAACCTCTTGACCTTCTGAGAGGCAAACGATCATGAATCAGTATCAAACACGAGACTGTATATAGTAAAATCAGACTGTTTGCTTCCACTTCTGCTTATAAGACGGGGCTTTTCATAGCCTGTTGACATTGCAAGGACACTAAACTCTGACTCAATGTACAAAGCTTATACTATAATCTCCACAGCCCTATTAAAAAGCATGCTCCACATAAATCCACAATTTCTAGTCACCCCAGGCATTAGGGGGCTGGACCCATATTTCTGGACAACAGGACAAGCTATTTGAAGCACTGCAGGTCTATGAGATCCACCCTCAGCACCAGCAATGTCCTCTGTACATCCACCAGACCAAAGAGAGAGTTTGACCATACTCTTTGCCCAATGGGAAAAACATCTAGCTTCTTAAGTCACTGGGTGCTTCAGTTTAAACAAACTAACACGGCACTGTGGCACTAACACCAGCCCTCTCTGTGCTCAACCTGTACACCTCTCAGACACGCAATGTGGTGATGCCTCATCAGTTGGGGTCAGAGATCCAGAGATGTAGAGTGGCAACACTGCCTCCTGGTGGTCATGCAAGTTCCTGCATTGTCCAGTGATGTAAAGTGAGGTCAATTAGAGGTTAAATTGACTGAGTGATATAAATGAAGCTCTGTCAACAGACGGGCTGAGTTCACCGAGCGACTGGCACGTCTGAAAGAGTGAGATCTGGAAAAGCCAAGTACTTACGACCTTGTAAATGATCTTGTATTGAAGACGTGCACCAACTCTGTTTTGTTATATGTGCTTTATTCGTGTTGTGTGAGCGAAAGTCTGAATTTGTATTCATTTGTATTTTTTTAGAACCAAGTGAAACATGCAAATCCTGAACCACCCCCTCAAAACAAAGGGTCAATTCTGCCAGAAAGACTTGAAAGTCAAAAGTGAGGAAAAATAATTTTCAGCGATTAATAAGGTGTGCAATATGAAGAGTAATGATTCCTAAGAGTCTTTGGTGTCGGCCCTGTTCTAAAAGCCCAGGTCTCAGAGTGTTCAGACCCCCACAGATCCTGCTGGATAGGCATGGGTGGACCCTACTCACTGGAGAACAAGACCAGGACCAAACTCTTGGTGGTGGTTGCGGAGAAAGGAGGAGAACATTGAAACACTGGCACCTGAAAGCGGTAGAACAGGAACTTAAGTTGAATCCCTTTAAAGGCAGGTGGCAAACTGCGACTGCCCACAAGCAAAAGTAGGTTTTCCATTAGGGTGATTATCCAATATACAAATATTCTGAAAAACATGGATATACATTCATAACGTATAAAATAATCCTTTAATAAAATATGTATATGTACATATGTATTATTGTCATATGGTATTGTATGTTGCAGCCATACATTAGATATGTAAGTTTATTAAAACAATATACACTATATTGCCAAAAAGTATTCCCTCACCCATCCAAATCATGGAATTCTGATGTTCCAATCACTTCCATGGACACAGGTGTATAAAACCAAACATCTAGGAATGCAGACTGTTGCTACAGATGTTAGTGAGAGAACGGGTCGCTCTCAGGAGCTCAGTGAACTCCACCATGGTACCGTGATAGCCACCTGTGCAACAAGTCCAGTCTTGGAATTTCCTCCCTACTGAATATTCCACAGTCCACTGTCAGTGGGATTATAACACAGTGGGAGTGATTGGGAACAACAGCAGCTCAGCCACGAAGTGGTAGGCCATGTGTAATGACAGAGCGTGGCCTGAGAATGCTGAGGCACCTAGTGTGCAGAGGTCACCAACTGTCTGGAGAGTCAATCACTACAGACCTCCAAACTTCATGCGGCCTTCAGGTCAGCTCAGGAACAGTGTGTAGAGCTTCGTGGAATGGGTTTCCATGGCCGAGCAGCTGCATCCAGGCTTACATCACCAAAAGCCAATGCTGAGCATCAAATGCAGTGGTGTAAAGCTCCATCACTGGATTCCAGAGCACTTCTGGAAGAATGGTCAGAAATTCCCATAAACCATTCCTAAACCTTGTGGAAAGCCTTCCCAGAAGAGTTAAAGCTGATATAGCTGGGCCGACATCATATTAAACCCAATGGGTTAAGAATGGGATGTCACTTAAGTTCAGTTATGTGTGAAGGCAGTTGCGGTTGCCAGGAGTAACGAGCCTTCATAACATTAGCTTCAATCCATGTTATTGTAACTACAGGCTGTTCCAAATTGTATTGGACTGTTGAACATATACGGTTCACGCGGTGTGTAGGAGACACAGGGAGACTGACCATTGTATTCATTCCATACCTGACCCAGCTGCCTGGCAGTGGCTTCCTGTATCCTGACCTCACTAACTCCCCTTGGACTAGGTTGGCATTCTGTAAAGATTGCCAGGCCCATTCCACCGTCCAGGAAATGTTCTCTCTGTTAAAATAAATGGCTTCCGTTCACTGAAGAGAGCCACTCTGATGCCCTGTGGTGAACGAAAACATATCATCTCTGTCCGAAGAGAAACCAGTATCTCCAAAATGGCAACTTTACAGGACAGCCCAAAAACCTCATTGAATGCAAGTCAGTGGAACCCGAGGTATTTCGGTTTGGGAACATTTCTGTTGGGCTAATCATCATGGAATTCTCAGGATTTTTTGCAGCTGTATTCTCCGAATTTGGAATCGGAAAATATAAATGCTGTTACATGCAAGTTTACACTTCCCGGCACCAAATCATAACATTCAAAACACATTTTACAGTTTTTTGGGTTTTTTTAGCCTACGTTTAGCCTGGGGTTGTTATACAGTAGTGTCAAAATGTAATATTAGATGGATGCATGGATGTAGCCATTTACATTTAGCATGGATGCAGCCAATTTGATTTAGCATGGATGCAGCCAATTTGATTTAGCATGGATGTAGCCTTTTAGATTTAGCATGGAAGTAGCTATTTACATTTACCATGGGTGTAGCCATTCAGACTTAACATAGATGTAGCCATTTAGATTTAGCATGAGTGTAGCTGTTTAGATTTAGCATGGGTGTAGCCAATTTGATTAAGCATAGATGTAGCCATCTAGATTTAGCATGGGTGTAGCCAATTTGACTGAGCATAGATGTAGCCATTTTGATTTAGCATGGGTGTAGCCAATTTGATTTAGCATGGATGTAGCCAATTTGATTTAGCATGGATGTAGCCTTTTTGATTTGGTATGGATGTAGCTATTTAGACTTAGCATAGATGTAGCCATTTATATTTAACAAGGGTGTAGCCAATTTGATTTAGCATGGATGTAGCCATTTGGATTAAGCATGGGTGTAGCTATTTAGATTTAGCATGGATGTAATTTGTAGCTATTTACTATTTACCATGGGTGTAGCCATTAGATTTAGCATTGTAGCCATCATGGGTGATTTAGCATGGGTGTAGCCAATTTGTTTTGATTGAGCATAGATGATAGCCTTTTAGATTTAGCATAGCCATTTAGATGTAGCATGAGTGTAGCCATTTAAACTTAGCATAGATGTAGCCATTTATATTTAGCATAGATGTAGCCATTTAGATTTAGCATGCCAGTAAGTGTAGCCAGTTTGATTGAGCATAGATATAGCCATTTAGATGTAGCATGAGTGTAGCCATTTAAACTTAGCATAGATGTAGCCATTTAGATTTAGCATGGATGTAGCCATTTTGATTTAGTATGGATGTAGCCATTTAAACTTAGCATGGATGTAGCCATTTATATTTAACATGGGTGTAGCCATTTTGATTTAGCATGGGTGTAGCCAATTTGACTGAGCATAGATATAGCCATTTAGATGTAGCATGAGTGTAGCCATTTAGACTTAGGATAGATGTAGCCATTTAGACTTAGCATAGATGTAGCCATTTAGATTTAGCATGGGTGTAGCCATTTGGATTAAGCATGGGTGTAGCCATTTAGATTTAGCATGGGTGTAGCCATTTGGATTAAGCATGGGTGTAGCTATTTAGATTTAGCATGAGTGTAGCCATTTTGATTTAGCATGGGTGTAGCCAATTTGACTGAGCATAGATATAGCCATTTAGATGTAGCATGAGCATAGCCATTTAGACTTAGCATAGATGTAGCTATTTAGATTTAGCATGGGTGTAGCTATTTAGAATTAGCATAGATGTAGCTATTTAGAATTAGCATGGGTGTAGCTATTTAGAATTAGCATGGGTGTAGCTAAACAACTTCATAATTCAGAGGAGTGGAGGGTGTGGGGGTGGGGTACCAAACCTAATGGGTTTGGAACATTTCTATTTACCACATGACAGCAATTTTCCAAAACACAATTCATTTCCCCACTGACACTTCCATGGAAGTCTGCGTCCGAACAGCAGAGATGATGGGGAGAGTGTGAAGGCTGGGTGAGTGGGAGTGCTTGCTGAGTAGAGCCGCAGATCGGCCTGTGGAATCATGGGAAGTATCCGTATGGATTTTTGATCCGTCTCTTCATCCTGAGTATGCATCCTACAGAAGGTAGCCCCCCTCCCACATCTCCTCCGCATCCCCCCAGAGGTGAGCGAGAACTGCGGCGCAAACACAAAAGCACACCCACTCACTCACTCACTCACTCACATCTGCTAAATGACCATTCAAACAGAATGATCTGGCCAGCTCTGATCCATCAGACACATTGATTACCTCCCTCCTTCTCTCCACTCCTCCTTTCTTCCTCTCTCTCTGTTGGAAGTGTTGGCTAAGAGAAGGTAATGAGGAGCTGTCAGCTCGGTCCAGGTAAACAAATCAATGGCACCTGGACTGCGGGAGCTTGCAAGGTCAACTCTCTCTCTCTCTCTCTCTCTCTCTCTCTCTCTCTCTCTCTCTCTCTACACCTCTCCCTCTCCCACCCCTTCCCTCTTTTTCTTTCGCTCTCTCTCTTTCCCTCTTTCTGTCTCTCCTTCCTTCTCTTGCTCTCTCTTTCCTTTATCTCTCCCTCTCCCCCTCTCTTTCTCTCTCCCTCTTTTGCTTTCTTTATCTCTCCCACACTTTCTCTCTCTCTACTCTCTCTTTCTTCCTCCCTCTCTCCACTCTCTCTTTACCTCTCTTCTTCTTTCTTTCTCTCTCCCCCACTCTCTTTCTCTCTTTCTTTCTTTCTTTCTTTCTTTCTTTCTTTCTCTTCCTCTTTCTCTCTTTCTCTCTTCCTCTCCCTATCTTTCTCTCCCTCGCTTTCTTTCTCCTTCTTTTCCTTTCCCTCTCCCTTTCATTCTCTGTCCCCCCACTTGCTTTCTTTCTCTCCCTCTTTTTCTCCCTCTATCCATTTCTCTCTTTCTCTCCCTCTTTCTTTCTCTCTGCCCCACTCTCCTTCTCTCTCGTTCTTCTTTCTCGCTCTCTCCCTCACTCTTTATTTCTCTCTCCTTCTTTCTCTTTCTTTCTCTCTCCCCCACTCTCTTTCTCTCTTTCTTTCTCTCTTCTTTCTTGTTCTCTTTCTCTTCCTCTCTCTCCCTCTCCCTATCTTTCTCCCCCTCGCTTTCTTTATCCTTCTTTTCCTTTCCCTCTCCTTTTCATTATCTGTCTCCCCCACTCGCTTTCTTTCTCTCCCTCTTTTTCTCCCTCTATCCATTTCTCTCTTTCTCTCCCTCTTTCTTTCTCTCTGCCCCACTCTCCTTCTCTCTCTTTTTTCTTTCTCTCTCTCCCTCACTCGTTCTCTTTCGCTCTCTTCCCCTTTCTTTCTCTCTCCTTTCCATTTCTCTCTCTGTTTCTTTCTCTCCCTCCCCACTCTCTTTTTCTCTCTCTTTCTCTCTGCTTTCCCTTTTTTTTTCTTTCTCTCTTTCTTTTTCTCTCCCCCACTCTCCTTCTCTCTGTCCCCTCACTCTCTTTCTCTCTCTTCCTTTCTCTCTTCCTCTCTTTCTCCCCTTCTCTTTGCTGTCCTTATTCCCCCCCCCCCCCTCTCTCTCTCTCTCTCTCTCTCTCCCACACTTTCTCTCTCTCTCCTCACTCTTTCTTTCTTCCTCTCTCCCCTCTCTCTCTCTCTCTCTCTCAGTGAAGACCCCTCAGCCCTATGGAGGTCTGAAAGGAGGGGTTATTTGGATGGTCAGAAGAAGCAGAAAACCAGCTAAACCAACTTCTAAGACTGAACTTTGGAGGTGTGTCTCTTTGAGGAGCTGAAAGTGAGTCCCTTCCTTTCCCTCTGACTCTCTTTCCCCTTTTTGGTCTTGTCTGTAGTGTTTACACTGTCAGTGTAGATGGTTGTGAATGGCCACACTGACCCCTCGCAACCTTCAGCTTTCCTCCAGCCAGATGAAGAACTGGTGCCGCAGTTTGCTTATCAGTTTCCGTTGCTAACGTAACAAATTACCGGCCTATTGAATGCCAGTCAAATCTAATTATTATGTTTTTAATTCAGTAAATGAAGGAGCTGTTAATGTGAATTTCTGGGATGATGACTAATTAGTTTCATTTAAATAAAGTTTCCTTGCTGATTGCTTCCGTCTGGAAGGACCTCTTTAGGTTCCTTATGTACCGCCACAGTAGTTACCTAGAGGGAGCCTGAACCAACATTGCCCTCCCTGTATGTAGGGAACACACTACATGCTACACTGTACTACACTGCACACTATAAAACAAAAAGACACACCGGTCTTTGCCCTCAGCATTCTGGGATCTGTAGGAATAACTTAGAACGCTGCTGGTGACCCTCCGTACTGATGAGTTCTCAGCTTTCAGGATGTTAGAAATGTTCCCATGTTTGGTTGTTAGGAGCTGTGGAGAGCCCAGCTAGGCCCAACTCAACCCAACCCCACCCAATGCAACCCAAACCAGTCCAACGCAACACAACCCAACCCATACAACAAAACCTAGCCCAATGCAACCAAGCCCAACTCAGACCAGCCCCTTCCCACCCAACCCAGCCCAATCCAGTACAACCCATCCCAGCCCAACGCCACTCAGCTCAACTCAATCCAGCTCAATGCAAACTAGCCCAGTGCAGACCAGCCCAATGCAACCCAGCCTCTCCACCAACACGCTACTTACAGTACACTAACGTATACACTTACTGAGTTACTGTACACCAACACACTACTTACAGTACACTAACACATTACACTTACTGAGTTACTGTACACCAACACACTACTTACAGTACACTAACACATTACACTTACTGAGTTACTGTACACCAACACACTACTTACAGCACACTAACGCATTACACTTACTGAGTTACTGTACACAACACACTACTTACAGTACACTAACACATTAAACACTTACTGCGTTTACTGTAAACACAGACACACTACTGTACAGCGCACTAAACACATTACACTTATACTGAGTTTACTGTACACCAACCCACACTACTTACAGCACACTAACACATTACCACTTCTGAGTTCTGATACCCCAACACACTACTACAGATTACACTAAAACACATTACCACTTACTCAGGTTGCTGTTACACCAACACACTACTTACAGTACACTAACGCATTACACTTACTCAGTTACTGTACACCAACATGCTACTTACAGTAACCCTAACGCAATTACACACTTACTGAGTTACCTGTACAACCAACCACATACTTACAGCACACTAACGCATTACACTTTACGTGAGTTACTGTTACACCGACCCGCTACTTACAGAACACTAACACATTACCACTTACTGAGTTTTACCTGTTACACCAACGACGCTACTTACAGCACACTAACACATTACCACTTACTGAGTTACTGTACCACCAACACAAACTACTTACAGCACACTAACACACATTACACTACTGAGTTTACTGTACAGACCAGACACGCTACTTACAGGCACACATAACGCATTACACTTTTTACTGAGTTACTGTACCACCAAAACCACTTACTTTACAGTACAACGTAACACCATTACACTTACTGAGTTGCTCAGACACCTAACACACTACTTACATTACACTAACACATTACACTTAACTGAGTTTACTGTACACCAACATGCTACTCACAGTACACTACGGACATTACACTTACTGAGTTTTACTGTTAAACCAACACACTACTTACAGCACACTAACACATTACACTTTACTGATTTCTGTACACGCAACACGCTACTTACAGCACACTAAACACATTACACTTACTGAGTTACTGTACACCACACACACTACTTACAGCACACTAACACATTACACCTTACTGAGTTACTGTACAACGACACGGCTACTTACAGCACACTAACACCATTACACTTTACTGATTTTACTGTACACCAACACACTACTTTACAGCACACTAACACATTACACTTACTGAGTTTACTGTAAAACCCACACACTACTTACAGTACACTAACACCTTAACACTTTACTGAAGTTACTGTACACCAAACACACTACCTTACAGTCCACTAACACATTACCACTTACTGAGTTTACTGTATCACCAACTACACTTACTTACAGCACAGGGGCTAACAATTTACACTTACTGAGTTACTGTACACCAACACGCTACTTACAGTACACTAACGCATTACACTTACTGAGTTACTGTACACTAACACGCTACTTACAGTACACTAACACATTACACTTACTGAGTTACTGTACACCTACACACTACTTACAGTACACTAACACACTACACTTACTGAGTTACTGTACACCAACACACTACTTACAGTACACTAACACATTACACTTACTGAGTTACAGTGAAGCGGTGAACTAATTTACACTATAGTAGCCCTGAAGTAGCCAACAAGTAATAGAAGTTTAAACCCTACCATTTTCCCCTGCTGTTTGTATATAAGGTCACTGCAGCTACTCTGAGTTTAATAATGGAGAACACTATGAGCTGGTGTTTATAGTAGTGTTCTATAATAGATATGCAGTATACATTGTCTTAAAGGGGCAGCAGCAATAATTTGAAGGTGAAGAAATGCAGTGCTGTATTCATTGCTATTGTAGTCTAAAATGTGTGTATGGCATGTGGTAGTTGTGAAGCTGTACCAAGGACATCCAGGACATTTGGGTCATTCTATTTCTGCCTGTCCCTATATGGTCACTCTGTCACACCTGTGCCTTGTTGCCTCTGTTGTAGACACCTAAGCAAACTCTTATGTGTCAAAGTCTATTTTGCCACAGCTCTGTGAATGGATTTTTGGATCAGTTTGTCTGTGTATCCATGCGCACAAGAAATAAAGATTGATTCTACAGTCACTTGGCTTCCTGGCTTTCAGGTGGGTTAGGATTCCACAAAGGAGAAAGATGCGAACCCATTACAGGACAGGTTGTATACTGTATACACGTTGTTAAAGTTTCCAAGCATTACTGGTTAGTCGCCATTCCATATATGGACACTAAACTGGAAATGTGATCTCATAAAATCCAACATATTTCCATATACCCATTGATTAACCTATAGCACTGCCCATTCAAAGTGAAATGATAGAGAATTCCTCATCCATGGCTGGTTGCTCTTTGAATAAGGCACAATACAGGACAGCTAATCAGAACAGAGCTCCTTGGTTCCATTAGTGTCCAAAAAAAACCCAAAAAAACAACAAGCATCTCCAAAATGGTAACTCAACAGATGACAAAAACCTGATTTAAGTTTAATGTAAGTCAAGGGAACCAGACTTTTTTCCAAACGACTTTGGGCCATTTCCGTTGGTCCATTTATTATGTAATTTTCACAACAGCAGCTGCAGTATTCAAAAGATGCATAAAAGTTTTTGACAAAAAAAAGAGATACATGTTTTTCATTGGACTATAGCGATATAATGCCTTAAAGGCCTAGTAACAAAAACAGCTGACTGTATTTGGTACATAAAACTTAGGTATTAAGCCCGTTTCCAAACAAATGTAACTTGGCATATACAGTATTATATGGCAGAAACATTTTGTGACATGAGCATTACATTGCATTTTCATATATCACATTTGTTTGTTTGTTTATTGATTAAATAAACTGTATGTAGATGATATCGACAATATTACCCACACATGAGATCAACAATTAACCTGATGTGTTGATATGACTGCTTGTTGGCATTCCCACCATGTGATGTACAGCTATACACATATATATATTTGTGCAAAAAGACAAAAACTAGCATCCTGCTCTGACAAGACAGGCAGTTCTGCAAATTAAAAATGATAGAACCAGCTCAAAATCAGCTGAAAAGACAATTCATCCTAAGTGGCAATCACCGGGGACCAAGCACCATAAGCCCAATTCGACCCTGATGTTTATCAACGCCAACAGTTTGTAATATTATATAAGCACTGAGTTCCTATCTCTTACAAAGACTTGAAGATACACTATATGGACACAAAAGTATTGGGACACCCTACAAAAGCGTCCCATAATAACATCCCATTCTGTGTCCATAGGCATTAATACGATGCTGGTCCCCCATGTGCAGCTATTTTAACGCTTCATGAGCATGTTATGCACACAGCCATGCAACCGATGTAGGAGCTTTTCAAATGCAGTACACTATAAAAGCCCTTCCAAGCTGCCTGACCCCTCGGAGTGAACTGTCAGCACTCCACTGGGAGCTGTGTTTAGTGTTTGAAGAACTGAGAGAACTGCACCCCTCCTTGTCCTCAAAATAAACCCCTGCCATCCACCATGTCACCCACCCTTCCTTCACTTTCCCATCTCTAACTCTCTCCCTGCCTGTCTACTACAATATCTGTTAATCCATCTCTCAGTTACTGTCAGTTATCATCTGTCACTACCCTCCTACTATATATAATATTATTACCAGTGTTGGGCCGGCTACTCATAACAGCTATCCATTACAAATGACCAATTACATAATACATGCCAATGGAATTTTATACAGATTTCACATTTGTACTAACTGGGAAGTCTGGGAAAAAAAACATTAGTCCTTTTAGATCTCTATTTAGAAAGAAGCTTTTTAAAGGAGGCCTGCTACTATTGCTGCCTTCAAACAAGACATAGGCAGTTATGCTTTGTTAAAATAATAACTAGTCAAAAACTGTTAGAAATACAGTATAGCCCAAATGGCAATCATTGGGGTCCAAGCACTGGAGAGGAAGTACATAGAATTCATACACAATATGGGCAAATGTATTAGGACACATACATTACACCTAAAGGCACTTTTATGATATACTCATTTTAATACGAAGTTGTTGTAACTATAACCATTTCTACTCCTCTGGGATAGCTAGCTACAAGATTTTGAAGCATGTGTACGGGAATGTGTCAAATGTCAAACTCACCCAACCATCCTTTTATGGGGTCATGCTGGAATAGACAAGGTTAAACCCCAAACTGTTCCCACAAAATAGATGCATAAAGGTTTCTAAAACCTCTTAGTTTGCTGAAACATTAAGATTTCCCTTCACTGGAACTAAGGGGCTCTACGTCGACCCTTGGATGACAGCCCTATAGCATTATCCCTCCTCTATAAAACTCTACAGTCAACACAATGCAATCAGGCCGGTAATGTTCTCCTGGTGTTCCCCAAACCAGAATCATCCATCAGACTGCCAGACACTGAAGTGTAATTGGTCACTCCACAGAACACCTGAGTCCAGTGGTGGTGCTTTACACCACTCCATTCAAAGACTGGCACAGTGCTTGGCCATGTAAAGCTTGCTCAACCACAGAAGCCCCATGCCATGAAGCGCTTGGAGCACAGTTATTGTGTTGATGCTAATGCCTGAACTCTGCAGTTGTTGAGTCAGCAAGTCGTTTGAGACTGCTGTGGTGCTAAACGTTTCCACTTTTTACTAATACCACTCACTGTTGATCATGGAATATCTAGAAGGTAGGAAACTTCAAAAACTGACATCAGCATCAGAGATCTGTAAAGGAAGGCTGCGTGGCTAGGGGCTGGATTTTATACACCTGTGGGAATGGGACAGAATGAAACACCTGAACTCAATGATTAAGAGCTGTGTCCCCATACTTTTCCACATAGCATACAAACCTTATGTTGCTGACATGCATTGCTTGCTATTCCAAAGATGCCTTAGACAAGTTTCAAGCCCAGTGGGTTACATATAATTGCAAGGAAAGGTAAGTGGACCTTTTGGAACTAGCGTGATTTCTGCACTGGTTTCTATTTAAATGTGGTCCAATTTTTGTCTAAGTTCCTGTTATAGACAGACACAATTAGATTAAACTAATAACATGCAAATACTGTAGTTGCACTTTTCATGTCTTTGAGGGGAAATTTAGGAAGATTCCTCCTTCAGAGGTTTCAGTTCATCAGTATTTCTGGGATGCTTTGCTTGCACAGCCCTCCTCAGGTCAAACCACAACATCTCGTTCAGGACTCTGACTTTGTTGTTCCAAAACAGAAGTCTTCTTCTTGTCTCTTGAGCTTGAGGTCATGGACTGCTGCCCTTACATTCTCCTGAAAAATGTTTTGACACACCTATGAATTCATTGTTCCCTCAGTGATCACTAGGCATTCAGGCCCTGAGGCAACAAAGCAGCTCCCTCCGCCATGCTTCAGTTGGGACGGGGTGTTGGTGTGTCCTTTTCCCTCCAAACAAAGTGCTGTGCATTTGGCACCATAAAGTTCAACTTTTAGGCACTGTAATGAGCCACAGAGTTTATTTGGGCAGCAGCGGTTTCCTTTAGGGTGTCCTTCCTAGCCCCTCATTTTTGTTCACGGTTTTTCCAACAGTGAACACAAAAACAAATGTAGCAGTCTGTAGAGTTTGCAGTTTGTTTACTTTTACACTTAACCCTAATCCCAACATTTACACTAAACCCCAGTCTCTACATTTACACTAAAACCTAACCCTTACATTTACACTAAACCCTAATCCCTACATTTACACTAAACCCTAACCCCTACATTTACACTAAACCCCAGTCTCTACATTTACACTAAAACCTAACCCTTACATTTACACTAAACCCTAATCCCTACATTTACACTAAACCCTAACCCCTACATTTACACTAAACCCTAACCCCTACATTTACACTAAACCCTAACCCCTACATTTACACTAAACCCCAGTCTCTACATTTACACTAAAACCTAACCCTTACATTTACACTAAACCCTAATCCCTACATTTACACTAAACCCTAACCCCTACATTTACACTAAACCCTAACCCCTACATTACACTAAACCCCTAACCCCTACATTTACACTAAACCCTAACCCCTACATTTACACTAAACCCCTAACCCCAACATTTACACTAAACCCCAGTCCCTACATTTACACTAAACCCCTAACCCCTACATTTACACTTAACCCTAACCCCTACATTTACACTAAACCCTAACCCCTACATTTACACTAAACCCTAACCTGTACATTTACACTAAACCCCTAACCTCTACATCTACACTAAACCCCTAACCCCTACATTTACACTAAACCCCTAACCACTACATTTACACTAAACCCTAACCCCTACATTTACACTAAACCCTAACCCCTACATTTACACTAAACCCCTAACCCCTACATTTACACTAAACCCCAGTCTCTACATTTAAACTAAACCCCAACCCCTACATTTACACTAAACCCCTAACCACTACATTTACACTAAACCCTAACCCCTACATTTACACTAAACCCTAACCCCTACATTTACACTAAACCCCTAACCCCTACATTTACACTAAACCCCTAACCCCTACATTTACACTAAACACAACTTTACCTAATTGTAACCCCATCTAACATTTACACTAAACCCCTAACCCCTACATTTACACTAAACCCCCTAACACCTACATTACACTAAACCCTAACCCCTACATTTACACTAAACCCCTAACCCCTACATTTACACTAAACCCCTAACCCCTACATTTACACTAAACCCCAGTCTCTACATTTAAACTAAACCCCAACCCCTACATTTACACTAAACCCCTAACCCCTACATTTACACTAAACCACAGTCTCTACTTTTACACTAAATTGTAACCCCTACATCTACACTGAGTCCTAATCCCTATATTTACACTAAACCCTAACCTCTACACTTACACTTAACCCTAAACCCCGTGTTTGCACTAAACCCTAACCTCTACACTTACACTTAACCCTAAACCCTGTGTTTGCACTAAACCCCTAACCCCCCTATTTACACTAAAACCTTCTTGCAGCTGAAATTTAATTTTTATGCTCTCTGTAGCCATGCAATAGATAGATAGATAGATAGATAGATAGATAGATAGATAGATAGATAGATAGATAGATAGATAGATAGATAGGGGACATGGTTCACTGCTGACAATCTAATACTGCAGGAACATAATCCACTGACTTTAATGCATACAAAATTTCCATATGAACAAAATACAGTATAGTGTACAAACACAGCGACTGCCAAAAGTACTGCAGAACTGATTTATTAAGTTCAGTGCATTTCTTTCAGGGTGAGATTCAAGACGCTTCTCTCTCTGTTTATCCCTCATTCCTCTCCTCTGTCTCTCAGTTTCAGTCTATGATCAAAGTTATAAATAAAAAATGAAAGCACACAAAACAACTTCTTTACCTGCAGCTAAAACCTGACCTCATGTTTGTATGGACTCTGTAGTCATGTCAGCTTTCGCTCTGCCTGTTTACTATTCCAGTTCCACCCCATTCATCCGGCACAGCGTTTCAGCTTTGTGGTCCGAGATGTGCACACTTGTATTCAGTGGCTGCCCTCTGATTTTCTCCTATACTGAAAAATAACCAGAGGTACGCGGCCTGAGGATAGTTACCATAAGGTTTTGGCCTTCAACATATCCTGCTTCTAATCATGGTGGAGGGATACATGCAGGGGGTTATGAGGCAAAATAGTCCCCAAAGAAAACAACGTTTTCAGATTGTTCCCTACATCACCATCACCAGGAGATGCACGGAGGTTCACTGGTGATTTAGTAAATAAAGGGTCTATATGTGTGTTGTACACATGGAGACCCCAGGTCCCATCACCACCACTGTAAGGAACATCTGAGCCATCTCACATGAACCCATTCCCCTTTCCAACTGCTATCAGGAACTAATACAGATTCAGATTTGAGCATTTCTGCTGAGCAGGTGCTTGGTGTTCTTTTACCCCACTGCTGCTCAGCTTCTCATGTAGTGTCTGCTGGCGTGAGGCATGAGCTAGCATGCTCCTTGTCTTATACACCGACACCTGTCAAAGTTTGACTGCTGTTCTTGAGAGTAATTAACGTATCTTCCCCATCAGAAGCATGAAGCAGACAGAGAATCTGTTGTACTAAGCGTTTTGTGCAGTTTCAGCTGCAAATCAAATGAATTCTGCCTGTGTGCTGAGTGCGCAATAGGTGTACAGGCCTAAATGCAGGTTATGGGATGCAGTCTTAGGCTTAACAAGTCGTTCCCACTCATGTTTTACTGTTGAGAATGAGATTATGCCTAGCCCCATAAGACTTTGGTCTCAGCAAACTGAACTTGGATGCAACTGAGACGTTTCCTGCATGTATGTTATGTGCAGGGCTTCTACATTCAAAGGAGGTCCAACGATCTCCCGGTGACCGGACGTGAAGACGTTGGAAGTTGGACAATTCAGGACTTTTTCACATCCAGGGTTCCCATCTTAAAATCCTGTCTGACCGAGGTACACCACAGTCAGACAAGTTCAAGTTCACCTGTGGTATAGAGAGTACAATGGGCAGGGTGGCCAACAGTCTCCCAGTGGCTGGACTTGAAGACTGGCCATCCTGAGTTCAAGTTGGAAGATTCAGGATTGTCTCACACCCAGTATCCCCGGCCTTAAAACCTGTCTGACCGAGGTACACCTTAGTCAGACAAGTTCATGTTCACCTATGGTATTGATAGTACGGTGGGCAGGGTGACTTCCAGAGGGGTGCTAGTAGGATTTTGTGAACTAGCTCACTGCTAAAAGCCTGAGAGCTTGAGCGAGATAAAGGTGATAGCAGAACGGCTGCTAAGGAATAACTGGTGGTGTAGTTGGTGGTACAGCAAGAAGGGTCTACATTTGATTCAGTTTGAAGTTTGCATGATCTCCCTTTGTCTGCATTGTCCCACAGACCAAAGACAAACAGCCAAGTGAATTGGAGATGCTAGATTGGCCCCCTAGCCGTGAATGACTGGTCTGCAATGGACTGGCAGCCTGTCCAGGGTGTTTCCTGCTTTCCACCTCCCTAGTTCCTAGTGGCTTCTGGGCACATGCCCATAAAACCCATTGGATAACTGGTTCTTTCCTAAGTTGCCCATCTTGTCTAGTGTCATGCTGTTGCAAGATCTGCCCGATCAAGTGTTCTTTGGTGAGACTGCCCAGATGCACACGGGGTCTTTGCCCAAATTGTCTGTAAACCTGCTTTTGTGACAACGGTTATAGCAAACAGCGGCACAGAAACCCCAGCACAATGTGTGGCATCACCAGACGCCTGATCCACTGGCACCGACAACGGCCAGACAAGAAGATGGAAAGCCATTGCCTGAGCCTTGCATGCCAACAAAAGCCGTGAACGTCCATGGAAGGAGAGGAAGATGCCTCGAGCCTTGGATACCATCCTCATGCCATGTTGTGGCTGTTGCCGGTGCCCTGGTTCACCATGACTTTATTGAGATCTCTTAAGAAACTCAAAATGGTGGCACACTTGAAATGACATGGTTGTTTTTCTCGGGAGAAGCACTTGAGCGGCAGGAAAGGCTTAGCAAAAGTCTTTCCTCCTTTGTCTAGGGAAATGTTACTCAACCCTGGTCCTGGGCCCGCTGTCCTGCACATTATCCCTGCTTCATTATGCCCACTTCACCTCTGCCAGGGCTTGTTAATGAGCTGACTAGCTGGATCAGGTGTGCTGCCAGCAGAGAAACACTGGTCTGGGGGAAGCTATTGAGATATTTAGGAGGGCTGTTCTGGTTTAGCCTCAACAAATCCAGCACCAAAAGCTTAATAAGTCAGACCCAGGCGTGTGTTCTGGTTATTGGATCAGATCTGGCCATGTGAGACTGAAGTCTACGTAGCTTATACATTAAATTCGGATGCTTTGTGGGCATATAGTGCACTCGCATCAAAGCACATTTTGCACTGAAGCTCTGTTGCAGGGCTTAAACTGGCAGAGAGATAGCAGGAGCAAGAGGGGGAGAGAGGAGAGAGAGAGAGTAGTTTAATAAGTAGAGGCTGTCAGAGTTAACTGTCAGACTGCACACACTGAGACAGCACACACACACACAGAGTTCTGCTGTAATTTCAGCAGAAATGCTCTCTGAACAGTCAGGAACTTTCCACCCGTCTGCAGATTGTGTTGTAATGAGCTCCCGGCACAATCACAACTGTTTAAACTGACAAATACACCTTTACTGCCAAACCGAAACCTCTCATCATCAGCTTCATTTCACTGCTGCAAATGCGTCTACATCTAACTGCTGCTAATACAGTTTTAGCACAGTGATTTATGTGGTAAGTCAGGCTGTCAACCGATTCAACTATTAATCACAATGACTCATATAGTTGTGTGTTACAACACAAGGACTGAAGAACAATATGTCAGTACAATGTATAGAAGTTATATCTAGGAGTTATAATAAAAACAGTTGACATAACCATGAGTATTCGCTTGTTAAATTTGCTCTTGAACTTAAAAAAACATTTCCTGGTTAATTAAAAAAGTTAAGGATTTTGTGTTCTTATCGAATTGTATTTATGACTTTCTCATTTTCAACACCAGTATCCTTTGAGAGCAGCGGTATGTGGCTTTACATACACATAATAATCCAATAACAGCAGAAAAATTTTAATTTTTAATTAATCACTTACCTAAAAATCCCATACCTAAAAAGAATTCTGAGAGAAGGGTATACATGCAGTAAGAAACTGAGAAAAATCAGAGTAAGAGTATACATGCAGTGAGAGATCTGAAAGAAATCAGAGTAAGGGTATACATGCAGTAAGAAACTGAGAGAAATCAGAGTAAGAGTATACATGCAGTGAGAGATCTGAAAGAAATCAGAGTAAGGGTATACATGCAGTAAGAAACTGAGAGAAATCAGAGTAAGGGTATACATGCAGTAAGAAACTGAGAGAAATCAGAGTAAGAGTATACATGCAGTGAGAGATCTGAAAGAAATCAGAGTAAGGGTATACATGCAGTGAGAACCTGAGAGAAATCAGAGTAAGGGTATACATGCAGTGAGAACCTGAGAGAAATCAGAGTAAGGGTATACATGCAGTGAGAACCTGAGAGAAATCAGAGTAAGGGTATACATGCAGTGAGAACCTGAGAGAAATCAGAGTAAGGGTATACATGCAGTGAGAGATCTGAAAGAAATCAGAGTAAGGGTATACATGCGGTAAGAGATCTAAAAGAGATCAGAGTAAGGGTATACATACAGTGAGTATAATCTATGACACTGCTTTGTTTATTTTAAGACTCATAGGTTTTTATTTATTTATTTTCTTTAATAAATGTAGCAATTGTTTATTTGTTTATTTTTTTACCTCTGATAAACAGCAGGGGGCACTTTCACTGTATTCATAATGTCCAGTTCATGTACATGTCTGGAAAACTAACTACATTTTTAACATTTCGTGTTGATGTTTAAGCTGTGAGTATGGTCACTTGCTTGGTGCTTGCTGATTTGGACTGAACAAGTTGGACAGGTAAGTTGGACAGGTGAGTTGGACAGGTGAGTTTGACAGGTGAGTTGCTGTAAGATCAGGTCCCTAAGTTAAGGTCAGTAATATGAATGTGTGAAAGGATGTAGGATTAAAGATGGGACGCCTCTAGCATCAGCCCTACCTGGAGCTTCACGTCTCCGATGGGTGGGTCCAGGCAAGTCCATGTGAGTTGCCAGCTGGGTGGGTTGGGCGGTCCACCAGCTTCACTGAACTGGCTTCTGCTGTGCAGCAGCAGGGTCTCCAGCTTCTGGCCGCTGTGCCGCGTGGGAGTGAGCTAGATCAACACACTGAAGTTTCTTAAGAGGGCTGTTAGGAGTCGCAGCATGGTGGTGGAGGAGGGAGGGAGAGGTAGTGAGGAAGATCAGCTTCTGCTCCCTCCTCCTCCTCCTCCTCCTCATCCTCCTCCTACAGCTCCTCCGATTCTGCTCCGTCTGTGGGAGGCAGGTAGGAGGAAAGGCCTGAGCCCTTCTCCATCTCTCCTGCTCCATCATCTCATTGTTCCACTGCTTCCCTTTCTGTCTTCATCTTGCTCGCTCTCTTCTCTCCTCCTCTCCTTTTCTATCTTTCCTGGTCTCTCATCTCTCTTTCTCCCTCCTCTTTTTCAGTCTCTCTCTCTCTCCTGTGTCCTCTTCATCCATTCTCATTTTCCACAATCTGTTAGCCCTAGCTTTATTTCTCTCTCTCTTTCTCTCAAACCATCCTTCTCTTCTCTTCCTTCCTCCTCTTTCTCTTCCTGTTCTCCTCTCCTCTGTTCTTTTTGTCCACTTCCTCTGTGTCTTCTTTCTTTCTCTCCTTCTAACCATACAAATCTCCATCACTTCTGCCTTCTTCTGTCTTTCTCCTCCTTTCTATCTTTCTCATCTCTTCATCTTTTCTCTTTTCTGTCCTTCACCATCTCTCTCTCCCTCTCATTTTATTCATTATCTCACTCCTTTCTTCTTTCCCACTCTTCTCCATCCTTTTTGTCTCTCTCTACCTCATTCCGTCCCTCTGTTTATCTTTTTCTTCATGCTCTTTCCTCTCTTCTTATCTTCATTTATCTTTTTCTTTCTTCCCCCTACATCTAACCATCACTCTTTCTTGCTCCTTCTCTCTTTGTTACAGCTTTATCTTTCTAGTTCCTCACTTTTCCATCCTTCTTTTTTTCCCCCTGTTCTCTCTTTCACCCTTTCTGTCTGCATCTCTCTATCTCTACCTCTTTATCCATATTTTTCTCTCTCAGTCCCTTACTTCTTTTCTTCTCTCTCAATTGTTTCTAGTGCTCTCTTTCTCTCTCTCTCTCTCTCTCTCTCTCTCTCTCTCTCTCCCTCTCTCTCCCTCTCTCCTCTCTCTCTCTCTCTCTCACTCTCTCTCTCTCTCTCTCTCTCTCTCTCTCTCTCTCTCTCTCTCTCTCTCTCTCTCTCTCTCTCTCTCTCTCTCTCTCTCTAAATCTTTGTCCCTCTCTCTCTCTCTCTCTCTCTCTCTCTCTCTCTCTCCCTCTCTCTCTCTCTCTCTCCCTTGCTCTCTCTCTCCCTCTCTCTCTCTCTCTCTCTCTCTCTCTCTCTCTCTCTCTCTCTCTCTCTCTCTCTCTCTCTCACTCTCTCTCTCTCTCTCTCCTCTCTCTCTCTCTCTCTCTCTCTCTCTCTCTCTCTCTCTCTGTCTCTCTCTCTCTCTCTCTCTCTCTCTCTCTCTCTCTCTCTCTCTCTCTCTCTCTCTCTCTCTCTCTCTCTCTCTCGCTCTCTCTCAAACTTTTTCCCTCTCTCTCTCTCTCTCTCTCTCTCTCTCTCTCTCTCCCTCTCTCTCTCTCTCTCTCTCTTTGTCTCTCTCCCTCTCTCTCTCTCTCTCTCTCTCTCTCTCTCTCTCTCTCTCTCCCTCACTCTCTCTCTCTCTCTCTCTCTCTCTCTCTCTCACTCTCTCTCTCTCTCTCTCTCTCTCTCTCTCTCTCCCTCTCTCTCTCTCTGTCTCTCTCTCTCTCTCTCTCTCTCTCTCTCTCTCTCTCTCTCTCTCTCTCTCTCTCTCTCTCTCTCTCTCTCTCCCGGCGTGTTCCGTGGGGAGTGTAGGCGTTAGCAGATGGATTTTTAGAGTCAGAAGACATATCGCACTCATTCCCTGACAGCCGTCTCCGAGACGCTCCTGCCGCGCTGTCGGAGAAGAGACGGCGCCGCGTGTCTTATTTTTAGAGCCTTTGATATGTACACAGCTTCACGCTGCTGGCACTTTGATACGTTTGCTATTATAATGGTCCCTGTTACGCGGGCTTTGGTGGTGCAGGTTAAAGCCCCCCGGTTCTCTCTGACAAGGTGCTTTTGTCTCATGTCATATGTTCTGCTTGAGGGGTGTGAAGAAGGTCTGTTTCTGCTGCACCCCAACACACAAACACCTAGACGCTCCACAGGCTAATGACACGAAGGAGAACAGGAAGGAGATGATTGGACAGAGGTGCGGTAGAGTCATAGCTACAAAGATTACACTCCGTATGTAACCTCACTGGACGAGAACCGAGTCAGCTTGTGTGTTTAAGGTGGTAGTAACTTCAGGCTCCTGCAGGTGGCGCTGCACGAGGATGATGGAGCTATAAATCCCTGTGGGGTGTGAGTGACGGGATCCATAGATTGGGAAGAGGTGCTGACTGAGCATGTGGGCATGACCAAAGACCATAGTGTGAAGGAAGTAGCTGAATCTGCAGGTGTATGGAAGCGTACGGTCATACGGGTCTACCAGCAGTGGGTACCATCCCAGTCTACAGGGAATTCTCCTCAGAATGGTGCCAGGGAAGGCATCCACCAAATCTGGACCAACTGTGCAATTCTTTGATGCAGGAGTAGCTGAGCGTTGATGTAGCCTACATCCAGAAACTTGTGCAGTCCAAGCCGAATCCAATCCCAGCTGTTACTGGTGCTGGCACAGTGGACTTAAGAAATTCATGGTTTTCAGCCACATGAGTCAGGGACTGTTGGAACATTGCTGTAAGGATTTGATTGAGCATTAGTGAGGTCAGGTATTGATGCTGGTTTGATCAGTTCTGAATCACTCCAGGTCATCCCAAAGGTACTGGATAGAGCTCCACCAAACCACGGATAAAATAATTATAATAAAAAGCTACAGAGAAAACAGGACTCCTAGCAACTACCTGGAAAACTGGGTGGACCCACCAACCCCTTCCCTCATCAAATGACCAGCACTGAAAGCTTCCTCTCTGAGAGAGAGGAGAACATCAACCTCCAGTCTAGTTCAGACCTGAGAACCTCCACAGGTGTTTCTGTCTATCCTTCCACTGAGAGAAGAAGACACCTCAACACTGTGGAGATCTGAAAGGAGGTGTAGCTGTTCAAAAGAAGCTCCTCACTGAGAAAAGGAGACACACACATCCAACAAAGAAGCTGCCGGTGGTCTCAGAACAGTGGACTGGCCACCCCAGAGTCCAGAACCTCTGATATGAGATTTAGATGTTGGAGGTTCTGTGTGTTGCTTGTGCTAATAATCATGTATGGCTAAATGGAGGGTGGTGTCTGAGTGCTCGGAGCTGCATGTGTGTAGGTAAAGGTATGGAGGCTGCCGAACACGTGTGAATATTCTTACTGGAATCTTCTTTCCTTTCTGGAAACATCTCTGATCTGTGGGCTGTGGAGAACGTGGCAGCTAAAAACGCTCTCCTCCACCCCTGCATGCATTTACAGCTATTTCCACTCTCTGTGTTCACCTTCATTTAACTCACCACCTCTATTCCCAGCAGAAAGGTGAATCTCTCTCTCTCTCTCTCTCTCTCTCTCTCTCTCTCTCTCTTGCACTCTCGCACACTCTCCACTCTAACAAAAATATGCTTCTACCAAGACATGTGAAGCCACTGTCCTCATCTTTTAAATATCTTTATTATTTTATGAATTAAGCTTTATTTAAACCTGCATACATGCAATCACTCTACAGTTATTACTGTCAGACTGTAAACACTACACACGCTGCAGATTCATACTGGATTATAATCACTCTACAGTTATTACTGTCAGACTGTAAACACTACACACGCTGCAGATTCATACTGGATTATAATCCCTCCACAGTTATTACTGTCAGACTGTAAACACTACACACGCTGCAGATTCATACTGGATTATAATCCCTCCACAGTTATTACCGTCAGACTGTAAACACTACACACACTGCAGATTCATACCGGATTATAATCCCTCCACAGTTATTACCGTCAGACTGTAAACACTACACACACTGCAGATTCATACCGGATTATAATCCCTCCACAGTTATTACTGTCAGACTGTAAACACTACACACGCTGCAGATTCATACCGGATTATAATCCCTCCACAGTTATTACTGTCAGACTGTAAACACTACACACGCTGCAGATTCATACCGGATTATAATCCCTCCACTGTTATTACCGTCAGACTGTAAACACTACACACGCTGCAGATTCATACTGGATTATAATCACCTCACAGTTATTACCGTCAGACTGTAAACACTACACACGCTGCAGATTCATACCGGATTATAATCCCTCCACAGTTATTACTGTCAGACTGTAAACACTACACACGCTGCAGATTCATACCGGATTATAATCCCTCCACAGTTATTACTGTCAGACTGTAAACACTACACACGCTGCAGATTCATACTGGATTATAATCACTCCACAGTTATTACCGTCAGACTGTAAACACTACACACGCTGCAGATCCATACTGGATTATAATCCCTCCACAGTTATTACCGTCAGACTGTAAACACTACACACGCTGCAGATTCATACTGGATTATAATCCCTCCACAGTTATTACCGTCAGACTGTAAACACTACACACGCTGCAGATTCATACTGGATTATAATCCCTCCACAGTTATTACCGTCAGCCTGTAAACACTACACACGCTGCAGATTCATACTGGATTATAATCACTCCACAGTTATTACCGTCACACTGTAAACACTACACGCGCTGCAGATTCATACTGGATTATAATCACTCCACAGTTATTACCGTCACACTGTAAACACTACACGCGCTGCAGATTCATACTGGATTATAATCACTCCACAGTTATTACCGTCAGACTGTAAACACTACACACGCTGCAGATTCATACTGGATTATAATCCCTCCACAGTTATTACTGCCAGACTGTAAACACTACACACGCTGCAGATTCATACTGGATTATAATCACTCCACAGTTATTACCGTCACACTGTAAACACTACACACGCTGCAGATTCATACTGGATTATAATCACTCCACAGTTATTACCGTCAGACTGTAAACACTACACACGCTGCAGATTCATACCGGATTATAATCACTCCACAGTTATTACCATCAGACTGTAAACACTACACACGCTGCAGATTCATACCGGATTATAATCACTCCACAGTTATTACCGTCAGACTGTAAACAATACACGCTGCAGATTCATACTGGATTATAATCCCTCCACAGTTATTACCGTCAGACTATAAACACTACACACGCTGCAGATTCATACTGGATTATAATCCCTCCACAGTTATTACCGTCAGCCTGTAAACACTACACACGCTGCAGATTCATACTGGATTATAATCACTCCACAGTTATTACCGTCACACTGTAAACACTACACGCGCTGCAGATTCATACTGGATTATAATCACTCCACAGTTATTACCGTCACACTGTAAACACTACACGCGCTGCAGATTCATACTGGATTATAATCACTCCACAGTTATTACCGTCAGACTGTAAACACTACACACGCTGCAGATTCATACTGGATTATAATCCCTCCACAGTTATTACTGCCAGACTGTAAACACTACACACGCTGCAGATTCATACTGGATTATAATCACTCCACAGTTATTACCGTCACACTGTAAACACTACACACGCTGCAGATTCATACTGGATTATAATCACTCCACAGTTATTACCGTCAGACTGTAAACACTACACACGCTGCAGATTCATACCGGATTATAATCACTCCACAGTTATTACCATCAGACTGTAAACACTACACACGCTGCAGATTCATACCGGATTATAATCACTCCACAGTTATTACCGTCAGACTGTAAACAATACACGCTGCAGATTCATACTGGATTATAATCCCTCCACAGTTATTACCGTCAGACTATAAACACTACACACGCTGCAGATTCATACTGGATTATAATCCCTCCACAGTTATTACCGTCAGCCTGTAAACACTACACACGCTGCAGATTCATACTGGATTATAATCACTCCACAGTTATTACCGTCACACTGTAAACACTACACGCGCTGCAGATTCATACTGGATTATAATCACTCCACAGTTATTACCGTCACACTGTAAACACTACACGCGCTGCAGATTCATACTGGATTATAATCACTCCACAGTTATTACCGTCAGACTGTAACACTACACACGCTGCAGATTCATACTGGATTATAATCCCTCCACAGTTATTACTGCCAGACTGTAAACACTACACACGCTGCAGATTCATACTGGATTATAATCACTCCACAGTTATTACCGTCACACTGTAAACACTACACACGCTGCAGATTCATACTGGATTATAATCACTCCACAGTTATTACCGTCAGACTGTAAACACTACACACGCTGCAGATTCATACCGGATTATAATCACTCCACAGTTATTACCATCAGACTGTAAACACTACACACGCTGCAGATTCATACTGGATTATAATCACTCCACAGTTATTACCGTCACACTGTAAACACTACACACGCTGCAGATTCATACTGGATTATAATCACTCCACAGACTCCACAGTTATTACCGAGTCAGACTGTAAAACACTACACACGCTGCAGATTCATACCGGATTATAATCACTCCCACAGTTATTACCATCAGACTGTAAACACTACACACGCTGCAGATTCATACACGGATTATAAATCACTCCACAGTTTATTAACGTCAGAGTGTAAATAATACACGCTGCAGATTCATACTGGATTATAATCACTCCACAGTTATTACCGTCAGACTATAAACACTACACACGCTGCAGATTCATACTGGATTATAATCCCTCCACAGTTATTACCGTCAGACTGTAAACACTACACACGCTGCAGATTCATACTGGATTATAATCACTCCACAGTTATTACCGTCAGACTGTAAACACTACACACACTGCAGATTTCATACCGGATTATAATCACTCCACAGTAATTACCCAGTCAGACTGTAAAACCACTACACACGCTGCAGATTCATACTGGATTATAATCACTCCACAGTTATTACCGTCAGACTGTAAACACTACACACGCTGCAGATTCATACCGGATTATAATCCCTCCACAGTTATTACCGTCAGACTGTAAACACTACACACGCTGCAGATTCATACTGGATTATAATCACTCCACAGTTATTACCGTCAGACTGTAAACACTACACACGCTGCAGATTCATACCGGATTATAATCACTCCACAGTTATTACTGTCAGACTGTAAACACTACACACGCTGCAGATTCATACCGGATTATAATCACTCCACAGTTATTACCGTCACACTGTAAACACTACACACGCTGCAGATTCATACTGGATTATAATCCCTCCACAGTTATTACCGTCAGACTGTAAACACTACACACGCTGCAGATTCATACTGGATTATAATCCCTCCACAGTTTTTACCGTCAGACTGTAAAACACACTACACACACTGCAGATTCATTACTGGTTTATGATCCCTCCACAGTTATTACCGTCAGACTGTAAACACTACACACGCTGCAGATTCATACTGGATTATAATCCCTCCACAGTTATTTCCGTCAGACTGTAAACACTACACATGCTGCAGATTCATACCGGATTATAATCACTCCACAGTTATTACCGTCAGACTGTAAACACTACACACGCTGCAGATTCATACTGGAT
>JAMWET010006303.1:125000-142500 GCA_024036415.1 Prochilodus magdalenae
TCATTTGACCAAGCTAGTACTGCAGGAACGTCCCCAGCATTCCTATGAGGACTTGGGAAGGAAGATAAAGGTGACCAGGATCAATAACTGATGATAAATTTAGACTCATATGATCAATATTTACTGAGCTACACATACAGAAGTCTGTCTCTCAGTATGGCGGAGTCGGGTCGCCATGTTTGCTAACCCAACATGCCAGACGTCTCGGTATGGAGCTGTAGAGGTTCCTAATGGTGTCCTGTGATAATCCATCCCATGCAGCTTGAACATCCTCACACAGTTCCTGCAGATGGTGCGGTAGGGGTGGAGGTGGAGAGACACCAGGCCTTCTGGACGTGTGACAACAAGCCTTGGTTCATCTTGGTGCTGACCACGGTGCCTCCACACACGGATTCGTTGGGCGTCACTCCATGACAGTCTGGTACGACACCACTGCAGTCTTTGGTGACGGTGGCGTGGTGTTAACCTTGAGGTCACTTGAGGTCATCTTACGGTGGGTAAGGGACATTTGAATGAGGTGGCGCTCATCACGGTCAGTAGAGAGTGGGTTTGGCCCTCTGCCAGTCTGTAGCTGTGTTGTCCTGTGTGTTTGCTGCTGGACCTTGTTCCTATGAACCGGACGCTCACGGTATCTGCCAGTAAAGCTAGAACCCAACCTTCGGTTCCTCACTGAGAACCTGCTGTACATGTGGAGATGCTGATTTAAGAAGGCACTGGAGTGGTCTCTGGTTTATTTCCAGAGCTGGATACAGCACGGTTATATCCGGCGCTATGCTACAAACATCAGGAACTCAAAGCGGTGTCCTGAATTAGTAACTCGAAGGGGGAGGATGGAGTTAACTTTCATTACGAGCCAAGGAATGCATCCCTCCCTCCGCCGAGAGAAATGAGTCAGAAAACGCATTTATCTCATCAAAATTGTAATGACAGGCATGTCAAACCTGCCATGTGTTCCCCACCTCCTTCTCTCCTTCCCCCTCTCCCTCTCCTTTTCTCTCTGACCCACTATCTGTATATCTCTGGCTCCCTCGATCTTCTGTAAATGTCAGGGTAATGTAAAGTTTAACGGTGAGCGTGTGGCTGTTGGCAGGGAAATGTCAGCTAGTCGGGCGTTCAACACTCGTTACCTTATTTCCCCCTTTCAGCCTCCCTCTACACAGCCCTGAGCGCTCCGTCTGCCGAGATGGCTGGGCCGATAGTGATTCCCTCACCAGAAGGCAAAGCAAAGGCGTGCTGTGACCTTTGTGTGTGCGGTCAAGCTTTGGAAGACTACGGTGGAGGTGAAGCTGGATATGGGGTTCTACCACATCATCGAGAAACAGCTGCACAAACAGCTGCACCCAGGAGGAATCAACCTGCAGGCATGAAACTCGGTGGGACTACACGCCCACCGCTGCAACCGCTACAACCGCTACAACGACTGTCCTTAACACCACGTCAGTGTCACCAAAGACTGACGCTGGAGCACTGCTGTGAGGATTTGATTGAGCATTAGTGAGGTCAGGTCCTGACGTTGGAGCACTGCTGTGAGGATTTGATTGAGCATTAGTGAGGTCAGGTACTGGTGTTGGAACATTGCTGTGAGGATTCGATTGAACATTAGTGAGGTCAGGTGCTGATGTTGGAACATTGCTGTGGGGATTTGATTGAGCATTAGTGAGGTCAGGTACTGATGTTGGAACATTGCTGTGAGGATTTGATTGAGCATTAGTGAGGTCAAGTGCTGATGTTGGAACATTGCTGTGAGGATTCAATTGAACATTAGTGAGGTCAGGTCCTGACATTGGAGCACTGCTGTGAGGATTTGATTGAGCATTAGTGGGGTCAAGTGCTGATGTTGGAACACTGCTGTGAGGATTTGATTGAGCATTAGTGAGGTAAGGTACTGATGTTGGAACATTGCTGTGAGGATTTGATTGAGCATTAGTGAGGTCAGGTGCTGGTGTTGGAACATTGCTGTGAGGATTTGATTGAGCATTAGTGAGGTCAGGTACTGATGTTGGAACATTGCTGTGAGGATTTGATTGAGCATTAGTGAGGTAAGGTACTGATGTTGGAACATTGCTGTGAGGATTCGATTGAACATTAGTGAGGTCAGGTGCTGATGGAACATTGCTGTGAGAATTTGATTGAGCATTAGTGAGGTCAGGTGCTGATGTTGGAACATTGCTGTGAGGATTTGATTGAGCATTAGTGAGGTCAGGTGCTGATGTTGGAACATTGCTGTGAGGATTTGATTGAGCATTAGTGAGGTCAGGTACTGATGTTGGAACATTGCTGTGAGGATTTGATTGAGCATTAGTGAGGTCAAGTGCTGATGTTGGAACATTGCTGTGAGGATTCAATTGAACATTAGTGAGGTCAGGTCCTGACATTGGAGCACTGCTGTGAGGATTTGATTGAGCATTAGTGAGGTCAAGTGCTGATGTTGGAACACTGCTGTGAGGATTTGATTGAGCATTAGTGAGGTCAGGTGCTGGTGTTGGAACATTGCTGTGAGGATTTGATTGAGCATTAGTGAGGTTAGGTACTGATGTTGGAACATTGCTGTGAGGATTTGATTGAGCATTAGTGAGGTCAGGTACTGATGTTGGAACATTGCTGTGAGGATTTGATTGAGTATTAGTGAGGTCAGGTACTGATGTTGGAACATTGCTGTGGGGATTTGATTAAGCTGTAGTGAGGTCAGGTACTGATGTTGGAACATTGCTGTGGGGATTTGATTGAGCATTAGTAAGGTCAGGTGCTGATGTTGGAACATTGCTGTGAGGATTTGATTGAGCATTAGTGAGGTCAGGTGCTGATGTTGGAACATTGCTGTGAGGATTTGATTGAGCATTAGTGAGGTCAGGTGCTGATGTTGGAACATTGCTGTGAGGATTTGATTGAGCATTAGTGAGGTCAGGTACTGATGTTGGAACATTGCTGTGAGGATTTGATTGAGCATTAGTGAGGTCAAGTGCTGATGTTGGAACATTGCTGTGAGGATTCAATTGAACATTAGTGAGGTCAGGTCCTGACATTGGAGCACTGCTGTGAGGATTTGATTGAGCATTAGTGAGGTCAAGTGCTGATGTTGGAACACTGCTGTGAGGATTTGATTGAGCATTAGTGAGGTCAGGTGCTGGTGTTGGAACATTGCTGTGAGGATTTGATTGAGCATTAGTGAGGTTAGGTACTGATGTTGGAACATTGCTGTGAGGATTTGATTGAGTATTAGTGAGCCTAGGTACTGATGTTGGAACATTGCTGTGAGGATTTGATTGAGTATTAGTGAGGTCAGGTACTGATGTTGGAACATTGCTGTGGGGATTTGATTAAGCTGTAGTGAGGTCAGGTACTGATGTTGGAACATTGCTGTGGGGATTTGATTGAGCATTAGTAAGGTCAGGTGCTGATGTTGGAACATTGCTGTGGGGATTTGATTGAGCATTAGTGAGGTCAGGTACTGATGTTGGAACATTGCTGTGGGGATTTGATTAAGCTGTAGTGAGGTCAGGTACTGATGTTGGAACATTGCTGTGGGGATTTGATTGAGCATTAGTAAGGTCAGGTGCTGATGTTGGAACATTGCTGTGAGGATTTGATTGAGTATTAGTGAGGTCAGGTGCTGATGTTGGAACATTGCTGCGGGGATTTGATTGAGCATTAGTGAGGTCAGGTGCTGATGTTGGAACATTACTGTGAGGATTTGATTGAGCGTTAGTGAGGTCAGGTGCTGATGTTGGAACATTGCTGTGGGGATTTGATTAAGCTGTAGTGAGGTCCACATCACCTTCAGCAGACGAAGACGTCCATAGATCAGAATCAGCACGGCGGTGAACAGATAGCCTGTCAGACAGACAGAGATGCTGGACGGAGTGCGAACCTCACTTCAACCTCCAGCACTTTGACATGCTGGTCAGTACCGGTTCTGTGTGTGCACAGATGCTCTCCCAGCAAGCCCTCATCACGCTCCGAGGTCATGTGAATCAAAACCAGAGTGTATGCTGGATACACCGACATGACCTTTGACCTCTCCTCACTGTGTTGATGGAGGAACTTGTTAGGGGTCGATGGAAGCTGAGATTTAAACTCCTGAACCTTCTGCTGCACGTCCACTTCTATTTAGATGAACCACCCATCTCCTCCACCTCTTCCACCTGCGGGTCTCTTCAGCTGTGTGCTTAGGCAGGATGACTGTGCTGTTGTTTGGCTGTTAGAGCCTATCCGCACACGGTGTTCTCCTTCAGGCCTCATCCCTTCCCTCCGTCCTGACCTCTCGTCCAAACAAAAGCAACTTTCACCGGACGAGTTTCTGGATGTAGCCACATCAATGTTCAGACACTCCTACATCAAAGAATTGGTCAGTTGGCCCAGACTTGGTGGAGGCCTTCCCTGGTACAATTCCGGGGAGAATTCCCTGTAGACTGGGATTTTCCCACTGCTGGTAGACCCGTATGACCGTACGCTTCCATACACCTGCAGATTCAGCTACTTCCTTCACACTATGGTCTTTGGCCACGCCCACATGCTCAGTCACTCCTTTTAGCATCTGCCTTGGATCCATTTTCCACACATGGAACGAGACATTCCCTGCACTGTAGCACCTCTTCCCAATCTATGGATCCCGTCACTCACACCACAGGTGTTTATAGCCCCATCATCCTCGTACAGCATCAGCATCTGCAAGATGTGTGGTGAGCTTACAAACCCTGGTGAAGCGGACACCTGAAAACACATTAAGCGAGGGCGGGGCCAGGGACTGGTAACAGGCAAGGGGCAATGCAAAGGGCAGAGCAGGGAGGAGCTACAACCAAGACAGGAGCGCATGGCAAGAACAGACCACAGGGGAATGAAGGGCACAGTCCTATCATCAATATACCTACAGCATTCTGTAGGTTCTAAAACCTAAGGTGTTGTACACCGAGACTAAATCCAGCGTTAGGACTGAGGGAACTCTGAGGCAGGTGAGGAGTAGCTTTGGGCTGATAATTGGGGTTGTCAAACTTAGTGCTCATTTACTGTCAATGAGCAGCAGCACCAAACAAAGTGTTGGGAATTTGTTCTCTTCATTTCCCATGTAATTGTTTGAATTGCTTCGTCTTTATTTTAACACTCTATTTGTACAGTCTTGTGTACATCTGTGGCGTAAAACCCACAATAGAAAAGATTGCACCTAATTATCAACATTCCAACCAGAACATCTCCAACTGATTAACTACACACTTACACGACCAGTCAAAGTCTAGACACTGAAAGAACAAGGTTTATGTCTAAGCAGGTTTGGAGCGATTCTATTGGTCGGTCCATCATGAATATTCACTAACCTGAAAGAGGAACTAGAGCGTTTAAACTGGGCATCTAAATATGCAGTGTATGGATAAAGAATGAATGGATGAAGGATCTGTGTGGTGTATAGATAAAGGAATGAATGGATGAAGGATCTGTGTGGTGTATGGATAAAGGAATGAATGGATGAAGGATCTGTGCGGTGTATGGATAAATGAATGAACGAACGGATGAAATATCTGTGTGGTGTATGGATAAAGGAATGAATGGATGAAGGATCTGTGTGGTGTATAGATAAAGGAATGAACGGATGAAGGATCTGTGTGGTGTATGGATAAAGGGATGAATGGATGAAGGATGTGTGTGGTGTATGGATAAAGGAATGAATGGATGAAGGATCTGTGTTGTGTATGGATAAAGGAATGAACGGATGAAGGATCTGTGTGGTGTATGGATAAAGGGATGAATGGATGAAGGATGTGTGTGGTGCATGGATAAAGGATTCAATAGGGATGAATGGTCTTGAAGGATCTGTGGTGTGTGTATTAGCTAGGGGATGAAAGGATCTGTGTGTTGTTGTATGAATAACGAAATGATGAACGGACCCAATGAAGGATCTGTGTGGTGTATAGATAAAGGGATGAACGGATGAAGGATCTGTGTGGTGTATGGATAAAGGAATAAATAGATAGAGGATCTGTGTGGTGTATGGATAAAGTAATGAACGGATGAAGGATCTGTGTGGTGTATGGATGAAGGAATGAACGGATGAAGGATCTGTGTGGTGTATGGATGAAGGAATGAACGGATGAAGGATCTGTGTGGTGTATAGATAAAGGAATGAACGGATGAAGGATCTGTGTGGTGTATGGATGAAGGAATGAACGGATGAAGGATTTGTGTGGTGTATGGATGAAGGAATGAACGGATGAAGGATCTGTGTGGTGTATAGATAAAGGAATGAACGGATGAAGGATTTGTGTGGTGTATGAATAAAGGAATGAACGGATGAAGCATCTGTGTGGTGTATGAATAAAGGAATGAATGGATGAAGGATCTGTGCGGTGTATGGATAAAGGAATGAACGGATGAAGGATCTGTGTGGTGTATGAATAAAGGAATGAATGGATGAAGGATCTGTGCGGTGTATGGATAAAGGAATGAATGGATGAAGGATATATGTGGTGTATGGATAAAGGAATGAACGGATGAAGGATATATGTGGTGTATGGATAAAGGAATGAATGGATGAAGGATATATGTGGTGTATGGATAAAGGAATGAACGGATGAAGGATCTGTGTGGTGTATGGATAAAGGAATGAATGGATGAAGTATCTGTGCGGTATATGGATAAAGGAATGAATGGATGAAGGATATATGTGGTGTATGGATAAAGAAATGAACGGATGAAGGATCTGTGTGGTGTATGGATAAAGGAATGAACAGATGAAGGATCTGTGTGGTGTATGGATAAAGGAATGAATGGATGAAGGATCTGTGTTGTGTATGGAATAAAGGAATGAATGGTGAAGAGGATATAGTTGGGTACTATGGATAAAGGAATGAACGGATGAAGCATCTGTGTGGTGTATGAATAAAGGAATGAATGGATGAAGGATCTGTGCGGTGTATGGATAAAGGAATGAATGGATGAAGGATATATGTGGTGTATGAATAAAGGAATGAACGGATGAAGCATCTGTGCGGTGTATGGATAAAGGAATGAATGGATGAAGGATATATGTGGTGTATGGATAAAGGAATGAACGGATGAAGGATATATGTGGTGTATGGATAAAGGAATGAATGGATGAAGGATATATGTGGTGTATGGATAAAGGAATGAACGGATGAAGGATCTGTGTGGTGTATGGATAAAGGAATGAATGGATGAAGTATCTGTGCGGTATATGGATAAAGGAATGAATGGATGAAGGATATATGTGGTGTATGGATAAAGAAATGAACGGATGAAGGATCTGTGTGGTGTATGGATAAAGGAATGAACAGATGAAGGATCTGTGTGGTGTATGGATAAAGGAATGAATGGATGAAGGATCTGTGTTGTGTATGGATAAAGGAATGAATGGATGAAGGATATATGTGGTGTATGGATAAAGGAATGAACGGATGAAGGATCTGTGTGGTGTATGGATAAAGGAATGAACGGATGAAGGATCTGTGTGGTGTATGGATAAAGGAATGAACGGATGAAGGATATATGTGGTGTATGGATAAAGGAATGAATAGATGAAGGATCTGTGTGGTGTATGGATAAAGGAATGAATAGATGAAGGATCTGTGTGGTGTATGGATAAAGGAATGAATGGATGAAGGATATATGTGGTGTATGGATAAAGGAATGAACGGATGAAGGATCTGTGTGGTGTATGGATAAAGGAATGAATGGATGAAGGATCTGTGTGGTGTATGGATAAAGGAATGAACGGATGAAGGATCTGTGTGGTGTATGGATAAAGGAATGAACGGATGAAGGATCTGTGTGGTGTATGGATAAAGGAATGAACGGATGAAGGATATATGTGGTGTATGGAAAAAGGAATGAATGGATGAAGGATCTGTGTGGTGTATGGATAAAGGAATGAATGGATAAAGGATCTGTGTGGTGTATAGATAAAGGAATGAATGGATGAAGTATCTGTGTGGTGTATGAATAAAGGAATGAATGGATGAAGGATCTGTGTGGTGTATGGATAAAGGAATGAATGGATGAAGGATCTGTGCGGTGTATGGATAAAGGAATGAATGGATGAAGGATCTGTGTGGTGTATGGATAAAGGAATGAATGGATGAAGGATCTGTGTGGTGTATGGATAAAGGAATGAATGGATGAAGGATCTGTGTGGTGTATGGATAAAGGAATGAATGGATGAAGGATCTGTGTGGTGTATGGATAAAGGAATGAATGGATGAAGGATCTGTGTGGTGTATGGATAAAGGAATGAATGGATGAAGGATCTGTGTGGTGTATGGATAAAGGAATGAATGGATGAAGGATCTGTGTGGTGTATGGATAAAGGAATGAACGGATGAAGGATCTGTGTGGTGTATGGATAAAGGAATGAATGGATGAAGGAGTGAAAGAATAATAACTAGAGCAGGACGACAGGCTGACCAAACACTCTCAGCTACAGCACCACACGGCTCCCCCAGGGTCGAGTGTAGCACTGCAGAGACAGATGGAGGAGAAGGCTGGCAGGAACCAGATGGCAATCCGGTAATGACTTTAACCTGTGCTTTGTTTTCAGTGTTAATCTCTCTCTTTCTCTCTCTCTCTCTCTCTCTCTCTCTCTCTCTCCCTCTCTCTATCTATCTCTCTCTTACTCACTCTCTCTCTCTCTTTCTCTCTCTCTTTCCCTCTCTTTCTCTCTCTCTCTCTCTTACTCTCTCTCTCTCTCTCTCTCTCTCTCTCTCTCAAACATTCTCTCTCTCTCTCACACACTCTCTCTTTCTCTCTCTCCCTCTCCCTCTCCCTCTAACTCTCTCTCTTTCTCTCTCTCTCTCTCTCTCTCTCTCTGTCTCTCTCTATCTATCTCTCTCTTACTCACTCTCTCTCTCTCTTTCTTTCTTTCTTTCCCTCTCTTTCTCTCTCTCCCTCTCTCTATCTATCTATCTCTTACTCACTCTCTCTCTTTCTCTCTCTCTTTCCCTCTCTTTCTCTCTCTCTCTCTCTTACTCTCTCTCTCTCTCTCTCTCTCAAACATTCTCTCTCTCTCTCTCTCACACACTCTCTCTTTGTCTCTCTCCCTCTCCCTCTCCCTCTAACTCTCTCTTTCTCTCTCTCTCTCTCTCTCTCTCTCTCTGTCTCTCTCTATCTATCTCTCTCTTACTCACTCTCTCTCTCTCTTTCTCTCTCTCTTTCCCTCTCTCTCTCTCTCTCTCTCTCTCTCTCTCTCTCTCTCTCTCTCTCTCTCTCTCTCTCTCTCTCTCGTCAGATGCAGTCTACAGCACAGCACAGTCCTGTGTTTGGATCCTACACCGGTGTTTGGACCTCTGTTATCCAGAGCGCAGAGCAAAACAAATCAGAGCCGGGCTAATGCAGCGGAACCACACTCATTACACAAACACAGGCAAAAGGTCAGGCCATCAGGAAAACACGCCGGACAACATGAGCGAAGGAGAGACACAGCCGGGGAAAGGCCAGGGTCAGCATAGGAAGACACAGCCAGGAGAGACATCGCAATGCCCAGGAAGACACTTCGTCTTACAGGCGGAAGATAATGAGGGTAGCGCTGGAGTCGGCTGAGCGTGATGAGGCGGGGGTAGAGCTGGTGGTGTTGGAGCAGGACAGTGGACCTGAAGACGTGTCAGAACAGAGTGTATTAACCCTTTATACTGTGAATGTCTGTGTGTGAGTGTAGGCCTCACTCTGTTACATAACTTACAGGTTAGTTTCATAGTACATCATGAGTAGTTTGTAGCAGATCCTGAATAACTGAAAGTACTTACTAAAAATATAATGTAGATACTGATTTATTAAAGTTTAATTCTTTACAGATAGTAAATAATTCATAGTAGACTCTGAATATATGATGGTCGTTTCGGAATAACCTGTAAAAATAATGAATACTTCCTAGTAGATATTGCTTAATCCATGATAGTCACTGAAACATTTAAAAGTTACTGAATAATTTTAAGTACATACTGAATAAACTATAGTTCTTACTGAATAATCTGTAGTACATATTGAATGTTTCATAGATTACACTAAATCATTTATAATAGGTACTTAATAATATTTAATAGTCACTAAATTGTTGATAGTAGAGTTTGCATAATTTATACTAGTACTGAATAATTGGTAAGTTACTGAATAATTTTAAATACATACTAAATATTTTATAGTAAATATTGAATAGTTTATTGCAGTTACTGAATAATTTATAGTAGTCATAGAATAATTTATAAGTTATAGTAAATAGGGAACAATTCATTGCAGATACTGGATAACAAATTTCCCACTGAATAAATACTAGTACTTACTGAGTAATTTATAGTTTCTACTAAGAATTTATAGTTTCTATTACATAAATACTAGTACTTACTGAGTAATTTTTAGTTTCTACTAAGAATTTATAGTTTCTATTACATAAATACTAGTACTTACTGAGTAATTTATACTTTCTATTAAGAATTTATAGTTTCTATTACATAAATACAAAGTACTTACTGAGTAATAAGTTTATAGTTCCTACTAAAAATTATAAGTTTCTATTACATAAATACTAGTACTTACTGAGTAATTTTTAGTTTCTACTAAGAATTTATAGTTTCTATTACATAAATAGTAGTACTTACTGAGTAATTTATAGTTTCTACTAAGGATTTTATAGTTTTCTATTATAAAATATACATAAAATACTAGTACTATAGTTTCTACTGAAGAATTTATAGTTTCTAATACATAAATGTAGTACTTACTAAGAATTTTATCTATAAGAATTTTATAGTTTCTATTACAAAAAATACTTACTTACTGAAGTATTTATATTTATACTTTCTACTAAGAAGTTATAGTTTTTCTATTACATAAATACTAGCACTTACTGAGTAATTTATAGTTTCTACTAAGAATTTATAGTTTCTATTACATAAATACTAGTACTTACTGAGTAATTTATAGTTTCTACTAAGAATTTATAGTTTCTATTACATAAATACTAGTACTTACTGAGTAATTTATAGTTTCTACTAAGAATTTATAGTTTCTATTACATAAATACTAGTACTTACTGAGTAATTTATAGTTTCTACTAAGAATTTATAGTTTCTATTACATAAATACTAGTACTTACTGAGTAATTTATAGTTTCTACTAAGAATTTATAGTTTCTATTACATAAATACTAGTACTTACTGAGTAATTTATAGTTCCTACTAAGAATTTATAGTTTCTATTACATAAATATTAGTACTTACTGAGTAATTTATAGTTTCTACTAAGAATTTATAGTTTCTATTACATAAATACTAGTACTTACTGAGTAATTTATAGTTTCTATTAAGTAATTACTAGTACTTACTGAGTAATTCATGGTTCTTGCTGTATAATTGATAGTACTTACTAAATGATGAATAGTCGATATTGAAAAATGTATAATAGACTGAATAATGTATAGTACTTCATTTTTAATTTACAGTACACAATAAATAATGTATTGTAGATACAGACTATTTCATAGCACTTATTTACAGAAGATACTGAATACTAAATCTTATGATAATTAAAAGCCCAAAATTCTGCAGATTATCAAACCATAACACTAAAACATTAAATTAATGCTTCTGAAAGTTTGAGTTTCCTGAAACACACCTTTGCTCTCTTTCTGCTCACGACTTCTAGTAGTTGTTTCCCTCTTCCTGGTGCTGATATGACCCAAAATTAACCTCTGCCTCACAAATTTCACCGTGCGGGCTGATATGAAGTTAATTACAGTCAGGGATGTTTGGGGAGTTAGATTAATAAAACAAAGCAAACTGAACTGGAGGTGTTGGGAGTTATTCTGGTGATTCGGCTGGTGCGATTATTACAATAACGTTCTAACAAAGCCTCCGAAATGAAAGTTCCCATAGAGAAGTGGCAAGAGGTAAAGCTCCGCTCATGGTAATAAATACATGTTTAGAAGTAATAAGAGAACAGACAGTAATATCTCAGAGCGGCGCTACAGCATGAGGGAAAAGCCTACACTGCAGAACAACACGCTACCACACTGGAGCTTCATTACGGTGTACGGTGTAAGCCATCAGACCTGACGAGAACTCTTAGAACAGATATGGTCTGATTATTTCTGGGTGTTAAAATGTATGTCTATAGCATTACCTGAAAGTCATAAGCTACAGATTAACCTCCCCCATGGTTAGAAACTAAATGAGGAATCAGGGCCCCCACAGGACCACCACAGAGCAGGTACTATGTGGGTGGTGGATCATTCTTAGACTGCAGTGACACTGACGTGGTGGTGGTGTGTTAGTGTGTGTGGTGCTGGTGTGAGTGGATCAGACACAGCAGTGCTGCTGGAGTGTTTAGACACTGGGTCCACTCACTGTCCACTCTATTAGACACTCCTACCTTGCTGGTCCACCTTGTAGATGGACAGTCAGAGACGATAGCTCATCTGCTGCTGCACAGTGCAGTGTTGGTCATCCTCTAGTCCTTCATCAGTGGATGCTGCCAACAGGACTCTGTCTACGGCACTGCTGTATCTGATCCACTGACACTAGCACCACACACACTAACACACCACCACCACGTCAGTGTTACTGCAGTGCTGAGAATGATCCACCACTCACATCATACCTTCTCTGTGGTGGTCCTATGGGGGTCCTGACTATTGAAGAACAGGGTTATTAAAGACGTGACCAGATACACCTCATATCTAGAACATGGCAGCTTTACAGGAGAAGCAGAAACATTTTAACTTTTAATGTAAATAAATCCAACCCAGTAATTTGGGATCATTCCTATATTCCTATTGGACAATTTTTCATAAATGTAAAGGCCACAACATAAAGAACAACTGATATTTTTAAATGGTTTTAAATAATGAAATATAACCATTATAGATATGTTAAAGCAGCAACAATATTTTCTTTCGTTCTTTCTTTCTTTCTTTCTTTCTTTCTTTTTTTCTTTCTTTCTTTCTTTCACTCTTACTTTCTTTCTTTCCTTCTTTCTTTCTTTCTTTCTTTCTTTCTTTCTCTCTTTCTTTCTTTCAGTCTTTCTTTCTTTCTTTCTTTCTTTCTTTCTTTCTTTCTTTCCTTCTTTCTTTCTTTCCTTCTTTCTTTCTTTCTATCTCTCTTTCGTTCTTTCTTTCTTTCTTTCTATCTCTCTTTCTTTCTTTCTTTCTTACTTTCTTTCTTTCTTTCTTTCTTTCTTTTTATTCATTTATTCATTTTATTTCATTTATTCCCAAAATAATTTACCAATGAAACACCTGGCAACATGGCCAGGTCGGTCTTGAGCAGAGCACAAGATGCGTAAAGAAGTCTCAAACAGTCCTGAAGTGGGCGGGGCTAAAAAGTAAGGAATGAAGCTTTTATTTTAGTTACAAGGCCAAACGCATTACACTTCCAATAACGCCCCTGAGGCCAATTGGGCTCATGTCTTAGCAGGAGGGAGTACTACTGATTGACCAAGTTGCATATCTGTCTGAGATATAGTTTTATAGTTACTGCTCTGCATGATTCATTTTAGGAGAATAATTCATAGTAGATACTGAATCTTTTACAACAGATACTGAAACATATATATAGAAGCTGCTGAATACTCAGTACTTACTAAACAATTATTAATAGTTACTAAATAACTTATAGTACTTTCTGAATCATTTATATTAGATACTGAATCAGTCATAGTACTTAATAATGTATCGTATTACTGAATAAATTGTAGTGCATATGTTTAAATACTTGAATAATACTTTATAGTAAATACTGAATATTTCATAGTAGTTACTGAATAATCTGTATTCGATACCAAAAATTTCATAGATGACACTAAATCATGTATAAGAGGCATTTTATGCAACACTGAAAAATAAGTCTTACGATTAATAAAACTTAAAAAGCCCAGAATTCAACTGATTAACCACACATAATCTAGTTACACTTACGCTGGTAGTGTATGTTTTAGCTTTCCTGAAAAGTTCCCTTGTTCATACGGTGATGAAACATATAAAAACATTAATACAATAGTATTTAAATATACCCCCTTCCAAAACTCTCCTTCAGGAAGCACATGGTCATTTACAGATATCGTCAAATACCTAGATAGGCCAATTTAACCTTAATAAGCAAACTGCTTCGGCGCCGATATTAAAGGGTGAGCATCTATCTTGCCTTACGTGCATCCTTAAAATAGGGTGATAAGTTAACAAGATATCTGCCCGATCCTCCAGTGGTCTTAAAACATCCAAAGTATATTGGTCACCGTACTACGAGCTGGCTGGGCATTAATTGGGTGTTTATGCTGGGAATGCGAGAAGGTAAAGCATCACAGAGCTCATTAGGGAGAGGCTGGTCTTTGCTATGGTCTTCCGGAGGTCCTTAGGGGGAGGCAGAGGGAAGCCACAGTGTTGCCGTGGGCTGGAGATGCTTCCTTAATTGCGGAGAAATGAAATCTGTCAAATCAATGTCGTGTTGTGACAGAGACAGAAAAATCATTACAGGAATTCATCTGAAGAGATGTGAATGTGTCAAACCGCACACACACACACACACACAAACACTTCAGTATGAGTGTGTGGTGTAAATGACCCTGTGCTGCATCTACCCCAACACTAGCCTCAACCTCAACCACCGGAACGTCAGCTATCCAATAAAAGCTCCAGCGTTTGTGGAAGAAGTCCCCACAAACACAAAGTGTTTATGTTTTCATCCTCCGGGGGTCCCCACACCGTGATAAATACACACACCCTGGATCATGATACTGTGGTTTTCAGCAGTTATTGATCAACGTTATGGTCTGTCTCAGTGCTGTGCATCAATGCGCATATTGAACTCTTCCCCCAACACCAGATAAGAACCCTCAGAGCCTCCAAGGCCAAACTTCTTTCAGTTAAAAATGTTTTTACTTAATACTGTCACCACATACCAAGAGCCAGTGGAGGTGGTCCGGGCTAGGGATGCACCGATACAATATTTAAATTAGCCGGGTGGATAATTTAGTGGATAATTAGGCCGATTCATGAATCATTCGGTTTAATTCGTTTGCAGTTCATGTTACTCCATGCGTCAGTAGCACGTGTGCAGTGTACTGGTAGGCTCGACGTACAAACAGAAACAACAACAAGGAGCAAGCCAAGAGGTCAGCCTAGGTCTCTACCACGCCATTATTCATATGGTTTATTAATTCAACAGTTGGATCATATCCGTACTGGGTATTGACACTGATACACAGTTTATGTATTGTTACTGGAACTGGGACAGTTTCTAGTCCAGGCATCTGAATACCATTTCCTTTAGATGTTTCCTGTTGGAAGTTTACCAGGCACTGCTAACTGGGACCGAACCTGGACCTGTTGGAGGGATTCCATGTCCAGGTTGGCCTGGGATCAGCTTGGAAACTCCCGGAATGAAGGGAAGGGTGCTGTCTAGGCTTGTATGTTCCCCTATTCCCTCCGTGAACCTAGCTAGAGTAAGCAGTTTAAGGTGGATAGCTACACAGGCAACGATATGGGCAACTACATGGGCATAATCCATATCTCCAGTCATATAACAGAGTCTACACAACTCTTTTGTGGGGGCAGTTGTGGGCTGGAGGTTAGGGAACCAGCCTTGTGACCGGAGGGTCGCCGTTTCGATTCCCTGAACTGACAGTAATGACTGAGGTGCCCTTGAGCAAGGCACCTAACCCCCAACTGCTCCCTAGGTGCCGTGGATAGGGCTGCCCAGCATTCCGGGTAAGTGTGCTCACTGCCCCCTAGTGTGTGTGTTCACTAGTGAGTGTGTATGTGGGTGTTTTTACTTCACGGACGGGTTAAATGCAGAGACTAAGTTTCCCCACTGTGGGATCAATAAGGGATTAAAATCTTTTGTCCTTCATGATGTTCACTATGCCATATTGGGCGATCACAGTGTCATAAGTGTGTGGGTCCGAGTGTCTGCCCTGCGAAGGACTGCAGCCTGTCCTATGTGCAACGAGAGTTGGGACAGCCTTCCTGCGACCCAGGAGGATAAGCAGTTTAGAGGAGATGGAGTTTCATGGTTCCACCTGACAGCCGAAACAGCAGCATCACCTCGCTTTCTTCTTTGTCCCCCTACTGGTTATCATGTCTCAGGAGTCCAGGACTTTTCATTACGGTATCTCATGGCCTCCCAGATTCCACATCGCTGTTTATGTCACACTGCCAGACCCAGTACTCGTTCCTGATTCTCATATACAGACCTGATGCTGGAAATGTGTCAGCTATGATAAAATTCCACCAGAACCTGGGCGGAATTTTGTATCCTGATTCCGGGATAACCCATTCTTTATCTCTGAGAGGCTTTACAGTCTCAAGCTGCCGCATGTTAATCAAGCTGAGCTCCACCAGCAGTTTCTCTAGACTGCAGAGAGAGAGTCATCTAAGTGAGGTAAGAAGATGAGCATGAGTCAACTCAACTCCTCAGCAGCGGGAGGTGAGGGTCGCGGTGAGGGGAAGCAGACTGAGTGCCATTAAAAGATGTGATTTACAGGGAAACTCAGCGTCGAGAGGAACGTCTACGCTTCTGTGTGCTCACTGCCTTTACGGTTCAGCCGCAAGCTTAGAGCATCGTTTCCCTCAAGCTGTGGATTGGTGTAGCTTTGTGACAGGAGCAGATGGAGGTGCAGTTAATCATCTAAACCACAAACCATTCTTATAGTTACTTCTCTCACTGTGTTTGACTACAGCCGTCACCACCAATGCCGGGATCAGGCTACACGATAACTTTGTCTTCCATTATGCCAGATTAGGCAATCATAGTGCCATAAACTTGTGACGTATCTTGGTCGGGAAACTGGGAATACGTTAGAGGCCAAGGAAGGTCAAGAAACTGTCCACCATGCTGGTGGTTCTGTGTAGAAGTGGTAGAGGGTAGCGAGTTCTTGGGCCAAAGTCCTAACACTACCTCCGGTCAGTTGTTCTGGAAAAGAGCATCCGCCAAATACAGTAGGAGAGGTGATGGCTTAGCTGTTCCTGGGTGTCTATTCTTCAAAGAGAACTTGAGGTAACAAACGAGTTAACATGAGAACAGTTCCCTTTCTTCGGAAGCTGATGAATTGTAGCGAGCTATTACATTTGCTTTGATCGGTGCTAGCCATTAGCATCTTGGTATGTGGTAGTGTTTTGATTATGAAGGCTTTAGTGGTGGGATTTATGGAGTTCTGGCACTAGGTATGTCTTCTAAAGTGAACTCTTCATTGGTAGTCGGTACTGCACCAGAAGGGGGCGCTCAAAGCATGATGAAGCTATTGGAACCAAACCCTTAATATATTGAACTTCCAATCTATTAGAGGACAAAGTGTTCATATTCTCTGGCCACGGTAAATAATCTACATGCATTAGGAGGGGGAAGTAATGGGAGGCCCAGATATGGAAAACTGTATGTGAAAAATCTAAGAAAGAAATAAGTAAAAGATAAACAGGAAATATGACTCATAACAACCACCTGGAAGACCTTGGTAGACCCACCAAGACTGTCCGTCAGCACATTTTCTCGTACTTAAAGACTACTTTGACCGGGAA
>JAMWET010006303.1:147500-149336 GCA_024036415.1 Prochilodus magdalenae
AGTTTAGTAACTGGGTTGGTGAGTTTAGTGTAGTGAGTTCAGTAACAGGGTTAGTGAGATTAGTGTAGGGAGTTTAGTAATAGGGTTAGTGAGTTTAGTAACAGGGTTAGTGAGTTTAGTAACAGTGATAGTAAGTTTAGTGTAGTGAGTTTAGTAACAGGGTTAGTGAGTTTAGTAACAGGGTTAGTGAGTTTAGTAACTGGGTTAGTGAGTTTAGTAACAGTGTTAGTAAGTTTAGTGTAGTGAGTTTAGTAACAGGGTTAGTGAGTTTAGTAACAGGGTTAGTGAGTTTAGTGTAGTGAGTTTAGTAACAGGGTAAGTGAGTTTAGTGTAGTGAGTTTAGTAACTGGGTTAGTGAGTTTAGTAACAGGGTTAGTGAGTTTAGTAACAGGGTTAGTGAGTTTAGTGTAGTGAGTTTAGTAACTGGGTTAGTGAGTTTAGTGTAGTGAGTTTAGTAACAGGGTTAGTGAGTTTAGTGTAGTGAGTTTAGTAACTGGGTTAGTGAGTTTAGTGTAGTGAGTTTAGTAACTGGGTTAGTGAGTTTAGTGTAGTGAGTTTAGTAACTGGGTTAGTGAGTTTAGTGTAGTGAGTTTAGTAACTTGGTTGGTGAGTTTAGTGTAGTGAGTTTAGTAACTGGGTTGGTGAGTTTAGTGTAGGGAGTTTAGTAACTGAGTTAGTGAGTTTAGTGTAGTGTGTTTAGTAAATGGGTTGGTGAGTTTAGTGTAGTGAGTTTAGTAACTGAGTTAGTGAGTTTAGTGTAGTGTGTTTAGTAAATGGGTTGGTGAGTTTAGTGTAGTGAGTTTAGTAACTTGGTTAGTGAGTTTAGTGTAGTGTGTTTAGTAACTGGGTTAGTGAGTTTAGTGTAGTGGGTTTAATAACTGGGTTAGTGAGTTTAGTGTAGTGAGTTTAGTAACTGGGTTAGTGAGTTTAGTGCAGGGTGTTTAGTAACTGGGTTGGTGAGTTTAGTGTAATGAGTTTAGTAACTGAGTTAGTGAGTTTAGTGTAGTGGGTTTAGTAACTGGGTTGGTGAGTTTAGTGTAGTGAGTTTAATAACTGGGTTAGTGAGTTTAGTGCAGGGAGTTTAGTAACTGGGTTGGTGAGTTTAGTGTAATGAGTTTAGTAACTGAGTTAGTGAGTTTAGTGTAGTGGGTTTAGTAACTGGGTTGGTGAGTTTAGTGTAGTGAGTTTAATAACTGGGTTAGTGAGTTTAGTGTAGTGAGTTTAGTAACAGGGTTAGTGAGTTTAGTGTAGGGAGTTTAGTAACTGAGTTAGTGAGTTTAGTGTAGTGAGTCTAGTCTGGGGATTTTAGTGTAGTGAGTTTAGTAACTGAGTTAGTGAGTTTAGTGTAGTAAGTTTAGTCTAGGGAGTTTAGTGTAGTGAGTTTAGTAACTGGGTTAGTGAGTTTAGTGTAGTGAGTTTAGTGTAGGGAGTTTAGTAACTGAGTTAGTGAGTTTAGTGTGGTGGGTTTAGTAAGTTGGTTGGTGAGTTTAGTGTAGTGTGTTTAGTGTAGTGAGTTTGGGGAATGTTCTGCTGTGTGGGAAGGTGAGGAAACCCTTGTAGTTTCAGAAGCAGTGCACCGTTTTTGAACTGTACGACTGTTTACTTATGAACCTCTATGGATCTATGCTGAGTCAGGGGATGCAGTTGTGTTCTGGGGTCCGGCACGGTACTAGAACAGAGTTAAAATCATAACCTAACCTATACAAACCCACATACATGATGCTTTACTCAGCTAACTGGTTGGAAATGATGACATTTGTGAGTCAGACGCAAGGGGACTAACTGACTAGCATTTAGAGGGCTGACCTGTGGTTAGCCGGGAGCCGGACGATGACA
>JAMWET010006304.1:0-30420 GCA_024036415.1 Prochilodus magdalenae
CTGAAAACCAGCGGGGGCTCTGTTAAACAGGGGGCGGGGCGTTTAATAACACTGCTATTCAAAGCTGGACGTGACATGATGCAGTGACTGTGAAATATCTCTTATGCACCCCCACCCAACACCACCACCTCCAGGAAATAGAACCAAGAGCTATGCAGAGATGGGTGAAGACGTGGGGAGAGCTCATGACCACAGACCAGAGATTAAAACAGAGTGACCTAACTCCAGATTAAAGTACAGTGATCTAACTCCAGATTAAAATAGAATGAGCCGACCACCGAGTGAGCTGACGAGCAGAATGTACAGAGAGGTAAAGTTTACCTGCCAGTAAAATCAGGATCACTGCTGCTGGAATATTAGCTGACCTCTGGGAAAACATGGCAGCGTCTCTCTCCGAACACAGCGGGTACCAGAAGGTCCTGAAGGTCCTGACTCTCCTGCACCTGTTGACCTGATGACCTGTTATAATCCCACCAGAGAGAAAGTCAGCTAACACACTGAAGACCAGTTCTGCATTTCATGGTCTGTCTTTACCACCACACCTCCCTTCGGCTCAGAGTCACTTCCTGTTTCACTCTGGACTCTTAGAAACAGATCGAAGTGCGGTCAGCAGTTTCTCTGTGTGACTCACTGTGAGGACCTGCAGAACCAAAGCAACCCCAGACCACTACACTACCACCACCATGCTTCACTGTCCGTATGGTGTTCTTATGGTGCTGGCTCTATGCCAGATGTACGTGCGTCTGCATCTGTTTAGAACCCGGTACCGTGCGCTGCTTTCTAAGACCTCCTAGCTGCTCGGTTCTGTACATGGTAACAGAAATGAGGCAGAACTGGTGATGGAACAGGAAGTCAGAAGACGAGTGAAAAATTAAGCTGGTGCTAGTTCACACCCCCAATCACATGACCAGCACTTCAGAGCGACTGAGCCGTCACGGTGACCGATCAGTAGGAGGTTTATGATTTCACGGTGAAGGTGGTGACTGATTACAGTGCACTACCAGCAGTGTGGAGCCTCCAACACTGTAACATCTACATTCTTACACTGTAAAACTGACTGGTGATCAATAAGCTGTATTTATAAACTCAGTCCTTCTAGAGGCTCGTGTGAAGCTACACCTGTTCATACTTCATAATCAGAGCAGCAGAGACACCACCTTTGAGGAGCTCAGACCGTTTAGGTACCTGGCTTTCTACCACACGTCCTGGGTGACCTGCACGTCTGTGAAGCTCCATTAATGCTGAACACTACATACGGGCTGTGGAGTCTTTTCCAGGGAAGGTCTTACTGATGTCAGCAGGACAGTCAACCACATCCTGCACGGATCACAGCAGCACGGCTCCGTAGGAAAAGAGTCCGGGTGCTGGACTGACCTGCCTGAGGTCCAGACTGCCTGTCAACAGAGCTGAACACAGAGCTGAACACAGAGCTGAACACAGAGCTGAACACCATCCTGTACTTTACTGAGCTACAGTGAGGAAAGTAAGTATTTGAACACCCTGCGACTTTGCAGGTTCTCCCACTTAGAAATCATGGAGGGGTCTGAAATTCCCATCTTAGGTGCATGTCCACTGTGAGAGACATCATCTAAAAAAGAACGTCGTCCTGTCCCATGTGCAGAAACACACCCCCACAGCATAATGCTCCAACCTCATGCTTCACAGTAGGGTGGTGTTTTTGGGATGGTGCTCATCATTCTTCGTCCTCCAGACACGGCGAGTGCAGACCATCTGACCACAGAGCTTTCTCCCATGACTCCTCTGGATCATCCAAATGGTCACGGAAAACTTAAAACGGGCCTGGACGTGTGCCCCAGTCCGAGGGAGATTGACCCCTCCATGATTTCTAAGTGGGAGAACTTACAAAGTTGCAGGGAGTTCAAATACTTAGTTTCCTCACTGTGTACCGCAGCATCATATAGAGAATATTCATAAAGTTTTAAAAAAGCATTTCTACATTTGTGTCTTTGTACTATTGTAACTCTAGTTAACGCGCTCCTGCTTACGGACTGTTTACTGTTCCATAAATGTTGAGAATCTGTTTGAAGTTGAGCTGAAATACTGTAAAAAAACCCACCTGTGATTCTGTGTATGTGAATCTGAGCATTCTAATTTGGGTATTCTGTTGGTGTGATATTTTGAGCATGCATTTATTTTTTACATTTATATTTTTTAGGTCGGTCTAAACCGAGCCTCAGAATGGTGATTTAACCCTAAGTGTTTGAGTTTTTTTTTTTTTTTTTTAAATCACATACAGACACTTTAACACATCTCATTCACTCATAACATCTACATCTTTTTTATTCTTTTATTTCACAGCATATCTGCGTTTGGAGCCGAATTTAAAGCTTGTTATCTAAATACGTACTTAAATACACCCAGATTTTTGGTCATAGTAACTGAGATCCTGCCATAATTGTTGATAGCTAGGTAGTGTAACTGTAGCTGTGTGTTACACTATCTTCTATTTAATAAAGGATTTAAATGATTTTCACATCACATTCTGATTTATTATCCACAGCATCCCCACCTGTCTGGAAATGAGTTTATATGACATGTTCTAGATAAATAAACATAACTGCAGATCTTAGACAGGGTGTGGAACTGTAAAGGTACATATTCTAACCTCAGATCTAGCTCATGTCCCCCCAGGAACCCTTAACCCTGAATCTAGGTCATTAAAGCTGTAATTTGAATTTCCCTCTGGGATCAATAAAGTATCTATCTATCTATCTATCTATCTATCTATCTATCTATCTATCTATCTAATGGTGATGTGTAAAGGTCTCCTACATCACAAACTGCAGATCTTAGACATGGTGTGGAAGTGTACTAGGTAATAAACTCAGGTATTGACTGCACCATAATACGGTGCAGGATGAAGAAGTGGAGGGTGGAGGAGAGCAGATAGAGGTCACCCAAAGTCTTACCTGAAGAGCATTGTGCAGTGTAGAGTTCCTCCACTGAGAGGCGCTAAAGAGCAGTACAGAGGTGAGACCTTACCTTAGGAGAACCATCAGATCCCAGATCACAACACAAGAACCCAGAAGTGGAAGATCTGATCTGACGTGCGGGTGAGAAGGTCTGGAGGTGAAGATCCCTTTAAAGCCTGGTGTGAACCAACCACAGTTCAGTATCTGATTCTCACCACCACAGGAAGTGAACTGATCTAAACAGGAAACACCCACTGAATTAGTCTAGATAGACCTACTACACCCAAACTGACTGTATATTAACGACATCAATTAAAAATAATAAAATATCATCTTAATATTAATTAATAAATGCTGACAGGGTTCCTAAACCCTTTAACCCTTTAACTACACGTACAGCTCCTCAATTCTACCGGAGCTCTCTGAGTATCAGGTATCAAACTGTGTGTGTAAATAAACTAGGATTTAAACTATTTTAAATCTGGTAAATGTTCAGTCTTTCACTGAATCTTTATTCTTATACCAACATAAACACAGTTCTGTACATCACAGTAATAATCTCACTCTTATTACCAGAAACTGTCCCTCATTATTCTTTATGTTTCACTACACAGTAAAATACATTAATATACGGTTAAAATTCATCATTTTCTACAATAAACTACAATAATCCACTTTTATATGGGCATCTTAGAACAATACAACAGACCTTTCACCCCTGTTCTCAGTGCAGTTAATCTAGAACCCTGTTTCTTTGATCAGGTTCTAACAGCTGGGTGATCTGCTGAAAGTGATCCTCCTCTCATAACTGAGATTAGATTAAATAAAGTGATATAAAGAGTTTAAAGTGCTGTTTGATCCAGTGATCTACCTGCTGTACCCAGACTCACCTGGATACGACCAGCTTTCCTATCTCTGGAATGTTCTCCATGTTAGCTCGCTGTCTGCTGTCACGCTAACGTTCCCCCTGCTCGGTTCTAACCAGACCAGCAGAACCTTTTCACTCACAGCTTCCAGTAAACTCCACCGAGTCCAGTGGGACAGTAATGAGGGTGTGGTGGGTTATATCAGCGTTAGCTGAGTTAGATCATCTCTACACTGAGCTGTCCTGACAGTGAAGCTAACGGGTATTAGCATGATGAGCTACTGAACGCTAACACACAGATTCTCCTTTTCTGAGGAGAAACAGTGAAATAAACTCCTCCAGATCTCCTGATAAACCGTGTGATGAGCTCCTGATCAACATTAAGCTCTTTTGTTGGAGTTATTTCTAGTTTGGAGTCCTAAAACCACTTTTCTGGAGAACTGTGTGTTTTAGCTGCTAAGCTAACTCCTCACTGTCAGTCCACAGCACAGAGCGCGCGACCCACAGACACAACTGAGCGGCAACTCTCAGCTGATCAGGAGGCGGGGCTACACAGGGAGAACGATTAGGAGGCGGGGTTAATGAGGGGGAAACGATAAGAAGGCGGGACCAAATGGGGTAAACTGTAAAGGAGGCGCGGCTAAACAGGAGGAACTGATAAGGAGGCGGGGCCAAATGGGGAAAACCGCTGAGGAGGTACCGGGGAGAACCGAGGCGGGGCTAAAGAAGAACTTATAGAGGCGGAGCTAAACGGGGAAAACCTAAAGATGTATAATTTTGCTATAGGCGGGGCTAAACATGTACCATCTTGTTACGGGAGGGGCTAAACATGTACTTCCTTTGTTGTGGGCAGGGCTAAACATGTATTATCTTGTTGTGGGCGGGGCTAACGTTGTATTTTGTATTACTGGCTTTAACACTGAGTGACTGTGTTACTGAGGAACTGAGACTGATTTAAAGAGTCAGATTATTTAATCTGTGATGATCTGGATATTAAATCTCCTGGATGAATTTACTACTGTGATGCTGGTGTAGAGTAAGACACGGGACACGCTCCACATGGAGGCGAATTTCCACCGTCCTGTATTCTGACCAGAGAGACCATGTGGGACAGACAGTGGTGGTCTCGGGCGGTTTGAGGGGCAGCAGTGACTAAACTAGAAAAGTGCATTTCCTGATGGAAACGCGGGATGATTTTGCTCAGTGAGGAACGAGGGATGAGTAAACGAGTGCGGGTCAGTATGGCTGTGGATTAGCGTCTGGTGGCTCTCGGGCGAACGGAAACGTTACTGCTTGGTTTGGGTTGAAAATGAATGGGACTCTATGGGAGGAACGAGGGATGCGAAACAAAAAGGAGAAATGAACGAGTGCGGGTCAATCAAACACGCTGCGCCTGGAGCCAGTGTATCCGATTTGGTGTCTCTAGGTCGAGCGGAAGTGGGTTAGATAGGCGCGCGTGTTTCGATCCTATTCATTCTCTATGGGAAAAACTCCTTCCTACTCGGAATCCGATCAAAAAGCTGTATACCAGCCCACATCAGCGGATCATACCGGGCAATCTGGAGTTGGAACCGAGTCGGTATCTCGAAAGCTGCGGGACGAGTTAGTCGGCGATGAAACAGCAGAAAAATAAGAAACAGAAAAACCGAATAACGGTATCGCTGCTTTGCAATGCGCAACCACAACAAGCCTATACTGGGTGACATGGGACCAGCACGATAAGGTATGGTGTACAATGTGAGCCCACCGTACCAAACACGAACCCCCGTGACTGAACCGCACCTAACGGGTGTGGTACCTCCACCAGCACCAATAACAGCTGGGACTGGATTTGACTGGACCGGACAAGGTTCTGGATGTAGCCACATCAATGTTCAGACACTCTTACATCAAAGAATTGGTCAGTGAACGCTTCTGAATGGTCATCATGCTAATCGGTTACATCTGCAGCCCTGTGAAAGCCGGAACTGTCATCTTGGAATACCGGGATAGGCATGTGATGTTCCTCAGTAAGAGGACCACCCGCCCCCAAAGTATATATATATATATACAGGCCATTCCACCGAATGGGTGCCTTTTCCGTCCCTGGGACAATATAAGTATAAATATGTATGAAAATTAATTAAAAAATACATTTCATCATTAATCAAAGTGACACTTTGATCTAATTGCAAATTTAAGATAGATAATTTTAAACATGAATAAAAACAACCTACAACACTGAAAAATAGCACTTGTTACTTGTCCCCACTCTCTAAAAATCCACTTTACAATGAAATATAATTATTAAAATCCTTCAGAAATCTTTGTTTTGTTGCATTGTTGTGTAATTCCATATCCCATCTATGCGTTACTATTTTTTTTCAGAAGTAATTGATAATATTTTAGTTAAAATACACATTTTAGTCGTGTCCCTGGGTTTTCATTCAGTCCTGTTACCCTAACACATTCCCTCATCTAAAAAATTTAGAACATTCCACAAGTCACATGTTCCACAGGAAGTTACATCATTTGGATCTACTGAAAGCCATGGGAAGACCAAAAATAAGTTCTATCATTTTCTTTTCTATATATTTGATGATATTGTAACTATGACTGAGAAAGCCAATCTCAACGTAGTTTCCTGTTACCTAAATCATTTCTGTTAATGTTAATTAATGTTATTTGTTAATTTAAAAAAAACAAATTTTTGGTCGATTGCTAGAATGTGCTTAGTGTCCTCATGCTATTAGCATGGACGCTATGTGACTATATTTCATGTTGTTGCTAATTCTATGCCAAAAACTCAGTCCTGTTACTTTCAGTCCTGTTATTCATATAAAGAGTAACAGGACTGAGTATAAGTAACAGGAGTGAGTAGCATCCTCTGGTTTATTGATGTATTGACTTATTTATGTGAATATTAATCAATATAATACTATTAGCCTGATTTTTAAGTTTTACAGTTGAAATTACTGATGTGTTTAATCAGTTACAATGTAAATACCAAACTTACAGGGAGCCAATCCTCCACTAAGTGCTGCAGAACAGCAGCGGCGCTATCGTGCTCGGCGCGATGCTGACCCAGAGAGGAGAGCGAAATATTTAGAGAGGGAACAGGATAAATACAGGAGGGACCTAGAGTCAGGCAGGGAGAAAACCATCACTGACCTCAGTGAGAGAGAAAAGCGCAGGCGTCGCAGAAACTGGAGGGAGACTTACCATAGGATCAAGGACAGGAAATCAGCTCTACAACAACTCATCACCCCTCCACACAGCCCCCAGTCATCACCAACGCACAGTGTAGATCCACAGCCAAGCACTTCCAGGTCCACTCTTAGTTTATTAATGCATCAGGTGTCAAAGAAAAAGTTCAAAGGGGGGCATTAGGGCATGTGTGTGTTTGCTACACTGTAATAACGAAGTGTTGTGTAATAACCAGATGTTACAGTGTACTCAAAAAGTAGCTAATGAAAATAGACATGAGAACACTACAGTATGAAATTAGCCAAATTCTACTGATCATGTTGTAGATGTTCATGTAACAATGTAGCAGTACATTGCAACAACTACTGCAATGTGTCATTTACCACAATGCACATAGGCAACATAATCAAGGGCGGAGAAGAAGACAAAAACACTAAAGAACCTTAAAAACAAATAAACAAATAAAACTACAGGTTCTGGTGAAAAAACAAACCAAAGAAAAAGAAAAATACAAGAAACAGGTCCAGCGCATGAAAAACAACGCGTCTCCACGCACAAAAGCAAACAGACAGATAAGACTGCTTCCATGTGCGGCTATTCAGAAGACACTTTCAACAACAATCAATTTGTCAAGATGCCCAGTGATCTGCCACCAGTTCCATTCACTATGAGGATGCATCAGGCAGTGACTCTAGCCCATGGAGAACTAACGTACAGGGACGTCAGCTGCTTGTGCACGATGATGCAAAATATAAACTGTCAGTGCTTTAATGCAAAGCATTTCACATTCAGTCATCAACAGACAGCTCCTGTGGCTCCCACAGCCAAGGAAGTTCAGTGGCAAAGTCCTGAAGTTGTTGGCAAATGGTGTGTGCCGACGTACGATGGTGACCTGTACCCTGGTGTCATCACAGATACAAGGAAACACATGTTGAGGTGTATGCAGAAGATTGGGGTCAGCAGATTTTTCTGGCCAGCCCGGGAAGACCTGTCTGAGGACATTGTGTGTATCATTCCACCTCCAAGGCCAGTCACAGGTCGTCACATGGAGATTGAGAAAGAGTCTGGGCCAAACTAGAGAAGGCTTCTTAGGAAAGGTCAGCCGAGTTTGTTTTCAAGAATTTAATGCAGTTCTAGCTCAAACACTGCTGCATGTAGTGTTTGCAACTGAACCATTTAGTCTTTTGTAGAGAAGTAAGAATATTTTCAAGTTTATTTAGGTACTGGTACCCAAAGCAGAGATGGAGAGAACCCACAATGTGCAGGAGCCACAAATACCCACCCCTCGCATGGTGCAGGGGAGGAGAGAGACACACTCACCACCCTCTCTATAGTCCCTCTCTCTGTCCGTACAAACACATACCCATCCATTTAACACAGAAATCTCACACACACAGAACAAGCACACACACACACCCACACACACACACACACACACACACACACACACACACACACACACACACACACACACACACACACACCCACACACACACACACCCACACACCCATACACACAAACACACACACCACACACACACACACACACACACACACACACACACACACAGAACAAGCACACACTTAGCCATGCACACACACACACACACACACACAAACACACACACCCACACACACACACACCCACACACACAAACACACACACACACACACACACCCACACACACACACACACACACACACACACACACACACACACACACACACATACACACAAACACAAACACCCACACACACAAACCCACACACCACACACACACCCACACACCCACACACACACACACACACACACACACACACACACACCACACACACCCACACACACACACACACACACACACACACACACAAACACACACACACACACACACACACACACACACACACACACACACACACACACACACACACCCACACACACACACAAACACACACACACACACACGTACAGACACACACTTACATGCACCCTCACATACACACACGTACAGACACACATTACCTTGTGCTCATTCCTGTTATCCACTGTTCATTCCTGTTACTAATTTGTTTTTTGTAAAAATAAAGAAAACCATATTTTTTTTCTTAGTTATGTTTGGTCCATTATTTATCCAGTTATGTTATAAATTATATGATAATTAAAAAAAAAAAAAACGTAAGGTTTGGGTTTCCTTTAGAAAGAAAAAAGACTTTGTATTTTTTTTTAGAAAAATACAACTTGCATGCATATATAGTGATTTTTTAGTCACTAATATCAATTATTTTAACATGTAACCAACCATTTCTCCAAAATAAACACTTTCTTGAGTGAAAAACAAAAGAATTAATTGACATGCTTTTAAACATGCTTTTTAAATGACACATGAGTGTTGGTAACAGGACTGAGAAAAATGCAACCATCTTCTACTTAGAAACCTTTTTTTTAAACCTTTTTTTTTTATAAAGTGGCCTGAGATTAACCTGAACCTGGGTACAAATGACAGTGTGTTTTTTTTCCCTCTCTCCCTGCTTTCTGCTTTGTTTTGTTTCTTCTTTTTCCTTTTTTTCCCCCTTCATTTTGTAAAACTATATATTTGTCAATGACTGTGTTATTTCTACCTTGTAATGTTTAACTTTTCAAAGAAAATGAAAATAAAATATTGATTATAAAAAAAAAAAGTGGCCTGAGATTGACCAATACACATTTTGAATAGTTGAATATATGTGTTATAAGTTTCTGTGTTGAAAAAAGATTTAAAATGAAGTTTATTTTGGAAGAGTTACAACAAGCAAATGGCACCCATTTGGTGGAATGGCCCATACATACATACATACACACTGCTCCAAAAAATAAAGGGACACTGTTTAATCAGAGTGCAGCATCAACTCAGTTCACCTTCAGGGATATTGATCTGGTCAGGTAAGTAGTAGGGAGGGCCGTTAATCAGTTTCAGCTGCTTTGGTGGCTGGGGGGCAGAATGAAGATGGCGGTAGAGGGCCATGTTATGTTGAGCACGAGTTCAGGAATAAAAGTATTGGCTTGGGGGGTCACGTGATGCAAGCAGCGTGAGTGGAGCGTTTTTGCTCTAGCATTACATGCCTGTATTTTGAAAGTTAAAGGCTAAATCTTCCAACTTTGCCGACTAAATCGCGTCAGATCATGTCTGGATCAGGATCGGCGGGGTCGCATCAAGAGCAAAAGACAGGGGGCGCTGCAGCAAAGGATAAACCTGGCGGTGGCTCCGGATCTAAAAATGGCGGTGCTGCCTCTGCGGAGCAGGCTAACTTGGCACAAGATGTGACTGACAAGATTAGCGCCTTGCTCGATGAGAAGTTCGACCATTTTCAGGCGGCTCTCGACTCTATTACGGCTCGTCTTGAAAATAATACGACACGTATCACAGAGGCCGAGGGTCGATCTGAGACAGAGGATAAGGTGCTGAACCTCGAGAACAAAGTCGCGCTGCTTGAAACCGCTGTGAAAACTTTGGTGGAAAGAGCAGAGGACTTGGAAAACCGCAGCCGCAGGGATAACATTCGCATCATGGGCCTAAAAGAAGGTGCTGAGGGCGGGCAGCCTTTACGTTTCTTTCAGACCTGGCTCCCTACTCTGCTTGGACTTGAAACGAAACATGGCGTCGTAAAAATTGACCGGGCGCACAGAACTCTCGGTCCGCCGCGGAATGACCGCTCACGTCCGGTGCTCATCAAACTTCATAACTATGGAGACAAGCTCAAAATTCTCCAGGCGGCGAGAAAGAAGCCAACTGCTGTATGAGGGGCAAAGCATCTCTATCACACAAGATCTTTCTGCCAAGGTGAAGGAGGCGCGACGTGCGTTTAACGAAGTCTGTGGTCAACTCATTCGGAAGGAAATCAGATTCATGGTGCGTTTCCCCGCAACTCTCTGCTTCAGCTACAACGGAGATAGATACTCGTTCGCCAGCGCACCAGAAGCCCACACCTTTCTGGAAGGACTAAGATGACTGAATGAGTAGTTTCATCTTCACTGCAGCGGGTGTGAGTTGGATCCACATGCCCATGGTTTGAACTCGCTGTGAGAATTCTACTGGACATTGAACTCAGGTATGTCAGGCACGGGTGCTGCACCTTCAGAGACTGTAAATATTTCTGACTGTTTCTCCCACGGTGGTGCAGCCTTCAGAGCAACGTTATTATGCTCGGGCGGGGAGCGGGAGTAGTTGAGGGTTTGAGTATTTCTTGCGTTACTCTTGGCATTATTGCTGTTTCGGTTATGCCTTTTTGTTGTGGGGGTCTTTATTCCCTCCTTACCGGCATAACGTCACCACTCTTCGTGTACTCCTTTTTTGATATCTTTGATGTTTAAACGTTGGGAAAGGGGGTGGGGGGGTTTGAGTTTCTGTTCTTATGTGGTTGGTTTTCTGTCTGTCTATAATTTTTGCCATCCTCATCGCTTTGCTCGTTGCAAGTGACACCAAATACTACACGTGTTTGATTTATGTTACTGTATAACTGATTATGAGTGATCTTAAAATTGTTAGCCTAAACGTTAAGGGCATTAATCATCCTATTAAACGACAAAAAAATGTGTCCTTCCTAAAAAAGGAGCAATGTCAAATTGCACTCCTTCAGGAAACCCACTTAAATGATATAGAACATGCCAAATTACAAAGAAGTTGGGCTGGTCAGATTTTCTACTCTTCCTATAACACTAGTAGCAGAGGAGTAGCCATCCTTTTACACCGAAACCTTCCTTTTACTTTAGATAAAGTGTCGATCAATCTCCCCCTAAAAGCGGTTTATCACAGAAAGCCCTCAGGCTGCACGAATTTTGCAAAGACTCCGAGTTATTTGATGTTTGCCGGATACTAAATGCAAAGGGACGGGATTATACTTTCTTTTCACAGAGCCATAACACATCCTCACGCATTGATCTCTTATTATCATCTAGAAATCTTTTAGATAAAAGTAAAGAATGTTGTATAGGTATCAGGTCTTTATCTGACCACTCACCCATTAGTATAACCGTTCACCCACCTTACAGAGACCCCTCCAGTAGATACTGGCGATTAAGTCTTTCTTTACTGTGCTATCCCCAGTTTGTTCGATACCTCACTGAACATTGGAACATTTAAACAGAACGATAAAAACAGAAAGAAGAAAACAGGTCCAGGTGAGAAGACGCTGCTGAGAAGCTTCTAGTAAGGACCTAAGCTTCCTGAACCAACCATCCTGCTCCCCACCCTCTAACCCCCTCCCTGCTGAAGGATCTCCCCTTTATTAAAGGATGGCCACTGAACACTCCCTAACACCAGTTCCTTTAGGGCGAGTGGATCATATGACACGTCATAAACACAATTTTCTACACCAATAAAACAAATAGCAGTAATACCGTAACCTTACAGCCAGCAGAGAACTGCAGCTGTATCTGAACACGGGCGGGTTAAACAATTACACAACTGTACTTAACACAGCAAAGCTCTACCTGGAGTTACACGTCCACACCCCGCCCACCAGACCGCACCAAACTGGACACCTACATGTTCCAGTTCAGTCTTTCCCGTTTAAGATGCTGGTGGCCTTAGGTCCTGGTGGATGAACTCGGAGCTGGTGAATCAGGTGTGGTACACCGGTAGGAGTCCCTGGGCAGGACTCCTAACACTACACCTGTAATATGACTACCCTTGTAAGTGGCTCTGGATAAGAGTGTCAGCTAAATGCTGTAAATGTAAATGTGGGTTTCTGCCCAGCTGAAGCAGCTCTTCTCCAACAGCTCGCTAACAATTTCAGCTGGACGAGGCCCTTCGCTTCCCTTCGACTGCCCCCCGGGCCTACATCCTCCGGTTGTGGTGAAATGGTCCTACCCCGGCCTGTGCTCAGACTTTAGTCGAGAAGCCGCCGTATCAGACGACACCACATACACAACGTGACGGTGGAATGTTCAAATACAACAGAAACCAGCAGATAGGAAAGTTCAGCAGATAAACATGAAGAAATGAGCAAAAGAAACTGAAATTAATCCACTGATCAGTTAGACGCCATATCATATACCCTAGTGCCCTAGTGTGATCTGACACCACAGGATTTAAAAGCATCTTCAAAGCGTCTACAGATCAATACTGAACTATCAGAACCGAGTCCTGTCTGGGTTTCATTCAGCATCATGGTATATGAAGCAGGCCAGGGAATAAAGACACCTGATGTAGAAAAGCTCCTGTGACTGATCTGAGACCTTCACTCCTACTCCAGGAAATCATCTGACGTGTTCAGACCTCCATCTAATCCTCACAGTCCTCCCGTATGTCTCTGGAACGTTCTGTCCATAGTGCTGGAACTATAGAGGTGAATGAAGAGATCCACACAGCTGGTAGTTCTCCTTCTCTGGAGATCTTCTCATCACTGGCTGAGGAGGTAGAACCTGCAGAACAACAGAGCTTAGAACCGACATCCACCTCAACTAGAGACTGAACACATGGACAGGCCTACACACACACACACACCATCACACACTCACACACACACATACTCACACACATACTCACACACACACTCACACACACACTCACACACACACTAACAACGTCACACAACGTCACAGACTCACACTCACACACTTTCACACACACCATCCCACACACACACACACTAACACCGTCACACACACTCACACATACACTCACTCTCACACACACACACACACACACACACACACATACGCACACTCACACTCACACACACACACACACACCATCCCACACGCTCACACACACACACACACCATCCCACACACACACACACACACATAGGCACACTCACACACACATACACTCACACACACCATCACATTCACAGGCCAGACTTACAGTCAGAAACACGTCCTGCTCACACACTGGGAGAGTCTCTAACACGCTGTACAATAAAGGACATTAACATAATCATAAACTACACACACTAATTACACTAACATTCTCACACTCACACCATCACTAACACACACACACTCTCACTAACACACCATCACACTTACTCACACATCACAAACACACACACACTCACAGCATCACACTCACCTGACCTACAGTGAGAGTGTCGTAATCAGGGGACACTGTAGTGGGGTTCAGAGCTGAGTACGTGTCGTCTCCAGACTTCTGAACCTATTAGAGACACGAGAACTCCTTCAGGTGAATTAGGATCAGACAGAGATTCCCAGAACTTGAGTTTAGCGAGTCGTTTTAACACAGAAGAAGTTCTATGACTAAACATTCAGCTAGATTAGCTATTTTAGCTACAACAGCTGCTGTGCTAACTAGCATACTAGCTAACACCATCCCAACTACACTCACTGTCAGAAGAACAGCTGCACAAACAGCGACAGGAGTGAATCTTGGTGTGTAGGTTTGACGTGGTGAGACATGCTAATGATTCCAGTTTCACACTCGACCGCACATGTGACGTTAACAGGGACGGGTCTGATCTCTGTACCTGACTGACCCAACACCACCATTACAGACCTCCAGCGAGCAGTGGTGTCCTCCATGAGTCCTCCTGTTAGTGCAGCACCATCAGCAGACGGCTGCACCACGCAGGACTACATGCACACAGACCGTTACCACGACTGTCCTTAACACCACGTCACCGTCACCAAAGACTGCAGTGGTGTCGTACCAGACTGTCATGGAGTGACTCAGAATGGCAGCGGGTCATCTTCAGTGACGAGTCCCGCTTTAGTCTTGGTGGAGACGCCCAACGAACCCGTGTGTGGAGGCACCGTGGTCAGCACCGAGATGAACGGCCTGGTGTCACACGTCCAGAAGACCTGGTGTCCCTCCACCTCCACCCCTACCGCACCATCTGCAGGAACTGTGTGAGGATGTCCAAGCTGCATGGGATGGATTATCACAGGACTCCATCAGGAACCTCTACAGCTCCATACCGAGACGTCTGGCGTGTTGGGTTAGCGAACACGGCGGCCCGACACCATACTGAGAGACAGACTTCTGTATGTGTAGCTCAATAAATATTGATCATATCAGTCTAAATTTATCACCAGTTATTGATCCTGGTACCTTTATCCTCCTTCCCAACACACCTGCATTCCCACACCCCCTCCTGGTGCAGCTGATCTTCTGATGATGTACATTATCAGACCGTTTGAGTCGTCTCCCTCTTTCCTCTAAACACCACATGTACAGTTTGTTTGTCCATCAGACTGAAGGTTACTCTATGGTACAGGGTGGTGTCTGAAGCTGTGTTGGACCTGACGTTGCTGTGAGCTGCAGAAGGACACTGCAGCACTGACGGAGCATGATCACACCGTCAGACCTAACACCATCTCTGGTATCACCGATCTAGGACCGTACACTTTCTCTCCGTACCTGAACATCCGTTCCTCTCCCTGCTCCTCTCGTCCTCCTGAACACAAATGAAACACCAACAGGCTGTTTCAGAAAGAGGGGGTTCATGGTAAGAACCGCATTTAGAACATGGTACAGATATGAACCGCGATAAGAACACCGTCACTCACCGACTGTAGAGAACAGCAGCAGTCAGAGACAGAACCAGAGCAGAACCCCCTCCAACAGCTCCCCAAACAGCCCACTGCCTCCACAGCTCAGCTGGACAGAGATGAAGAAGACCCAGCTCCTTTTAGAGCTTCATACAGAGACTGTCCATTACACTGCTCTAGATCATGTGGAGGATTAAACCCCGCCCTTACAATACCCTCCCATTAATCCATAACAGATTAGCTCCGCCCATTCAGCCTACAGCAGGTTAGCTCCGCCCATTCAGCCTACAGCAGGTTAGCTCCACCCATTCAGCCTACAGCAGGTTAGCTCTGCCCATTCAGGCTACAGCAGGTTAGTCCCACCCATTCAACCTACAGCAGGTTAGCTCCGCCCATTCAGCCTACAGCAGGTTAGTCCCACCCATTCAGCCTACAGCAGGTTAGCTCCAACCATTCAGCCTACAGCAGGTTAGTCCCACCCATTCAGCCTACAGCAGGTTAGCTCCAACCATTCAGCCTACAGCAGGTTAGCTCCACCCATTCAGCCCACAGGAGGTTAGCTCCGCCCATTCGGCCTACAGGAGGTTAGCTCCGCCCATTCGGCCTACAGCAGGTTAGCCCCGCCAATTCAGCCTACAGCAGGTTAGCTCCACCCATTCAGCCTACAGCAGGTTAGTCCCACCCATTCAGCCTACAGCAGGTTAGTCCCACCCATTCAGCCTACAGCAGGTTAGCTCCAACCATTCAGCCTACAGCAGGTTAGCTCCACCCATTCAGCCTACAGCAGGTTAGTCCCAGCCATTTAGCCTACAGCAGGTTAGCTCCACCCATTCAGCCTACAGCAGGTTAGCTCCACCCATTCAGCCTACAGCAGGTTAGTCCCACCCATTCAGCCTACAGCAGGTTAGCTCCAACCATTCAGCCTACAGCAGGTTAGCTCCACCCATTCAGCCTACAGCAGGTTAGATCCGCCCATTCTTCCTACAGCAGGTTAGCTCCGCCTATTCAGACTATAGCAGGTTAGCTCAGCCTACTCAGCCTAAAGCAGGTTAGTCCCACCCATTCAGCCTACAGCAGGTTAGTCCCACCCATTCAACCTACAGCAGGTTAGTCCCACCCATTCAGCCTACAGCAGGTTAGCTCCACCCATTCAGCCTACAGCAGGTTAGTCCCACCCATTCAGCCTACAGCAGGTTAGCTCCACCCATTCAGCCTACAGCAGGTTAGCTCCACCCATTCAGCCTACAGCAGGTTAGTCCCAGCCATTTAGCCTACAGCAGGTTAGCTCCACCCATTCAGCCTACAGCAGGTTAGCTCCACCCATTCAGCCTACAGCAGGTTAGTCCCACCCATTCAGCCTACAGCAGGTTAGCTCCACCCATTCAGCCTACAGCAGGTTAGCTCCACCCATTCAGCCTACAGCAGGTTAGTCCCACCCATTCAGCCTACAGCAGGTTAGCTCCACCCATTCAGCCTACAGCAGGTTAGCTCCACCCATTCAGCCTACAGCAGGTTAGTCCCACCCATTCAACCTACAGGAGGTTAATCCCACCCATTCAGCCTACAGCAGGTTAGTCCCACCCATTCAGCCTACAGCAGGTTAGCTCCACCCACATCAGGTTAGCTCCACCCTCACTACAGCAGGTTAGATCCGCCCATTCTTCCTACAGCAGGTTAGCTCCGCCTATTCAGACTATAGCAGGTTAGCTCAGCCTACTCAGCCTAAAGCAGGTTAGTCCCACCCATTCAGCCTACAGCAGGTTAGTCCCACCCATTCAACCTACAGCAGGTTAGTCCCACCCATTCAGCCTACAGCAGGTTAGCTCCAACCATTCAGCCTACAGCAGGTTAGCTCCACCCATTCAGCCTACAGCAGGTTAGTCCCAGCCATTTAGCCTACAGCAGGTTAGCTCCACCCATTCAGCCTACAGCAGGTTAGTCCCACCCATTCATCCTACAGCAGGTTAGTCCCACCCATTCAGCCTACAGCAGGTTAGTCCCACCCATTCAGCCTACAGCAGGTTAGCTCCACCCATTCAGCCTACAGCAGGTTAGCTCCACCCATTCAGCCTACAGCAGGTTAGCTCCACCCATTCAGCCTACAGCAGGTTAGCTCCACCCATTCAAAGGGAGCTGCTAAAGTTCTAAAGAGTTAAACGTCCAGGCCTCTTTCTTCATCCACAAGGTGCAGTAACACACAGCAGGAGTGAAAGCCCAGTGCTCTCTTCCTCTCAGTAACACTGGTTCCAGTCCAGTAACAGGCTCTCGTAACACACCTGGTGTAGAAGACCATTCTGATGAGTTGGATGATCCCAGGTGATTCTCCGCCCTACAGTAGAAAACTCCATCTGTTCCTGCAGCTACAGTTAAACTGGCTCCTTCTCCAAACGACCGGATGTTCCCTCCAACCTTCCTGAACCAGGTGTACGAGCTGGCAGGGTTGGAGTCACTGACACAGACCAGCGTGACTGATCCGTTAAACTCAGCCTCAGATACAGATGGAGTTCTGGGAGAGTCTGAACAAGACAGAGACCCGTTACTGAACATTCAGAGTAAACCAGGACCATACAGGACACACTGAACTCACACAGCACATCCAGACGGGAGGGTCCTGAGCGGTTCTGTCCTAGCTGGTTCTGAGCGGTGCAGTAGTAGGGTCCACTGTGCTGGGAGCTGATGACGCCGAGACGTCACGTCCCACATCAGGTCATACCCTTTTACTGACAGCAGTGCCGTTCCCACCCTACAGGCTCCTCCCTTCTAAAGACTAAACTACTGGAGTGTCATTCGCTGCTGTTGTGGAGAACCTTCAGCCTGTTCCGTTTTAAAGTTAAACTGAGTTTAAGATTAACTCATTATTTATAACCACTTTTACAGACAAGGTTCTCACACAGCAGCTTTACAGAGAACCCGGGTCCACTCTGGAGTAAGCCAAGGAAGGACTCCGTCAGAGCAAGTGGAGGAACCAAGACTGAAATGGGGAACCCGTCCTCCAAGACCAGCACAAAAGCACCGTAATCAGATCAGAAGGTACAGGTATAGACTCTACTGAATCTAGAACAACCCAGAACCGATACAGTCGTATCAGAGGAACAGTGAGGAGCAGAACTGAAAGTCTGAATGACGCTCCGTCACTGTTACCAGTGAAACCACTGAAACTGGTGACCACAGAGTTTACCACAGTGGAGAACCATGAACGCTAGAAGCTGCTGCTAGAAGCCCACAGTGATGATCAGCTACTAAGAATTAGAGAACAGTTCAGTGTTCTGTGAGGGACAAACGTCTGATCAGTCTGTGATCTCATAGCAGGATCACTGGAAGGTCCAGCAGGATGGCATGGGACAGCATGGAGCTCCACGGTGGGTAAAGACATGGGACAGCATGGAGCTCCACGGTGGGTAAAGACATGGGACAGCATGGAGCTCCACGGTGGGTAAAGACATGGGACAGCATGGAGCTCCACGGTGGGTAAAGACATGGGACAGCATGGAGCTCCACGGTGGGTAAAGACATGGGACAGCATGGAGCTCCACGGTAGGTAAAGACATGGGACAGCATGGAGCTCCACGGTAGGTAAAGACATGGGACAGCATGGAGCTCCACGGTGGGTAAAGACATGGGACAGCATGGAGCTCCACGGTGGGTAAAGACATGGGACAGCATGGAGCTCCACGGTGGGTAAAGACATGGGACAGCATGGAGCTCCACGGTGGGTAAAGACATGGGACAGCATGGAGCTCCACGGTAGGTAAAGACATGGGACAGCATGGAGCTCCACGGTGGGTAATTTAGCTGACCCCCTATCAAGAGCGACTAACAAGGTAATGGTATTACAGGTGGGCCAGTGTAGTGTTAGGGGTCTTGCCCAGGGACTCTTATTGGCGTAGCACAGCAGAGTTACCCAGACCGGGAATCGAACCCCCGTCTCTCACATGAGGTGGTGGCCTATAAGCAGGTAGCGCTGTTATTGTTCCACACCAACCACCCCACTTTCTCAACAACAGCACTGGAAACAGCTAAAACACAGCTCTGATGTTCCACTGATCTAGAACGGCACCACTGCTGGGTGATATGATCAGCACATGGCCCAATCCAGCACATAACGTGGTCTTCCTGAACCAGGTGTACGACCTTGCAGGGTTGGAGTCACTGACACAGACCAGCATGACTGATCTGTTAAACTCAGCCTCGAAGTTTGGTGTTGGATGAGCTGGTTAATTCCAGATTACTGTACCACACTGATGATACATTTTGGACCCCTGTGAAAAAGGGCCACATACTCTTCAGACATGTCACGCCCCCCAATGTCACATCAGGTCATACAACTGACAGCAGTGCAGTTCCCACCCTACAGGTTTCTCCCTTCCAATGATGCACACAAAACTACTGACACAGGACAGCACAGAGCTCCACGGCGGGTGCAATTACCACCCCACATATTCCAGGGCTTTCGGCATTTGTTATATAAACAACAGCAAGTTCATAAATCTAAAATAAAGATAAGGGAACACTGCAACAGTGGGAGAGGAAAAGGATTATACACCATATATCTTCCTACAGACAGGTCCTGCAGACCCCTAATCTGCAGGACCAAGCCAGCTGTCAGAACTGTACGAGTGTGGACTGAGGAAGCTACCTCAATGATGCAAGACTGCTTTGACAGCACAGACTGGCATCTGTTTGCACAGGGGGCAGATTTGGAGGAATATGCCTCATCAGTCATGGGGTACATACATTTCTGCACTGAGAATGTACTTCCAAAAAAGACAATAAAAGTGTTTCCCAACCAGAAGCCTTGGGTGAACAAAAGTGATTAGTCGAGATGAGGCTTTCAGGTCGGGAGACAGGCTGGCTTACTCAGCAGCTCGAAGGAACCTCAAAAAGGGCATCAAGGAGGCCAAGCACAGATACAAACAGCGTATTGAGGAACACTTCGAGAACAACAACCCCGCAGTATGTGGAACGGAATTAAAGCACTGACTGACTACAAGACCAACACTCTGCAGGCCAGCGATGACACCAGTCTACCTGATGTGATGAACCAGTTCTGAACCAGAACTGAACCAGTGCTGATCCAGTTCTTTGCCCGGTTTGATAACCAAAACAGAGGAGCCCATCACACCGCACCACCTGTTGGGGACCAGACACTGGTTCTAAAGCATCATCAGGTGAAGTCCACCCTGCAGAGGGTGAATGTCAACAAGGCAGCAGGTCCGGATGGGGTTTGTGGAAGGACACTCAAGGCCTATGCTTGCCAATTAGCGGAGGTCTTCACAAACATATTCAACCTCTCACTAAAACAAGCTGCTGTTCCAACATGCTTTAAAACCTCCACAATCATCCCGGTTCCAAAGAATTCTGTCGTGAAATGCCTGAACGACTATCGACCCGTGGCACTAACACCAATAGTCATGAAGTGCTTTGAGAGTCTGTCCCACATTAAGGCCGTCATCCCTCCGGATCTGGACCAACATCAGTTCGCCTATAGAACAAACCGGTCCACGGAAGATGCCGTCTCAATGGCACTTCACACCTGGAACAACCGAACACATATTAACACCATAATTCCTCACAAACTGGTCAGTAAACTGGGGAGCCTAGGCCTGGACAGCTCCATCTGCTCCCGGGGTTTGGGTTTCCTTACGGATAGACCACAGTGTGTCAGGATTGGAAACCACATCTCCTCCACTCTTATCCTGAACACTGGGACTCCACAGGGCTGCGTGCTGAGCCCTGACTGGCACTCCCACTCACTCCTCAAACACCATAATAAAATTTGCAGACGACACCACAATAGTTGGCCTTATCTCAGATGGTGATGAACGTGCCTATAGGAACGAGGTGGAATGTCTGGATGGATGGTGCACATAACCAATCATCTAACATGGTCTCCTAACACCTCGTACATATGCATGAGGGCGCAACAGAGACTGTACTTCCTGAGGAAGCTGAAACAGGCTCAGCTACCCCAGAAACTTCTGGTTAACTTTTACCGCAGCACCATTGAGAGTATCCTCTCTCACTGCATGATCGTGTGGTATTCCAGCTGCACAGTCTCAGAGAGGAAGGACCTGCATCGTGTGATCAAGGTGGCCGGACGGATTATTGGTACTGACCTTCCCAGCCTGAACAGTGTCCGTACCAGCTGATTAAAGAAGAAGGCCTCCAGCATTAGCAGAGACGCAACACCCCCTGGACACTGCCTGTTTGACCTGTTACCGTCTGGCAAGCGGTACAGGGCTATCCGCACAAAAACAAACAGACTGAGAAACAGTTTCTTCCCAAGAGCTGTGGTCTCCACAACACCTCCACAACACCTCACTGACTGAACTGATTACTACCTCTGTGATACATCTGTCATACACCCATGCACATTTATATACAGCACTGAACTTATTTATAATCCATATGGTAATTGAACAGCTACCTCCATACACTGTTATACTGCACATTCTGCATATTTTGCACATCCATGCACAGTCACTTTACATGTTTATTTATATTTATATTGTACTGCAGTTAAATGTCTTTCTCTACTTGCACTGCTTATATGTAAATCTCTCATGGGTAAATATGTAAATATCTTACCTGTATAATTTCTGCTCTTTCTATTGTTATTGTTGTTTTTCTCTTGGAGAGTGTCGCACTAAATTTTGTTGTACGCAAGTATAATGACAATAAAGATTCTATTCTATTCTATTCTATTCCTTACAACCTGAAGTAGACCTTTATTTTAACTTGATAAACTTGTACCGTTTATAATAAAGGACTATAGACACCACACTCATAGACCACCCACACCAAGCTGTTTAAGGCTTCTACAGATCCCACTGGTAAACTCAGCCGACACTGATTAAAACACCGGTGCACTGATGGAGAACTGAAGGCTGGAGGCAATGGCGGATTATGAACTGGCCATAATACATGACAGGACTCACTGAAAACATCTTCATGATTTCACTGTCCTAAAATGGAGCTTAATAAATATTCTGAGCTCTTTTGGTCGGCTCGGTCTACCCATGGAAACATGGCCGGTAAAGGGTCATCCACCACCCTCAGACAGTGGTCCAGACTCACACTCTATACTTCTATTATTCCTGCTCATCAGTTTATTTCTCTACATGAAGATTAATAACGTCACCTCAGCTCCACAGGCTTTACTAATCACGCCACCTGTAGCGTTTGATCTGAGACTGTAATCTGTACTCACACACTGGAGGAGAGTGGAGATCACTGCCTGTAACAGCACAGCTGTAGCTGACCGCTTCACTGACCACAGACACAGAGCAGGAGGCAGAGTTACAGCCAGACACAGGCTGACCGTTCCTGTCCCAGATGTAGGTGGGGTTAGACGGAGTGCAGGTGGAGCTACAGGTCAGTGTTAATGTCTGTCCTTCTGACGCTGTGACTGCAGGACCCTCCACTTTCACCTGCAGGTCTGAAACACCTGTAACACACAAACTTAGCTGTAGTGAAAGAGTACTGCAGCATGTGGACGGGACTGGAACAGAAGCTTCTAGAAAACATCTGAAGTGATCTAGAACCACATGAAAAATCAAGAACCCAAACTGAATCGTATCAAACCCTCCTGTAGCCCGTACGGCTGTATGTACACTGTGATGGTATAATCAGGAGAGGTCAGTACGCAGAACCCACATTCTGAGAACCTCAAACACTGCTGTTCCTCCCAGAGGACGGGAAAACGGGCCGATTCCCAATTCCTAAACTGTTACATAACGGTCCTGATGTTCCAGTCCAGCAGAAAAAGGACAGAGCAGTTTGGGATCACACGGGCAGAAATCTACCTGTCCAGGCTCTGGGGGGTGGGGGGTGGTTGTAGGCACCTTGCACACCTTTTCTTATCATCTCTGAGCATGATGTCTTCAAATGAGACAGAAATGAGATTCCTGTTTACCAGCTTCTTCACCAAATGTTCCACTCCACCTTAAACAGCACGTACAGGTGACTGATGAAACATACTGTGAAGGGGATGGTGACACTTATTCCCAATTTAAGGAATTCTGAACAGGCATGGTTGATGTTCATCTTTAAAGGAGGCTGAATTCAGCGTCCTATTCACCACTGTCCTATTTGAACGTTCCATTCCACCTTAAATGCTACTGGTTGCTCAGGTGCTAGAATGTAGTTGCAGCACCATTTAAGGTGGAACAGAAATTATGCAAGCTGGAGAACAGGACCTTCAGCTCCCGCTCCTTTAAGAAGATCCTGGACATTTAACTCAGTACAGTTTCTCAAAGTGTGGATGTTATGGAGGTGTTATCAAGCAATAAGAGGGGAGGAGATCCACAACTCCACCTTAACTACAACCACCACCCCAACAGCAGCCTGTAAGTAGCAGCCATGCTGTGTGATTGTATCCGTGTGTGGCGGTTGGAGCAGATCATCTTAAACTGAGAGCTCCATAGTGAGGATCAACTTTACTCTACTGTGTGTTGGTGTCCAGATGGAGCCAGTGGCTAGCACAGGGAACACTAGCTACTACCATAAGCTCCATTAGCAAAGCTCATCTAATTATTCATGAGCTCACCAACAAAGAGGAAACAGCTCATTCTAGAACCAGATCATAGGGGAGAAATGGGCACAGTGTAGAACCACATCTGGGAGATCAAAGCCACATGCCTTCAGATGTTCTACATAGCAGGTGTGTAACTTTGAGTAAATCTGAATTACTGTGATCCAGTGGAGGCTGCCAGTGAGATGATGACAGCGTGAGTGCAGGATGTTCAGGAGGTTCTGTTTGGTTCTGTGTGTGGTTTAAAGTGAGGTCTTACAGACAGCAGGAGAATGGAGGTTCTCGTATCCTTTCACAGCGCAGGAGTAGCTGCCTGCATCCACAGTTCTGCTGTTCAGGTACAGTTCACGTCTGTTCTGGTGTAATACAGGCTGACCGTTCCTGTACCAGATGTAGGTGGGGTTAGACGGAGTGCAGGTGGAGCTACAGTTTAGCCACCTTCCTCCTCCTGTATGTGACACTGTAATCTTCAGATCTGCAGGTGAGTTAAACCAGGTTAGGTGTTAGTATCATCTGTAGAACACTCTGATAGTTAACTAAGCTTTACTGTGTGTTATCTAGAACAGGTGTGTATAAACTACAGGTGTTCCAGGTGTGGGTAAATACTGAATCACTACAGGATGGTCTCTGGAACACTGGTCATCACCACCTACCCCTGGCTAGCTCTAGTGTTAGCGTTAGCTCCTCTGGAGGGACGACCTCCTCATCTGGGGTTTAGTTTTAGTCTGCTAGCACCACAAACCAGTGACTCAGTTTACCCTGTTCGTGTATCATGGTTAAGATACTTTAGGAGATCATCCCAACATCCATCACTAACTTCTACAGGTGCTGGAATATCAGTGTCAGACAGAACGCAGGTCTTTATCCAGAGTTACCTGTGACGCTCAGAGAGACTCCAGGTTCACCTGTGTATCTGCCATCAGGATAAGTGTAGAATCTGAACCTGTACGTCCGAGTGTCTGTCTCTCTCAGGCCAGTGATGGTCATTGTACAGGTGTTGGGGGTCCGGCTGTACTGCACTCTCCCCCTATACTGACCACTCTCTCTCACATCCTGAGGTTCAACACCTTTCTGACTGAGGCTTTTAATGAACCAGAATGATCTAGTGACTCTGAGTCCTTCAGGGTGTTTATAGGAGCAGGAGAAATCAACTGATGATCCTTTCAGAGCACAGACACCATCACGAGTGTAGGTCACACCCCAGAACCGGTAATCCAGAGAACCTGGAACACAGAGACACAGTCAGGAAGCAGGAGGTACAGACTTGTTTCTGTGGAACGTCCTACAGAGACACACACAGCTCGGTGGCAGCATCAGACAGCTCCACTCTCCACAGCAGAGAGCCCCGATGACGAGGAGTAAACAGCTGGACATTTCTGAATCCACTGGTGGAACAGCTTATGGGTCTGGTAACGTCTCCCCAGCACTCAGAACTAGTCCACTCAGGTAACTGGTGTGAGGTCTGAGCTACCTAGGCTTCCAGTGTAACCTGTGTCAGACACTTCCTCACTGTCCCAGACCCAACACGCTAGCTCAGGTTAGGTAGCACTACCAGCATGCTGCCCTTCCCCGCCTTTTACACTCACCCCCATCACCAAATGGTTCTCCTGCTGACAATCCACAATCCGGTACTCAGCTGCCCCACTCCAGTCTGACATTCTCAACGTCCCAGGTGAGAGGTGAGCTCAGGAAGATCAGGATCAGGAAGGCTGCAGGCCCAGATGGCATCAGCTCAAGGCTTCTCAAGTCCTGTGCCAGCGAGTTGTGCCGAATGGGTGGGAACATATTTAATGTCAGCCTGAGGTTCCAGAGCTGTGGAAAACATCCTGCGTGGTACCAGTGCCCAAGACCCCACACCCCAAAGACCTCAACAGTTACAGGCCGGTGGCACTCACATCACACCTGATGAAGACCCCGGAGAGACTGCTTCCTGTCCATCTCCGCCCCCAGGTGAGTCCAGCTATGGACTCACTTCAGTTTGCCTACCAATCTGGCATCGGAGTGGAGAACACCATCATCCACCTTCTACACACACCTCTCTCTCACCTGGAGAACGCTGGGAGCACTGTGAGGATCATGTTCTTTGATTACTCCAGTGCTTTCAGCACCATTCAACCCATGCTCCTGAAGGACACGCTGGAGGGCACAGGGTTGGACCATCACCCCACCACCTGGATCTTGGACTACCTCACAAACCGTCCACAATATGTGAGGACACAGGACTGCCAGTCTGGCATGGTGGTCTGCAGCACGGGGGCTCCACAGGGAACCTCCTCACCCTCTTTCTCTTCACCCAGTGCAGGGGGCGCTACTGAGGAGACTCGGGTCCTTTGGAGTGCAGAGGGTGCTCCTGAGAGGAGACTGCTCAGCGTCAGGAAAAGCTTAAAAGAGTGCTGTGGAGGACCAAACAGGGCTCCTGAGGCTGACTCAGGAACTCATTGGAGTGTCCTAGCAGGGGGCGCTCACCTGCAACCACAAGACTCAGGTCCATAGACTGACCAAGAGCTGACTCTGGCAGGGGTGCTACAGAGAGGACACTCTGATGAGACTCGGGTCGTTTGGAGTAAACAGGGAGGGCTCCTGAGGAGACTCAGGTCGTTTGGAGTGCAGGGGGTGCTCCTGAGGTGACGTTTGGGTCCTCCTGAGGAGACACAGGTGGACTGGACTGAGGGGGTAACTCCTGAGGACGTCTGGAGGTGCAGAGGGGAGCAGGACTACAGGGGGTCCTGAGGAGACTCAGGTAGCTAGCTGAGGGGTCCTTTGGAGTGCAGAGGGCGCTACTGAGGAGACTCTTCTTTGATGCTGTGGTAGCATCAGCCATCTTCTACGGAGTGGTCTGCTGGGGCAGCAGCATCTCCACCGCTGACAGGAAGAGACTGAACAGAGTCCTCAGGAAGTCCAGCTCTGTGCTGGGGTGTCCTCCTGACCCAGTGGAGGTGGTGGGGGACAGGAGAATGAGGACTAAGCTCAAACACATGCTGAAGACCCTGTCCCACCCCATGTCCCACTCTCTGGAAGCACTGGGCAGCGCCTCAGTGCCTGGCTGCTGCACCTGCGGTGTGTGGAGGAGAGGTACAGCAGATCCTTCCTTCCTTCTGGCCGTCAGATTGTATAACAGCCGCTCACCTCAGGAGTGATTTCTACACCAGTCTATTTCTACACCGGTCTATTTCTACACCGGTCTATTTCTACACCGGTCTATTTCTACACCGGTCTATTTCTACACCAGTCTATTTCTACACCGGTCTATTTCTACACCGGTCTATTTCTACACCAGTCTATTTCTACACCAGTCTATTTCTACACCAGTCTATTTTTAATATGTGCAATAAAACTCAGTAGTCTTTTAGGGCTGCCCTTTAGTAGTCGACGATTCGAATTGTCTGTCGGAGACCCTTTAAGTCGACTGAGACCCTTCAAGTCGACTGAGACCCTTCAAGTCGACTGAGACCCTTCAAGTCGACTGAGACCCTTCAAGTCGACTGAGACCCTTCTAGTTGACTGAGACCCTTCAAGTCGACTGACAGCAGTGACCTTTTTCCTCTCGTTAAACAGACTAAAGCTTACAGAAATACACAAGAACTTTAGGAATGTAAAAAGACGTTAATAATTATTAAGGGGAATAATTAATATATATTAAAGGTCTAGCTGGGCTGTGACGTGCGCGTGCTAAAAAATTAAATCTACGTGACGTCGTGCGCTGGCGGTTTACCGCTGAAGGCAGTTGAAGCTGTGAAGCTGAGAAACACGGGGGGAGCGAGGTCTTAGAGAGAGAGGAGGAGGTTTAGAAGAAGAGAACCCGAACAAACTAAACCCAACTCTGCTCGTCATTCGGTCAGACGTCCAACACTGCTCCAAACGAGCAAATCTCAGCATGGCGCCCCCCGAGGCGGACGTGTTTGTTCGCTCCTCTCCTGGATGTCGCTTTTTTCGCTTTTCTTTTCGTTTTTGTATGTTTTTTCTTCTTGTTTTAGACACAGTACATAAATGCCTTGCGCTATACACCTACAGCAGGCAGGCATTACTGGACATTGCTGCACAAAATTGGAAATTTACTGGACAAATTCCGCCGGAGCTGCAACACATCGTGCGCCCCGAAAGCCACCGCCACCACCCCCATGAAGGCCCCGGACCAACGACCTCGAGTGAGTACGCGGACCCCAGAATAGCGCTTCGGAGACGGCGACGCAAGCGAGGCAAGAGAGGCGGGCTCCATGCTAGGCTAAAAGCTCGCGCTAGCCGTCCACCGCTACCCAGCCTCTTGCTAGCTAACGTACGGTCTCTGGAGAACAAGTTGGACGAACTGAGAGCCAGGATTACATTGCAGAGGGAAGTAAGAGAGTGCTGCGCTCTGATTTTCTCCGAGACCTGGCTTTCAGAAACCGTCCCGGACTCCGCTGTACAGCTAGAGACTCATTCAGTGCATCGGGGAGACCGGACTGCAGCCTCCGGTAAGATGTCAGGGGGCGGTGTGTGTGTGTGTGTGTGTGTGTGTGTGTGTGTGTGTGTGTGTGTGTGTGTGTGTGTGTATGTCAACAACTCGTGGTGTATGGATGTACGGACTGTTTATAAGCACTGTTCCCAAGATCTGGAGTTTTTATTATTGAGATGCCGTCCCTTTTACCTACCAAGGGAATTCACGTGTGTGTTTTTGGCTGCTGTTTACATTCATCCGCGGGCTAACTACACAGCGGCGCTCAGCAAACTCTATGACGTCATCAGCGCGTTGGAGACGGCTCATCCTGATGCTGTTTTCATTGTCGCGGGTGATTTCAACCAGTGCAATCTACGGACTGTATTAACTAAATACCACCAGCATGTGGACATTCCCACCCGTGGCAAGAACACCTTAGACCACGTTTACAGCAACATACGTGGTGGACTTAAGGCTGCACGCCGCCCCTCATTTGGAGATTCGGACCATATTTCTTTGTTCATGTACCCAGTCTACAGACAAAGACTCAAACAGTCAGACCCTGTCAGCAGACAGGTTCAACTATGGACACCTGAGGCTGAAAGCACTCTACAGGACCGGGATGTGTTTAGAGCTGCAGCCACTCTGGAGGACTCTTCTGTAAGCATAGATGACTATGCTGAGTATGTGACTGGGTACATTCACACCTGTATTGAGAACATTGTACCCATCATACAAGTCCGGAAGTTCCCCAACCAGAAGCCCTGGGTAAACAGTGAGGTACTGCAAATGCTAAGAGCACGCTCTGTCGCATTCAAATCTGGCGACGAGACTGAGCTCAAAGTTGCGCAGTACAAACTGAAGAAGGCCATAAGATCAGCCAAGAGACAGCACAGAGAGAAGACAGAGAGACTGTACTCTACCGCTGACCCCAGGAGAATGTGGCAATGTCTGGACCAAATTACAGACTTCAGGTCCAGGCCCGGCAACATCATCAGCTCATCAGGCAGCCTTCCCGACGACCTCAATGCCTTCTACACGCGCTTTGAGACCCCAACCCCCACCACCCCCACAGAATACACACACACCTCAACCACTCGACCCCCTTCCCCCCCACCAGTCGTCTCATCAGCCCAGGTACACAAAGCCCTGAGGAGGATTAATCCTCGCAAAGCTACGGGACCTGACAACATTCCTGGACGGGCCCTCAGAGCATGTGCTAACGAGCTGGCTGAAGCTTTCATCTCCATCTTCAACCTTTCCCTCAGACAATGCACCGTTCCCACATGCTACAAGACCACCACTGTTGTCCCCCTCCCTAAGAAGAATCCCCCATCCTGCCTGAATGACTACAGACCAGTAGCACTCACTCCAATCATTATGAAGTGCTTCGAGAGAGTGGTGCTGTCCCACATTCAGAGCAGTATACCGAACACTACAGACCCTCTGCAATACGCATACAGGTCCAACAGGTCTACCTCAGACGCCATTGCCGCCGCCCTTCATGTTTCCCTATCCCACCTGGAAAATAAAGACTCCTATGTTAGGATACTCTTTATTGATTACAGCTCCGCCTTCAACACGGTCGTCCCCCACAGACTCACGTATAAACTCTCATCTCTCGGACTACATCCCACCCTCTGTGACTGGCTACTGAGCTTCCTGACTGGCAGGCCCCAGTCTGTCAGGATTGGAAACAGGACCTCAGCCATCATCACCACCAACATTGGTACCCCGCAGGGCTGTGTCCTTAGCCCTATCCTCTACACCCTGTTCACCCACGACTGTGTCGCCACCCATCCTGGCAACATCATTCTGAAGTTTGCTGACGACACCGCTGTGATAGGTCGTATCACTGGCGGAGACGAGGCAGCCTACAGGAAGGAGGTGGACAGTCTGGTGGCATGGTGTACCAAAACAACCTAACCCTCAACACGGACAAGACCAAGGAGATGATAGTGGACATGAGAAAGGAGAGGAGACCTCATCAGCCACTATTTA
>JAMWET010006305.1:0-2500 GCA_024036415.1 Prochilodus magdalenae
CCTGTAAATTGAGAACCAGTATGACTGGATGAATTAGACACCTGTAACTGAAGAACCAGTATGAATAGGATGAATTAGACAGCTGTAACTGAAGAACCAGTATGAATAGGATGAATTAGACACCTGTAACTGAAGAACCAGTATGAATAGGATGAATTAGACACCTGTAACTGAAGAACCAGTATGGATGGGATGAATTAGATACCTATAACTGAAGAACCAGTATGAATAAGACACCTGTAACTGAAGAACCAGTATGAATACAATGAATTAGACACCTGTAACTGAAGAACCAGTATGAATAGAATGAATTAGACACCTGTAACTGAAGAACCAGTATGAATAGGATGAATTAGACACCTGTAACTGAAGAACCAGTATGAATAGGATGGATTAGACACCTGTAACTGAAGAACCAGTATGAATAGGATGAATTAGACACCTGTAACTGAAGAACCAGTATGAATAGAATGAATTAGACACCTGTAACTGAAGAACCAGTATGAATAGGATGAATTAGACACCTGTAACTGAAGAACCAGTATGAATAGGATGAATTAGACACCTGTAACTGAAGAACCAGTATGAATAGGATGAATTAGACACCTGTAACTGAAGAACCAGTATGAATAGAATGAATTAGACACCTGTAACTGAATAGGATGAATTAGACACCTGTAACTGAACTGAACATTCTGCTTGGTTGTGAATCTGACGTGCAGCTCATGCTGAATGGTTGTCTCTCTGAATGCTCTGATCTCTCTGGATGCTCCGGCTGCTTTAATACTGAACATGATCTGCTCCCAGAGTGAGTGAGTGTGTGTGTGTGTGTGTGGGTGAGTGTGTGTGTGTGTGTGGGTGAGTGTCTGTGTGTGTGTCTGTGTGTCTGTGTGTCTGTGTGTGTGTGTGTGTGTGTGTGTGTGTGTGTGTTGGCATAAGGACAACAGGTCTAATGAGCAGAATCTCATGAGTTCAGCTCCTCTCAGCCAGACTGCCTAATAAATATTTTACTGCCTGAGTTACAATCCAGAACCTCAACTCCCCCCTCCCTCCCCCAACGAGGGGAGCAGCCAGGACCACCACACTGACCAGCCTTTAGTATCTCTCTCTCTCTCTCTCTCTCTCTCTCTCTTTCTCTCTCTCTCTCTCTCTCTCTCTCTCTCTCTCTCTGCTTTCTCTACTCTCTAATCTCTCTTCTCTCTCTTCTCTTCCTCTCCTCTCTCTCCTCTCTCTCTCTCGTCTCTCTCTATTTGCTCTCTCTCTCTGCTCTCTCTCTCTCTCTCTCCGCTCTCCCTCTCCTCTCTCTCTCTCTCTCTCTCTCTCTCTCTCTCTCTCTCTCTCTCTCTCTCTCTCTCTCTCTCTCTCTCTCTCTCTCTCTCTCTCTCTCTCTCTCTCTCTCTCTCTCTCTCTCTCTCTCTCTGATGGAGTGAGATGTACATTTGGGGTTATTGTATTTGTATATTATTGTTATTGGTGAATATGATCAGATCAGGCTGCAGTCATTTAATGATGTAATGCTGTCAGGAGAATATCGCCGGTGGCACACACACACACACACACACACACACAGACACACACAAACACTCACACAGACACACACAAACACTTTCATGACAGTGTTTTTCCCCCAGCACTGAATTCAGGCATCAGGCCATACGTGTGTGTGGGTGAGTGTGTGGGTGTGTGTGTGTGTGTGACAGTGTTGTTGTTTATGGTCTCCAGGGAGACGTGTGTTTACTGTCTGCATTTAATAATTTACACAAACAGTGGCCTGAAAACCAACACAACAAAACCCAGCTAAGTGAGTGTGAGGATTATTATAGGAGCAATAATTAAAGACTCAATGTATACAAGCCTGCTCTGACTGAACAAAACCTCCATTTAAATAATAATAATGATAATAATAATAATAATAATAATGATAATAATGATAATGATAATAATAATAATAATAATAATAATAATAATAATAATGATAATAATAATATAAAATGTACAGCACAATGCAACTTATAAAACTATAACACACAATGTCAATTAACTAAACACCATACTACACCATACAGTAAAACATATACACCATGGAACACCATGTACGATATAAAACACAGCGCATGTACCATATACACTCATCACCAACACTGCTGCACCCAGGACGAGTCCACCAACAGGAATGGAACCTGGTGGACATAATGAGACATGCTCCATGAGTCCTCCTGTTAGTGCAGCACCATTGGCAGACGGCTGCACCACGCAGGACTACATGCACACAGACCGTTACCACGACTGTCCTTAACACCACGTCACCGTCACCAAAGACTGCAGTGGTGTCGTACCAGACTGTCATGGAGTGACTCAGAATGGCAGCGGGTCATCTTCAGTGACGAGTCCCGCTTTTCTAAATAGCACTGGAATCCCTCACTTGTTTTTAAGATGCTATACAACAATATTACACACACGGCATTAGACAATCATAACACAGCCCACTACAACACACAAC
>JAMWET010006305.1:5000-42500 GCA_024036415.1 Prochilodus magdalenae
TACACTAAACCCTAACCTCTACATTTACACTAAACACCTAACCTCTACATTTACACTAAACCCCTAACCCCTACATTTACACTAAACCCCTACATTTACACTAAACCCTAACCCCTACATTTACACTAAACCCCTACATTTACACTACACCACCTCCCCTACATTTACACTAAACCCCTAACCCCTACATTTATACTAAACCCCTAACCCCTACATTTACACTAAACCCCTACATTTACACTACACCACCTCCCCTACATTTACACTAAACCCCTAACCCCTACATCTATACTAAACCCCTAACCCCTACATTTACACTAAACCCCTAACCCCTACATTTACACTAAACCCCTAACCCCTACATTTATACTAAACCCCTAACCCCTACATTTACACTAAACCCTAACCCCTACATTTACACTAAACCCCTTATCCCTACATTTACACTAAACCCTAACCCCTACATTTACACTAAACCCTAACCCCTACATTTACACTAAACCGCCTAACCCCTACATTTACACTAAACCCACTAACCTCTACTTTTACACTAAACCCCTAACCCCTACATTTACACTAAACCCCCTAACCCCTACATTTACACTAAACACTAACCCCTACATTTACACTAAACCCCTAACCCCTACATTTACACTGAACCCTACAATTTATACTGAACTCTATATAGTGTTTCCCACTGTGCTGCACCACCTGCTGCCTGTCTTGGCTGATTGACAGTGTTCGGAGGGGGTTAAAACTTTCTAAGGTGGATTTTCTGCTGAACTTTATCCTCCCGGCGTTACTCTGAAACTACTGAAACTGGTGGGCTACTATGAAAGCATGTCCAGAGTTTCTTTCCCTTCCTGCTAAAACGTGAGGGTTCTGAAGAACAGTCACTCATTTGCAGGCTGGCTGGGGACAAAGCCTTTTATGTCCACATTAAAGTACTTGATTTGATCCATTGTGCTACAGAGGGAAGAACCCAAACCGTGCAGAGAGCCCCCCACGCTTTACTCCTGCCCCCACCCTCCACTCCACCCGCTTTTCTTCCCTTTTTTTAGCTTCTTTTTCTTGGTCCAAGGCACACATTCAACATTCATGGCCGTGACCTGTTTAATGAAAGGGGGAAGCTTTTAGCGGCAGTGGGCCGGCTGCTCCTCGGGCTCGCCGTAATGCTCTCTGGGTCGCATATTCATGAGTGGCGCTCATGCTCAAGCCCGCCCTATGCCCCACATGTCCAGGATAGAGGGACCTTCACACTTCCCATTAATTTCAGTACAGTCATTCCGAAACAAACGGCTAGAGAAACTCAAACTACCTGTAAACGACCAGCATGAGGAATTCTGGGAATTAATCATATATGATATTGTAATGTAACATAATGTACCATCCACTCACCAGCTCATACAGTCTATAGACTTACACCTGGTTCAAATCCACAAAACCAAACACCTTTACACACCCCCACCTATTCAGCCCACAGCAGTCTAGCCCCACCCACCCAAAGGACTGCTTCAGTGGTAAACCCACTCTGAACAAAGCACCTTACAGGGTACCCAATCAGAACAGGAGTCATTTGCATGAATTAATCAAAGTCAGAAAGAAAAGCAGCCTGTTTAATGAAAGGGAGAGTGTTGGTGATAGAGAAAAGAATGAATGGATGAAGGTACAGTGTTGGTGATGGATGAAGGAATGAAGGGATGAAGGTACAGTGTTGGTGATGCATGAAGGAATGAAGGGATGAAGGTACAGTGTTGGTGATGGATGAAGGAATGAAGGGATGAAGGTACAGTTTTGGTGATGGATGAAGGAATGAATGGATGAAGAGACATTGTTGGTGATGGATTAAGGAATGATTGGATGAAGGGACAATGTTGGTGATGGTTGAAGGAATGAAGGGATGAAGAACAGTGTTGGTGATGGATGAAGGAATGAAGGGATGAAGGAACAGTTTTGGTGATGGATGAAGGAATGAAGGGATGAAGGAACAGTTTTGGTGATGGATGAAGGAATGAAGGGATGAAGGTACAGTGTTGGTGATGGATGAAGGAATGAAGGGATGAAGAACAGTGTTGGTGATGGATGAAGGAATGAAGGGATGAAGGAACAGTTTTGGTGATGGATGAAGGAATGAAGGGATGAAGGTACAGTGTTGGTGATGGATGAAGGAATGAAGGGATGAAGGTACAGTGTTGGTGTTGGTGATGGATGAAGGAATGAATGGATGAAGAACAGTGTTGGTGATGCATGAAGGAATGAATGGATGAAGGGACAATGTTGGTGATAGATGAAGAACATTGTTGGTGAGGGATGAATGGTATGAATGGATGAAGGGACAATGTTGGTGAAGGGTGAAGGAATGAATGGATGAAGGAACAGTGTTGGTGATGGATGAAGGGAATGAACGGATGAATGGACATTGTTGGTGATGGATGAAGGGAATGAACGGATGAATGGACATTGTTGGTGATGGATGAAGGGAATGAACGGATGAAGGGACATTGTTGGTGATGGATGAAGGGAATGAACGGATGAAGGAACAGTGTTATCGTCCCTGGTTCTGTCTGGCGCTGTTCCTGAGCTCCGGTTCTGCCGTACGGCTCCACACCGTACGCCATTCCTCTCCCGTCTCTGTGCTAATGGCTCTGTTCCTGGACAGCAGACGGGCACTGTAGGACATGCATGGCTGGCTGACCTTTGACCCCCCTCACATCTGCACTGGTCTGCGAGCTGCTGGTGATGGATTAGGAGTGTTTAATCGGCGCAGTCAGGGACGGAGCCTCCGCCAGTATATCTGAGCCAGATCCATCTTCAGGAACACCGTCAGGTCTCCGCCCCTGTCAGATGCCATGCACCATTTAAGAAGCCGCATAAAGAGCCCACTCCTTACACTGCCGTGTGTGTCAGCTGCCATAACTGAGCTTTACCAAGGACTGATTTCATAACAGGGCGTTACAGTGATACGGTTACCTTCACACGTAACATACATCACCACAGTATAGTTACATTATAGTTACACTGTAATTACACGATTATCACCTCAGGACCGTTACTTCCTCATTTGGATAAAGAAATGAAGGGATGAAGAAACAGTGTTGGTGATGGATAAAGGATGAAGGGATGAAGGAACAATGTTGGTGATGGATAAAGGAATGAAGGGATGAAGGAACAGTGTTGGTGATGGATGAAGGATGAAGGGATAAAGGAACAGTGTTGGTGATGGATAAAGGATGAAGGGATGAAGGAGCAGTGTTGGTGATGGATAAAGGAATGAAGGGATGAAGGAACAGTGTTGGTGATGGATAAAGGGATGAAGGAACAGTGTTGGTGATGGATAAACGAATGAAGGAACAGTGTTGGTGATGGATAAACGAATGAAGGGATGAAGAAACAGTGTTGGTGATGGATGAAGGAATGAAGGGATGAAGGAACAGTGTTGGTGATGGATGAAGGAATGAAGGGATGAAGGAACAATGTTGGTAATGGATCAAGGAATGAGAGGATGAAAGAACAGTGTTGGATAAACGAATGAAAGGAGAGAATTCTACCTGTCTGAGAGATATTTGTAGGTGTCTGTGCAGAATGGAGGCTACAGTGTGTGTGTGTGTGTGTGTGTGTGTGTGTGTGTGTGTGTGTGTATGTGGGTGTGTGTGTGTGTGAGTGTGTGTGTGTGTGTGTGTGTGTGTGTGTGTGTGTGTGTGTGTATGTGTGTGTGTGGGTGTGTGGGTGGGTGGGTGTATGTGTGTGTGTGTGTGTGTGTGGGTGTGTGCGTGTGTGCGTGTGTGTGTGTGTGTGTGTGAGTGTGTGTGTGTGTGTGTGTGTGTGTGTGTGTGGGTAGGTGGGTGGGTGTGTGTATGTGTGTGTGTGTGTGTGTGTGTGAGTGTTTGTGTGTGTATGTGGGTGTGTGTGTATGTGGGTGTGTGTGTGTGAGTGTGTGTGTGTGTGTGTGTGTGTGTGTGTGTGTGTGTATGTGTGTGTGTGTGTGTGTGTGTGTGTGTGTGTGTGTATGTGTGTGTGTGTGTGTGTATGTCTGTGTGTGTGTGTGTGTGTGTATGTGTGTGTGTGTGTGTGTGTGTGTGTGTGTGTGTGTGTGTATGTGTGTGTGTGTGTGTCTGTGTGTGTGTGTGTGTGTACCTGTCAGCTGTAGTCAGACTCTCCTGTGGCGAACTGCTAAGCTACACGCGCACACACACATACACACACCACACACACACACACCCACACCCACACACACACACACAGACACTCTCTCTTCACAGATGCATGAACAGCAGTGTTTCTGTGCGTCTCGTCTTTTGGCCTCCAATCAGAACCAGAACAGGTCCGCACTCACTACATGATTAATCAACATCTAAGAACACAGTCAGTTCTAAGTCCAGCTGTTCTACCGCATATCATTACACATCATCTCCGGGTTCCCCTCCGTATCTGGACATTTGTCCTGATGAACAGATCAAAGGAAATGAGCTAATATGATTCGGATGTAAAATCTAGCTAGCATTTTTAAGACATGAGGTTTGGTGTACACAGAAACCGCTTCTCCCATCTGCCTGGAAACCCTCTGGAATTCCAGCCCTTCACTCATCATCTCGTAACTCCTTATCACAGGACTACAGGCGAGCTTCACACTCCCTCACACAAGGTTGGTGACGGGATGTCGGAAGATGTAGGAACAATCTGGTTGGAATTCTAGCCCATTTCCAAAATTGGCACGCCCACACGATATTAATAAAGGAACAGGTGTAAAAGGACGAAGGGAAGAATGGATGAGGAAACAATCCCTCTGGAATTCCAGTCCTTTTCTCTGTTACAAGATGACATCATCTCATGACACAGTCCTTATCCCATGTCTACTAGAAAGCTTGGCCCACCCTCACACAACGTTGGTGACGGGAGTAAGGTCCAGATGTAGGAACCCTGTTGGCATATGGATACAGGAACGACCGAATGAAGGGACAGTCTTGTTGGTATTCCAGTCAGGTGCCCACTCTTGTGAAGCTGGATCTGCCCGCTTGTTCTACTGGACTTTCAGACTCTGGATCAAACTGGTACAGCAGAACGGGCACCATTGTTTGAGGGCGGAGCTTGTAGCAGGATGCCACTCTGGCGGTTGACTATCTAGAACAGCTACCCAGGCTAGCTGACCAAGAGACGGAGGAAGGACACCTGATGTACAGTTTTGGGAAAATTGGAGCATGGAAATCTATTCTAGTAGAACCCAAACACGAAACTAGAACCCCTGAGAATCAGATCAGCAGAGGTGGCCATTTTCATATGACTGTAAGATATGGGTATGCGCTTTGATCCAGTTTGCATGGTCCTGACGTGCGGTCATGCACAGGAAAATGTTTATGGAACAATCAACATCCCCAAACTGCACATCAGCACAGCCGCTCCGTCGTCGCTAATGCAAAACGCAGCAGTCCGGTAGATCAGCCAGCGCTAGCTGCTCAATCACTCTTATTGATCCGGGCTCTGAGTGTAGCAGCCCTGTGCGCATGTCATTGGGAAATGCTAGCAGTGTGCTTTCTGCCTCACGCTGCTAATTTTCCGTTCGCTGGTTTCCTAAAAGACGTGAGTGATGTGTGTTTGTTTTCAGTGGGCTTGGGAACTAGACCCCCCCTCCTTCTTTGTGGAACCACAAGCTGGATCTAAAAAGTCAAAACTGAAGTTACAACTTTATCATCGTGCCACCTCTGGGGGTTCTAATGGGACGTTAGCATCAGGCTAACGCTGGTGGTCATGAATTCAAACTCAGTCATCTATCTGCACTCTAGCTGTACACACAGCTCCACCCAGAATTAATCAACCCACTGGAATGAAACTTGGTGGGCAGGTTTAAGATCATTAGACATGCGAGTTATTCAAGTTTCACGCTCATGTGACGTAAGCAAGGAGGGGTCTCATCGCTATACCCGACTTACCCAACAGCCATGACTCCAGACCTCCAGCGATCAGTGGTGTCCTCCATGAGTCATCCTGTTAGTGCAGCACTAACCATTAGCCTCTGCTGGTAGACCCGTATGACCGTACGCTTCCTGCAGATCCAGCTACTTCCTTCACACTATGGTCTTTGGCCACGCCCACATGCAGTCCCTCCTTTTAGCCAATCATTAACATCTGCTCTGGAGCGTTTTCCACACATGGAACGAGACATTCCCTGCACTGTAGCACCTCCTCCCAATCTATGGATCCAGTCACTCACACCCCGCAGGGATTAATAGCTCTATCATCCTTGTGCAGCGCCATCTGCAGGAGCCTGGAGTTACTACCACCTTAAGTACACAAGGTGACTCATTATTGTCTGGTGAGCTTATTTACATCACCATGAGCTTATTATACAGGTATTAACCTTTATAATGTAGGACTTTGAGGGTTTTTTACTATTTATTACAAATTTATTACATAGTAGTTACATATATTTACATTCTGGCAGCTAGAATCATACTGGCGGATGAACAGTGATGTCCAGTGAGTATATATAAATATATATATATATATACAGGGGTTGGACAGTGAAACTGAAACACCTGGTTTTAGACCACAGTCATTTATTAGTATGGTGTAGGGCCTCCTTTTGCAGCCAATACAGCGTCAGTTGGTCTTGGGAATGACATATACGAGTCCTGCACAGTGGTCAGAGGGAGTTTAAGCCATTCTTCTTGCAGGATAGTGGCCAGGTCACTACGTGATGCTGGTGGAGGTTCGTCCTTCTTGGTGGTATGCTGACATTACCCTGGATACCATGGCTCTTGATACATCACAAAGACTTGCTGTCTTGTTCACAGATGCGCCAGCAAGACGTGCACCAGCAGTCTGTCCTCTTTTGAACTCTGGTATGTCTCCCATAATGTTGTGTACATTGCAGTATTTTGAGCAGAACTGTGCTCTTACCTGCTAACTGAACCTTCACACTCTGCTCTTACTGGTGCAATGTGCAATTAATGAAGATTGGCCACCAGGCTGGTCCAATTTAGCCATGAGACCTCCCACACTAAAATGACAGGTGTTTCAGTTTCATTGTCCAACCCCTGTGTGTATATATATATTATCGCTGTCCAAAGAAAAACAAGTATCTCCAAAATGGCAACTTTACAGGAGAGGCCAAAAGCCTCATTCGATTTTAATGGAAGTCAATGGAACCAGACGTCCTTCCGAGCACTTCTGGGCCATTTCAGTTGGTCCGTTCATCATGCAAATCTCACAGTGTGTAAACGGCAGCGGCTGTTTTCAAATGATGCATAAAAGTCAAAATGGCGAAAAATGGACATACAAGTTTTTATAGCGACGATATGTCTAGGTAGATATAGCCAAACAAGTTCTCCTACTGGCCTGAAACTCTAAACATGCTAAACTAGCATCATTATGAAGTGACAGAGGAATTACCCAATCATGTTTTGATTCACGGTGGGTGGGACCAGTTATGTGAGACATAAAGGTCTGATATTGGATTAGTTCTGGATCACAAACACTGCTCCAGCTCATCCCCAAGAAATTGGATGGACCCCATCACTCTAGAGAACAATGCTGGGGGGCTTTATACCCTGCTAGCCCTGGTTTAGCATTGGTCATGCTGACAGGCTAATGTGTGGCTGCTCCGGAGACTCCCATTCAGTGCGCTTCCATGGAGATTATAAAAGCTGTGCGAGTGCGGATGTGCTAACTGCACATTAGCGTAGCTGAAGGGCTGTCTGGATACTTGTGGACACGCAGAGTAAGTCATAGTGCGCCAGTGCAGTCTCTGCTACCTTAATTGCCAGACTAAAGTAGATTTGGAACGATCTGCCGTTCTCCGAACCTATTTCTACCGGCTTGTCATAAGTGCTAATGTCCTGTTTCTGCTGCAGGCTCTTTAGCGGCTACTCCACTCACACTCTTAATGGGCCGTTTAAGCAAATCTGGGGCTTCATGCAGCAAAGCTGAAGCTGTCTGTGTATGTAATGCACCATATTAGCGAGACATTTACAGCTGCTGGGTGGCACGGGAGAACAGCTGATCTGGCCGTTTTACCCCACTGTGTGGTTACATGCTCAGATGGAGGCGAGGTAGGGGGTGACTTCATGCTCGCTTACAGTTCTGGAGGAACGGAGATGGAGTCTTGGTCAGAGCAATGTACAGTTGAATCATCATCACATGTTGGCATTGCTGGCATCCCACCATGCAAAAAGTCATTTCAAAGACATAGCATTAAGACTCCGCCCCTTCAGCCTTCACCCCGCCCCTTCTCCCAGTGTCATGTCAAACCTCAGAAAGCATAGTGGCGGTCCAAGGTTGCTTAAAGGTCACGACCAGTGGCATCTAACTAGAACTGTCCATGGAGGAGGTCCCACATCATATCCCGCAGGTCAGTGCAGCCTCCTTTAGCTTCCATAGGATATGGGAGCGGGAGGCCCACCAGAGTGCCTCTGTTAACACCACCACACCCATACCGTGCCTCACCTGGGTTACTAACTGGACCCTAGAGGACAGGCGATGTGTGGCGTGGTCTGATGAGTCAGGGTACCACTTGTTTTGGGCTGATGGTAGGGTTCATATATGGTGCAGACCCCATGATGCCATCGACCCCAGTTGTCAACAAGGTTCTCTGCAGGCTGGTGGTGATTCCATACTGGTTTGGACTGTGCTATAATGGCTGGTCCACATGTCACTGACCGGTGCCCCAATGTGTGGTGACCATTTGCAGCCAATTATGTACCCCCACAATCTTGGGATATTCCAGCAGGATGAGGCACCATGGCCTCGGGCCTAGGTTGTCCAGAATTGGTTCAAGGAGCATTCCTGAGAGTTTCGATGAAGGGTATGTCCTGCACGTTCCCCTTTATGAGCCCATTTGAGGCAGTATCATGCCTACCGGTGTGGGCACTCCCAACCCATCCCCTGAGATAACTACTAACCCATCACGTTTGCTATGTCAGTGTATTACCGCACTCTTTTCTTGGCACCCTTCTAACTCGTCTCCATTTGCCGCGGTGCCATTTTCTTCTCATCCGTTACCGCTCTCTCATTTGCTAACTGTTTTTTCATGTGCTGACTCGACCTAAACGTTTACCGGAACAGCTCCGGTGACCCCGCTCGCCGGCGTCCCTGTAACACCTGCACGTTTGATTCCGTTTAATTGACTCACTTTATTTTGCAGACTTTAGGGCCACGCCGCTCCTCCTCTCATTTCGGTTGGATCAGCAGGCCCGGCCGTGCGCGCGTCGGCACTCATTCGGGGGTAATTGCTATTAATTATCTCCTGATAAGCGAGGCGGACTCCAGCAGAAAGAGGCAGAAATTAGCCGGATTGTTGCCGGTCGCTGAGGGAGACGATGAAACATGAGACGACTGAGCAGCACCGCTGTTTTGTTCTCTGAACTGACTCAGTTATCTACAGTAGGGGTTAATGCACAAGGTACAGACGTATGATCCAGGATTGGATGGCAGGGGTCCAACTTTGACCTTTGACCTTTGACCTAACTCGTATTACTAATAATCAACAACCAACTGAAAGCTCTACCACGGGCCAAGTAACGGTTACCATCACCACCATATCCATGCTGCCATTGTGTTAACAGTGTAGTGATGAAGATGCCTGATGTTCTGACTGAGTTCTCGCTGAGTTGTTGTTCAATGCTCACACCCTAACCCTAGATTCAGTCAGGGAGAAAAAAAAACACAACCCATCTCCTACATGTTACCATGTGCAATTACACACTTCCTCCAGAGGGGTCTCCAAATCCAAAAACATACATAACGCAGCGTTAAAGGCTGCTAGCAAGCAGCAAGGTCCAGAATATTACATCTTTATTAATACATTATCTCAGTTTTTGTGTTAGCTAGTGCTAAATGACAGGGTTAGGGTTAGGGTACTATCTAGAACATTACAACTCCATTACTATATTACTTCAGCTCTTTGCTTTAGCTAGTGCTAGATGCCAATAACTTTCTACAGCATTACATTTCTGTTCATATATCACATTAGCTGTTAGCATTAGCTAGAGCTAAATGCAGAGACCTATCTAGAATATTACATCACTGTTCATATAATACCTCAGCTTCTAGCTTTAGCTAGTGCTTAATGCCAAAAATGAACTAGAACATTCCATCTCCTTTAATGTTTTACCTAAGCTTTAAGCTTAAAACTACCTAGAACATTGCATCACTGTCAATATGTTACCTCATCTGCTAGAGTTGCTAGTGCTAAATGGCAATAAGAATCTAGAACATTACACCAATGTTAATATATTACTTTAGATGCTAGTGTTAGCTAGTGCTAAATGGCAATAAGAATCTAGAACATTACACCAATGTTAATATATTACCTTAGATGCTAGTGTTAGCTAGTGCTAAATGGCAATAAGAATCTAGAACATTACACCTATGTTAATATCTTACCTTAGATGCTAGTGTTAGCTAGTGCTAAATGGCAATAAGAATCTAGAACATTACACATGTGTTAATATATTACCTCAGGTGCTAATGTTAGCGAGTGCTAAATGGCAATAAGAATCTAGAACATTACACCAATATATTACCTTAGATGCTAGTGTTAGCTAGTGCTAAATGGCAATAAGAATCTAGAACATTACACCTATGTTAATATCTTACCTTAGATGCTAGTGTTAGCTAGTGCTAAATGGCAATAAGAATCTAGAACATTACACCAATGTTAATATATTACCTCAGATGCTAATGTTAGCTAGTGCTAAAGAGCAATAATAATCTAGAACATTACACCAATGTTAATATATTACCTCAGGTGCTAATGTTCGCTAGTGCTAAAGAGCAATAATAATCTAGAACATTACACCAATGTTAATATATTACCTCAGGTGCTAATGTTAGCGAGTGCTAAATGGCAATAATAATCTAGAACATTACACAAAGGGTTAATATCTTACCTTAGATGCTAATGTTAGCTAGTGCTAAATGGCAATAAGAACCTAGAACATTACACCAATGTTAATATATTACCTCAGGTGCTAGTGTTAGCTAGTGCTAAATGGCAATAAGAATCTAGAACATTACCCACGGGTTAATATTGTACCTTCGATGCTAATGTTAGCTAGTGCTAAATGGCAATAAGAATCTAGAACATTACACACGGGTTAATATCTTACCTTAGATGCTAGTGTTAGCTAGTGCGAAATGCCAGAAACTATTTAGAGCATTATATCTCTGTCTATGTATAACCATCGCTGTTACCATTAGCTAGTGCTATATGCTAGGAACTATCTAGAACATTAGACTTCTGTAAATATATTTCCACAGCTGTTAGCTTTAGCCAGTGCTAAATGGCCGACAGATGGAAACACAGAGTGTAATTAATTGGAAATAGCTGAACTCTGAGAGTTTACTAACCTGAGGTTATTGATGTTCCGTTCCACCTTAAATTGTACTGGAGTTAAATTCTGATGTCTGAGGCATTTAGGATGGAACAGGAGAGTTTAAACTAAAGCCAAGGCAACTGATCATGACCTAGCTGTGGCACCATTTAAGGTGGAATGGGAAAAGCTGGTGAGCAGAAGCCGGCTTTAAGGATGTGCTACTGACTGCAGCCATAGCGACAGTCTGCTAGCCCACAGCCTGCTCATGTTACATCATGGTGTTTGTATAGTGTGCTAGAAGGGTTTCATACCCAAAACAAGTTTCCATGTCCGAGGACAGCCGCCCAGGGAGTCCGTGTCCATGCACTAAAGGCAGGGAGGTGTAAGTTTCGCTGCTCCAGGATTACTAACTGCTCTTTACTGGGGATAAATAATTTGGACTGTTGGTTCCTTACTGCGGTACTGGTTTAATACTGGGTTCATGATTTGTGGTTTGAGGGAGCGAATCGTTTTTCCAGTCAGAGTTGTAGTGCCCTCTAGCGCCCCCTTGTGCAAGACAGTGAGGGCGCTACCAATAGAACAGTCAAATTCTCTTCTTGGGTACTTCTGATTTGCTTCACTAAGCCGTCCGCCTCCTTATTGTCAGTCACGCCTCCATTATTTTAGAGGTCACAGACTCTGCGCTGCAGGCCAGAGTACGAAAACAGAATTGCCTGGCAATTTCTACAGGAGACAAATAAATAAATAAATAAATAAATAAATAAACAAACAGTGCTGTAACCGTTCACTCCGCCTCCTGTCTTTCAAGGAGAACCTTAAACTACTTTGTGTGTGAGTGTGTATGTGTGTGTATTTGTGTGTGTATGTGTGTCTGTGTGTGTGTGTGTGTATGTGTGTCTGTGTGTGTGTGTGTGTCTGTGTGTGTGTGTGTGTGTGTGTGTCTGAGTGTGTGTGTGTGTATGTGTGTGTATGTGTGTCTGTGTGTGTGTGTGTATGTGTGTGTGTGTATGTGTGTCTGTGTGTGTGTGTGTGTGTGTGTGTCTGAGTGAGTGTGTGTGTGTGTGTGTTTGTGTTTGTGTGTATGTGTGTGTGTGTCTGTGTCTGTGTGTGTGTGTGTCTGTGTGTGTATGTGTGTGTGTCTGAGTGTGTGTGTGTGTGTGTGTGTGTGTTTGAGTGTGTGTGTTTGAGTGTGTGTGTGTCTGAGTGTGTGTGTCTGAGTGTGTGTGTGTGTGTCTGTGTGTTTGAGTGTGTGTGTGTGTGTGTGTCTGAGTGTGTGTGTGTGTGTCTGAGTGTGTGTGTGTGTCTGAGTGTGTGTGTGTGTGTCTGAGTGTGTGTGTGTGTGTGTGTGTCTGAGTGTGTGTCTGTGTGTGTGTGTCTGTGTGTGTATGTGTGTGTGTATGTGTGTGTGAGTGTGTGTGTGTGTATGTGTGTGTGTAGGTGTGTGTGTGTGTGTGTGTGTGTGTGTGTGTGTGTGTGTGTGTGTGTGTGTGAGTGTGTGTGTGTCTGAGAGACAGCAAAGAGATGTACAGCATTGATCTCCAACTGTACCAGGTTAACCTGTCTGAGCAATTGGAGCGCAAGGCCTCATGGGTATTTCTATGAATACATGCTGTGACCTCCAGCAGATGCATGTTGCCACTCTCCGTGGTGCCCAAGGCTATGTGTCTCATTGAAACCTGCAGACAAACAAAATGTGCATTTATAATAGGAGCATCGTTCTGCAGGGAGTCTATCTGAATGAGAAACACACGGAGGAAAAGAGTACCCCGCTTCATCCCCCCAACACCCCCACCACCTCCGAAAAGGATGGAGGCAGAGAGGAATAGCCCAGTAAGCGGCCACAGTGGAGCGGTGTCATTAAAGTCTGATTAAACACACTCTGAATCCCAAACGCCCCCCTGTTGGACGTGTAGAGCACTGCTTGGGTGCAGGAGCTGCCCCACCTCTCTGGTGCGCTGTACAGCGAGCAGGAAGCTGTTTGGTGCAGCCTGTTTGGTTGTAGTGGAACGACACTTTGGGACCCCACATGGGGATGGCTTTCAGAAACGCCTGCATGGGAGTGTTTGATCTGGTCGCCGATTTATAGCCGCATAGCAGCCTTCATGGACTTAAGTTCCTGCAACAACCGAACTTCAAAATTTATTTTTGAATTTATTTATTTACTTGCTTTAGAAAGTAGAAAATCAAAAGTGAAATGAAAGGAGAAATTTTAGACATTTAGAATTTGGAACTGGAGGACTTTTGAATTTAGGATTCTTTAGAATGGACTGGTGGCCTGTCCAGGTGTTTTCTGCCGTTTCTGCCTTCCTGGCAGAGAATGCTATAATTTAAATTTTAGAATGTTAGAATTAAAAAATTTGAAATATTTTAAAATTTGGAATTTTAGAATTCTATATGGGTATGGGCTGGCAGCCTGTCCAATCAGTGCTGGGATAGAATGTGACAATTAAAATTTAGAATTTAAAAATTTTGAATTCTAAATATGCAGTGATGGACTGGCAGCCTGTCCAGAGTGTTCCCTGCCTTTCTGCACTGGGATGGAATGTTAGAATTTTAGAATTTAGAATAAAAAAAATTATAATATTTAAAATATTTAAATTTAGAATGTTTAAATTAAAAGATTAGAATTTAGAAGTTTAGAAATAAGGATTTTGAATTTTAGAAATTAGGAATACCATTTTAAATGCCCTGTTATGGACTGGCAAACTGTCCTGAGGGTTTCCTGCCTTTCGCCCAGTGAGCCCTGGGATAGACTCCATTGCATAGAAGGGAGCAGCTCAAAAGATGAATGGATGAACGAACGAACGAATGAATGAATGAATGAATGAATAACACATTCCTTAACTTCCCAGAAGCTCTGGTACATACGTCTGACTTGCCTTCTGTTGACGGTCCTCCTCGTCTACTCACTAACACTAACGTGCCACGAACTGCAGTTCTGGATCTGTCCACACGGCTTCCCCAAGAGTCCCCAAACCGAAATGATAAACACGACGCTGCTTTTATTGCCAGCCATAATTGGAACGTCTACGTGCCCCGCGTTCAAACGCATCCGCACTTCCCTACAGTTCCTCTCACCATGGTGATGCCCGTCTCCACAGCGATCGGACTGTAATGAGGGTTTTCAGTTACCAGTGGCAATGTAGTCATGCCAACGGCAAAAAGTGCCGGAGGGTCCCTGATGTGTGCGCTTCATTAAAGCAGGCCTGCCGCGTATCAGCCTGATGATTAAAATGTTACCGCCGTTAAGGGGGACCTGAAGGTCGCGCCATGAAAGACACCCAGCGGAATTTCACAGAGTGGGAGCGGCTTTTATATTAGATTACGTGAGATTAGATTAGATTAAAGTTGCTGTCCTCCAGTAGCGACAATACGGCTCAGACTTCTGCTTGTATACGAAGAAGGTTCATGAGCAGGCTGTAACCTTTATGACCTCATAGTTCATGACCGGTCAACAAGGCTGTATCACACGGTCGTAGGCATCGCTGGATGTTCAGTTTCTGGAAACTGCTATAGGAATACCTGCAAATCCTACAAATCTATATTCTACCAAATTTACTAGATTGATTTAGGACCTTTTGGTCTTTTTATAATCATTTATATATATATATATATATATATATATATAATATATGATTGCTTCATGAATATGTTATCCAATGCATACATATGTGTTACATTTAAATATCGTCGCTGTATCTCCAGGTATCTCCAAAATGGCAACTTTACAGGAGAGGCCAAAAACCTAATTTAATTTGAATGGAAGTCAATGGAACCAGACATCTTTCCAAGCAGTTTTGGGCCATTTCTGTTGGTCCAATGTTCATGAGATTTCTACATAGTGTAAATAGCAGGTCATGTGATCAAATGAGGCATAAAAGTAAAAATCAGCAAAAATGGAGATACATGTTTTTTCCGGACAGCGACGATATATGGCATTTAGCTGACGCTCGTATCCAGAGCAACAAGGTTAACCATATTACAGGTGGGCCAGTGTGGTGTTAGGAGTATTGGCCAATGACTCTTATTGGTGTAGCTTAGCAGAGTCACCCAGACCGGGATTCGAACCCCAGTCTCCCACATGTGGTGGTGGCTCCCTGGTGGGTAGTGGTATCTGCTGAGCTACACCATTTATGAAGCCAGTATGTAGGTGGCCCTCAAACAAAACTCTCCTGTACACCATTCTACTGAGTTACATACATATACCCTCTTCACCAATACAGCTGCACCCAGAAGGAGTCACCCGACAGGAAGGACAGCTCGTGGGTGGGTTTGACATCGTGAGAAAGGCTAATGATTCAAGCTCGACCGTGCATGTGACGTAAGCCAGGATGGGACTTATCACTGTACCAGACTGACCCAACAGCCACCATTACAGTCCTCCATGGGTCATCCTGTTAGTGCAGCACCACTGGCCCTCGTCATATGTGCCAGGATGTAGTATTTTATGTATTTGATGAAGTGATTGACAGCTGTTTATCATAAGCTGCATTAATGAAAGCATATTTACCAAGTTATGGAACTTAATAATTCCTAATCTCCCAAAACCACTGTTCACTGAAACTGATGACGTCCATATCGAGCCATTCAGAGTGGGTGTGGAGTGAAACTCTCCATTCTAGAGAAACTTCCGAAGTCAGAACAGAAGGTAACCAGACGTCCACCTCTTAAAGCTCCCTTACAGAGAGTTCCTATATGGTGGTTCTGAGCGCTGCCTGATGCCTCTGGTTTAAGTAGACGCTGTTTATCTGGACCTGTCCAGTCCGGGTGACTCCAGCTGGACTGTGCAGCGAGGAGTCACACTACAGGACAGACTCCTCAGTCTGGATATGAATCACACTGGGAGAGAGAGCACAGGTGCAGCATGTCCGCCCACGTTCAGCCTGCGTTTAACTCCGCTCCTCACCCAGGAGACCACCCGCCACCAGCCCACCAACACAGTAAACAAACCCTTCAGCTTCCCCTCACACTCTAACCTCTTCACCACCCTCCACACACACACACACATACACACATACACACACAGACACACACAGACACACACACACACTCACAGACACACACGCACACACACACAGACACACACGTACACACAAACACACACACACACACACACAGACACACACGTACACACAAACACACACAGAAAAATCAATACTGACATTTTACTGGAGAGAGAGAGTGAGAGAGAGAGAGAGTCTAAAAGAAAGAGGGAGAGACTGAGAGATAAAGAGAGGCTGAGATAAAGAGAGACTTAGACAGAGACTGAGGGGGCGAGAGAGAGAGTGAAAGAGAGAGAGAGAGTGAGGTAGAGAGAGAGAGACAGAGTAAAAGAGAAAGAGAGTGAGGGAGAGACAGTGAAAGAAAGAGGGAGTGAGGGAGAGAGAGAGAGAGACAGAGAAAAGTAGACACACTAAAAGAGACTGAGAGGCGAGAGATGGAGAGGGTGAAAGTGAATAAGAGAGAGATTGAGAGAGAGAGAGAAAGAGAGATAGTAAAAGAGAGACTGGGAGAGAGAGGCTGAGAAAGATGCTGAAGGAGACAGAGAACAGAGGGAGGCTGGGTGAAGGAAAGAGACTAAGAGAGACTAAAAGAAGTAGGGAGACTAAGAGAAGGCTGACAGGCGAGAGAGACAGAGAGGATCTGAAAGAGACAGAGATAAGGAGAGAGAGAGAGAAGGACAGAGACTAGAGAGAGGAACAGAGAGAGAGAAGAGGTGAATAAGAGAGGCTAAAGGAGACAGACATAAGGAGAGAGAGAGAGAGTGAAGGACACTGGGGGGTGAGAAAGAGAAGACAGAGACTATGGGAGAGAAATAGAGAGAAAGAGAAGAGACTGGACTAAAGGAGACTGAGAGGTGAGAGAGATTGAATGAATGAGACAGAGAGGTGAGAGAGAGAGGCCAAGAGAGACACTGAGAGAAGGAGACAGAGAGGTGAGAGAGAGACTGACAGAGAGACTGTGAGGTGAGAGAGAGGCTGGGCTGAAGGAGACTGAGAGACTGAGAGGTGAGAGAAAGAGGCTGAGAGAGAGAGACTGAGAGAAGGAGAGAGATTGAATGAATGAGACAGAGAGGTGAGAGAGAGAGGCCAAGAGAGACACTGAGAGAAGGAGAGAGAGAGGCTGGGCTGAAGGAGACTGAGAGACTGAGAGGCTAAGAGAGAGGCTGAGAGAGAGGCTGGGCTGAAGGAGACTGAGAGACTGAAAGGTGAGAGAAAGAGGCTAAGAGAGAGAGACTGAGAGAAGGAGAGAGATGGAGAGCTCTCCCTCTCTCTCTGTAGTTGATCTCTGTATTCACTGCTACAGAATGGACTGTACCAGTACAGACTGACGGGCAGCTGCATCATCAGACTCTCAGACTGCTTCATCAGCATCCATCTGTGTGTCTACACCACACACTGAGATCTACAGACAGGCACTCGTGACAGGACGGCCGTCATACCGTGTCTGTCTGAGCTCAGAGGTTAGCATTTACACCATCTTCTCTCCTACCTCCATATAGTGGATCAGCAGAGGCGTGGTTAGTGTCTGCGGTTTGCTTCTGTAAAGTCTGGCTCAGACTGATACTGTGGTGTAGAACATCCATAACCCAGTCTCAACTCCTCTGGTCTACTCCTGGACCAGTCGTGATGCCGCAACTGGGAATCATAGACACTGTATTAAACCAGTATTCTCCAGTGTTGGGCAATGACTCAGTAAGTGTGATGTGTTAGTGTACTGTAAGTAGCGTGTGAGAGTCCTCTATTTTGTTCTTCTGGAACTTAAAGGAACAGTTACTCGGCCTTGTAGTGTCACACCTACCAAGGATTACAGAGTGCAGGACTGGAAACTGGATTCAGTGTCCAGATTTAAAGACCCCTGTTCTAGATAGTCCCGGTTCTGGATTTAGTTCTGGCTGGAAGTTAAGGGAACAGTCAATGTAGTTGATTGGCCTACAAAGTCCAGCATTCGAACTCACCGTCCAGATATGAAGACCAGTGGCCCACATGGGCGAGATGTTCGCTCCCACCCAACTCACAACAGGAAGATGTGGACCCTCTTGGGGTGTCTACTGCCTGCAGACCGTTTATAGACCCACTATAGCCCTAAAGGATGCCTTAACATTTCAGGCACCGCTATACGTCTAAGGGAACCATCCTTCTGTCCTGGACCCACCGGGACCACCATAACCCACCAATTGGTGTGTTGTTTTCTGACACACTGTGGCAGCTACGAAGGCAGCTACGTTAGGCCGTAATGTGTTGCACCCTGCGAATGTGACCCGAATGCCATTACGCCTTCTCTACGGTTATAAATTCGATCTGTCAGAGAGGAGAGGGGGAGTGAAAGTGGAGGAAAGGAACAGGAAAGAAAAGAGAAATAATGATGTTGACTTGGCAGAAAACCTGGGCTGGGGTTTGAAGTCCTGTGCAGGAAACTTGAGGCTCAGACTTCCACCACACACCCAGGTACCTTCAGTGGAAATGCTAATGAACCTCCAAGGTCACTGTGGCCTTCAGGAGCAGGTTTCAGATCCCCCCGCTCTCTTTCTCCAGCTCTGTGTTCTCTCCAGTAATTGAACTTTGCGAGTGAGAATCCAGGAGGGTCGTTCTTTATCTCTCCCTCTTTCTCTCTTTCTTTCTTGACAGGTGTAAGTGCAACCTTCACGCTAACAGCTGCGTGTTTGAGAAGGAGAAGCTGAGCTGCGAGTGTGAACACAACACCACAGGGCCAGACTGCGGACGCTGCAAGAGGAATTATCAGGGACGGGCCTGGAGCGCCGGATCGTACCTGCCCATACCCAAGGGCACCGCCAATATCTGTGAGTGCCAGTTTTGCTGTAGAATCCATGAATTCCTGCTCTGTGGTGCGTGCTGTTTCAAGCCTCCCTGACGGGTCATGCCATCTTCTCAAGTGCCCTCTTGTGAACGGTGGAGCAACTTAAGTTCCAGTTTTGGTGGTTCTTGTGTCAGAGCCCATTTATGGGGGTCCTGAGGGATCTAGGGAGGGTTTTTGGCTTCACAGAAAAAGGTGACCAAAGGTGAACAGCCATTAAGATGAAACCCAGATGGTTTTACTAATGGGCTTTCTAATGGCAGATGTCTTAATAGGTACCGGTAGACCACCAGTCTCCTGTCTAATGGGAACTGGCCTAGTGTGTTCTATTAGAGACCACTAGTGTCCTGTCCAATGGAAACTAGCCTAGTAGGTACCATTAGAGACCACTAGTGTCCTGTCCAATTGAAACTGGCCTCGTAGGTTCTATTAGAGAACACTAGTGTCCTGTCCATGGAAACTGGCCTAGTAGGTACCATTAGAGACCACTAGTGTCCTGTCCAATGGAAACTGGCCTAGTGGGTATCATTAGAGTGTCCTGTATAATGGAAACTGGCCTAGTAGGTACCATTAGAGACCACCAGTCTCCTGTCTAATAGAAACTGGCCTAGTAGGTACCATTAGAGACCACTAGTGTCCTGTCTAATGGATACTGGCCTAGTAGGTACCGTTAGAGACCACTAGTGTCCTGTCAATGGATACTGGCCTAGTAGGTACCGTTAGAGACCACTAGTGTCCTGTCCAATGGAAACTGGCCTAGTAGGTACCATTAGAGACCACCAGTCTCCTGTCTAATAGGAACTGGCCTAGTAGGTACCATTAGAGACCACTAGTGTTGTGTCTTATGGAAACTGGCCTAGTAGATACCGTTAGAGACCACTAGTGTCCTGTCCAATGAAAACTGGCCTAGTAGGTACCATTAGAGACCACTAGTGTCCTGTCCATCCAGTGCATATGAAATCATTCCCCAAACACTGGATCAACAATTATGACAATTTGCACATTCATATCCAGAAACACTGTGACATCACCTTAGAATAATCCTCACGAGTCTAGTGGATTCATTCACCCTGCAAGCCCAATGCTTGTCTATCTGCTATCTGCACAGTGTGCTGTTAGTGTTGGGACATGTAGCTTCTGTTCCATATTGCTGATGGGAATGTCCAGACCACCAGGCTATCTGGGGGAATTTGGGGAAAATATAGAAAATACATACAGTGAGTCCAAGAAGTATTTGATCCCTTGCTGATTTTCTTCGTTGGCCCACTAATAAAGACATGATCATTCTATACTTTTAATGGTAGATGTATTCTTACATGGAGAGACAGAATATTAAAAAGAAAATCCAGAAAATAAATCTAAGGAATATATATTAATTGATTTGTATTTCATGGAGTGAAATAAGTATTTGATCCCTCTTGCCAAACACACTCAATACTTAGTGGCAAAGCCTTTGTTTGCAAGCACAGCGGTGAGACGTTTGTTGTAGTTAACCACAAGTTTAGCACACACACCAGGGGGAATTTTGGCCCACTCTTCTTTGCAGATCCTCTCTAAATCATGAAGGTTGGTGGGCTGTCGCTTGGCAACTCTGACCTTCAGCTCCCTCCATAGATTTTCGATCGGATTGAGGTCTGGCGACTGGCTGGGCCACTCCATGACCTTAATGTGATTCTTCTTGAGCCAATCCTTTGTTGCCTTTGCTGTATGTTTAGGGTCGTTATCATGTTGGAAGACCCAACCACGGCCCATTTTCAGACCCCTGGCAGAGGGGAGGAGGTTGTCCCTCAGGATTGTGCGGTACATGGCTCCATCCATCTTCCCAGTGATGCGGTGAAGTAGCCCTGTACCCTTGGCAGAGAAACACCCCCAAAACATTATGCTTCCACCTCCATGCTTGACGGTGGGCACAGTGTTCTTGGGGTCATAGGCAGCATTTTTCTTCCTCCACACATGGCGGGTGGAGTTGAGGCCAAAAAGTTCAATTTTGGTCTCGTCTGACCACAAAACCTTCTCCCAATAACTTGGTTCATCTTTCAAATGATCATTGGCATACTTGAGGCGCGCCTCCACATGTGCTCTCTTCAGCAGGGGTACCTTTCGGGCACTGCAGGATGTGAATCCATTGTTGCGCAAAGTGTTGCCAATTGTTTCCTTGCAAACTGTGGTCCCAGCTGCCTTCAGGTCATTTGCTAACTCCTGCCGAGTGGTTGCAGGACGATTTCTGACCGTTCTCAGCATCATTGCCACCCCACGAGGCGAAATCTTCTTTGGAGCACCGGGCACCGGGCCGAGGTCTGTTGATTGTCATGTTATACTCTTTAAACTTTCTGATAATTGCACCAATAGTTGTTACTTTCACATCCAACACCTTACTAATCTTTTTGTAGCCCATTCCAGCTTTGTGAAGGTCAACAATTCTGACTCTGAGGTCCTGTGACAGCTCTTTGGTTTTACCCATGTTGGAGACTTGAAATCTGTGTGATCTGTCTGATTCTGTGGACAGGTGTTTTTCACACAAGTGATTAGTGAGAACAGGTGGCTTCAGGTCAGGTAACAAGTTGATTGGGAGTGTCTAACTGGTCTGTAAAAGCCAGAACTGCTAATGAATACTAAGGGATCAAATACTTATTTCACTCCATGAAATACAAATCAATTAATATATATTCCTTAGATTTATTTTCTGGATTTTCTTTTTAATATTCTGTCTCTCCATGTAAGAATACATCTACCATTAAAAGTATAGAATGATCATGTCTTTATTAGTGGGCCAACGAAGAAAATCAGCAAGGGATCAAATACTTCTTGGACTCACTGTACATATCCCGTACGACCTGACCAGTGAAACGACGCACTTATTGCATTCCCTGACCTCCTCTGGTCAAACTAATCCCTCTCGAGAGGAGCCTTCTAGATATTTTATGTTTCTTCTTCTTGTAGTTTTTGCTGTTGGCAAAAATCTCTGTCATGAGCTTGAGGATTAAAGTCAAATCGAGCTCCGTTTTAGCTGATAGTCTCATCTTCAGGTCACTAAGAGAATAAAGAGAGGCGTCGTTTTCCACGAAGCTGAAGTCAGTTCCTCAAACTTCAAATTGTCTCGTTCCACTTTAAGTGGTGCCACAGTTGTTATAGCACCTCGGGCCTCTCGAATAAGAAGCTGGCACAAAGAATTTACAGCCACGTTGCCAGTTGTGTACACAGAGGAAAATGTCTCCCGCATTAAAGTGAAATACTCACACACTAGTGGGCAGTGAGCACACTTCCCAGAGCAGTGGGTAACCGTATCCACAGCACCCAGCTGGGGGTTAGGCGCCTTGCTCAAAGGGCACTTCAGTCGTGTCCTGTCAGTTCAGGGAATCAAACCAGTAACCCTCCAGTCACAAGGCTGGTTCCCAATAGTCCCTCCTTTTAGCCAGTCATTAATATCTGCACTGTAGCACCTCTTCACAATCTATGGATCCCGTCACTCACACCCCACAGGGGTTTATAGTCCCATCATCCTCATGCAGCGCCATCTGCAGGAGCCTGGAGTTACTACCACCTTAAACACACAAGGAGACTCATTTCTCATTCAGTGAGCTTATATGTGTTACTGTAAGTATGTACTGAACTAAAAAAAAAAAAGTTTTTAGTCCATAATGAAAAATAATAATAATAATAATATATATATATATATATGTTTTTTGGGGTTTTTTTTAAGACTTATTTAATTATGTACCATAAATTATTCAACATGTGCCACAAGATAGTCACAATAATATCTCAGCTTAGATGCTGGTATGTCCTGTTTGTCCTGAGAATGCACTAAACGACTGATGTCCCTTTTGTTCTGGCCCTGAATGACCCTTCACTGCTGCCCTCTAACAGTGGACTGCCGACTCTCAGAGCCCATTACCCTACATCCTCCTCTAAAACCCAAGCCCAAAGGAAAGGGGACGCTACCGCAGGACAGGGAATGCCAAAACAGTGTCCAGAATGAAGAGATAACGGGTGGAGGCCTGTAGCTCCTGCTCTGTAGTTAGCCTCAATACATACGCTGGCAATGCCGGCTAGTGGATGGACCCATGTGGCTATCAATAGGCCATGATATGAAGTGGATGTGAAGCTCAGTCACGGTAACGTAGGACCTCAAGTGGCCTGTTGCGTTTACAGAACTATGGACATAAGATATGATCAAATATGCATGAAAATAATGCATCATAAAATAATATATTTTATTATTGATAATTATCAGGGTATATTGCAGGCATGGACCTTTTATATATGTCACCATACAGTGATAAACATATCATAACAGAGCGCAGTTTAATGCAACAACCTTCAGTATTGGACTGGCTCCTGCTCGCCACATTACCCGTGTTATGACAATGCTAATTTCTATTAGCACCTCTCTGAGATTTGCAGTCTTATTTAGCACCAAGCTAACAGTGTTAAGGCTGAGTCTCAAATGGCTCACTACAAAGTGCACTAAGTAGGAGTTTAAATACTCCAGCCCAGCAGGCGCAGGACTAACAGTGTGCGGTATACGTGTGGGAGATGGAACTTCCATAGTGTTCAGTAAAGAAGGAACCTGGGGTTGACTTTCAGTCTCAACTGTGAGTCTTCAAGTGTTCAGTATAGAACCATGAACACTCAAACATCCATTTGCATGGTGAAATGGTTCTTCTGATTAATAAAGAGAATGTTGTATATGGTTCTCTATAGAACCTTATTGAAAATGGCTCTAGAGAGCACCTAAATGGTTCTAGTATAAAGAGATTGATATGGGAACGATAGCAGGATCCTGTCTGGTGCTATACAGAACCATATGCAGCATGTACATAAATCTGAAAAACCGTTTCAGCATTCCATGTTTACGGTTCTAGATTTGTTGTCTTTACTGAAGAACCCATAAAAGAACCATGTTTTTTAGAAGTGTATGTAAGACTTTTAGTACTTTGTTCATAAACAATAATTTTGCATAGACATAACATAGAACACTCTCCATAGAAATGGTTCCTTACATGGTGTAATGGTTCTTTATATGATGAAATGGTTCTTTATATGGTGTAATGGTTCTTTACATGGTGAAATGGTTCTTTATATGGTGTAATGGTTCTTTATATGGTGAAATGGTTCTTTATATGGTGTAGTGGTTCTTTACATGGTGAAATGGTTCTTTACATGGTGTAATGGTTCTTTATATGGTGTAATGGTTCTTTGTATTGTGAAATGGTTCTTTACATGGTGAAATGGTTCCGTATATGGTGAAATGGTTCTTTATATGGTGTAATGGTTCCGTATATGGTGAAATGGTTCTTTGCATTGTAAACTGGTTCTTTGCATGGTGTAATGGTTCTTTACATGGTGAAATGGTTCTCCTGAGTAATGGAGAACGTGCTGTGTATGGACTCTGTATAACTCCAATAAGTCTTGACATCGTAATAATAGTAGAACCATATACAGTATACAAGAATCATTAAGCATCCAAATGGTTCCTTGAATGCTGATGGTTCTATATGGAACGACTAAAGAACCCTTGGATAACCATCTGTTTAATAGTGTACACGTTCCTTTGAACTTTATTTGTGTAGAGTATTTCTGTATGATAGAACACTCTTTAAAAACATGGTTTAAGGTTCTCTACTAAAGACAGCAGCTTTATTAAGAACTCTGAGTTCTCTATAGACCCATTAAATGCTTTAATGGTTCTCTGCATGGTGCAGTGGTTCTAGACAGCACCAGAAAGGTGTTGATATTGGCACTGTTGTCTTGAAATATGGCCGTGCCATCAGCGAACAACAAATCCACCCATGGGGCGGGACGTTCAGCACACAGTCAACCCTCAACCCCCTAGAACACAACACTGCCTCCAGTGCCTCCACTGCCTCACTGCCTCACTGCCTTACTGCCTCCTGGTTTGTAGAGTGGGCACTATGGGGGTATGATACCCTTCTCACCCTGATGCTTCCATCACCCTGGAATAGGGTCGGTCTGGAAGGTCAATCATATCACAGCTAGGCCAGTGTAGTGTTGGGAGTCTTGCCCAAGGACTCTTATTGGTGTAGCACAGCATAGTCACCCAGACCGGGATTCGAACCCCCAGTCTCCAACATGTGGTGGTGGCTCCCTGGTGGGTAGTGGTGTTATCCGCTACACCCACCACACCAAACTGAAGCTGAGGCTGAAGCTGATTAGCTTCACTAACCGGTAGTGTTCTTATGCCCGCCCCGCTGTTCAGTCCCAATCCTGCGGGTTCTGGTCGTGTGGGAATGCTCTTACTGTCACTACTCAACACAGTCAGGAGTTCCACCGTCCTCCTATACCTTCACTAAGAGCGTAAGTGTCCCTGAGCACCATCATTTAGAATTTGGACCAGAGTACTCCACTTTACTTCCAGGTGTTAATGATGTACGGATAGTTCAGAACCCAAGTCTGGTCATTCCAGCTTCTCCGTAGTGGTCTTCTTTGCTTGATGCCGGACAGTAAGCATACTGAAACATGTCCTCCTAAGCATTTCCTGAATTTTTATATTGCATGGTTTGATATTCCTGATTATGGCTCCTGGCCTCCGACTGTGGTGGGTCCGGACTTTTGACTGCTGCCGTATATGACCGAGATTAAAGGCGCCTGAGCGTGTCGGGGGTCTCGGCTTTATATCCTTATCTCTCTCACGGACGTAAGCGAGGGTCACATCTGTTAAACGTCTGGACGTTGATGGCAGGGAGCCTGCCGGTTTTATGAAGCAGGCGTAACCACGGCAATGCTTACTGCCGGTGCAGGAACGTCCAGATGGCAGGAGCCACTAGAACCATCCAAACAGCCAGCAGGTCCGGAAGTAAACTGCCCACCGTATGCTGGTGGGACACGCGCTATACGGCCGTTAGATGCGTCGTAGAGGACCGGACCGCCCTGCGTGTTTCCGCTGGCTCCAGCACGGGGACATCAGGAATTTGTATGCGATGTGAAGCTCTTCCCTCTCATATTCTCCTCGGAATGACCTGCTTCATAAATACGGAACCTCGTGACCTTTATAAAAAATTTAATATATTTATATACGTCCACCTATTCGGGGCAGAGTTCGGTCCGAGTGGTGTGGAGTGATGAAATTCTGAATCTGTATGCCTGAGACGAACACCTATCAGCTCGCTGTAGATATTTCGGTAGCCCTATATTAAAATAGTAACTTATTCATTGATTAATAGATTGCTGATGGCTATTAATAATTAATTATGCATTAATAAGTGGGCTATTAACTATATACTTGACATATATAGAATTAAAGCACTACTACAGCTACTATCTGTAGTTTTTATTAATGTGTTATTTTAAACATAGTAATGATATACATTTATTAGTCTGTTATAAACCATGTGACCTGATAATACAAGAGATCAATGAATAATTATTAATGGCTGTAAAATGATATACCATGGCATGTAAATAATTGTTTTATAATTATTTTAAAGTGGTTTTATGTGAATAGGTACATACTTAAGTACTTTTTTTTTTTTAATTGAGAGTGTTAAATAACTGAATCATTATTGACTAACTGTAATCAATAATTATCAATCACTTATCAATAACTATTGGTCATTTGTGCATCACAAAGCAAACTGGTAGTAATTCAAATTGTAGACTATACTAATGCAGTGACAGTCAGAGGTATGTTTTAGTGTAATTTTATATTTTTTTTTATGATATATGATTTTAATAACATTTATTGACTCTATATGTTTTGGGTTTTCCATTGTTTTACTCAAACAGAAGATTTTATTGAAGAAATTAAAATAGAAAGAATGTATTTTCTATTGTAGTATTTTTTGTAATTTAATATTTTTGTCATTTAGGTAATTATTTTATTTTTTAAGTTATTGACTAAGTATAATTTACTCATATGCAGATTTATATGAATATTATCATTATTTTGAATATGTTAATTATTTTCCCCACTTTTTTCTTAGATTATATATATATATATATATAATTATTATTATTATTATTATTATTATTATTATTATTATTATTAATAATAATTATTTTTAAATGTAAAGAAAGGAATACATCCTCTACATCATCGCATGTTTCAAATATTAATGCAAAATCTATTTTATTTATTTATTAGTTTCACATATCGGGGAAAAGGCCCCACATTGCTCAGTTCAGTGAGTAAATGGAAATGGTGTAGTACTAGTAGTGGTGTGTTAACCATTGTGTCACGCTTCCGGGTTTTCCCGGGTCCGCCACTCCTCCGGACTCAACTTCCCAGAGGGCATAGCTGGATGACATCACGTCCACATGTCCCCAGTCGCCCAATCAGTTCCGGTCTAGGTCTCCTGAGTACTAGCCCACCTGATTCCCTGCGTCTAGGCCTCACCTGAACACTGCCTCACTGCGAAGCTTCACCGAACCTCTGTTTACAACTCTGAGCGTTCCATCCTGCTGTTTATCCTCTCCGGTTCTGACCCACTTCCGATCTCATCTTCACCCCCGTTGGTTCAGATCCAGATAACCCTCTGGCTTTCCGATCTCCGTTCGTCCTCCGACCACTCTCCCGGTTTCCTGACTGCCGCTTCGTTCGGCTGTCCGATTGTTTAATTAAGCTTATTGACTTTCAGCTCCGCGCCGTCGGTCCAAGTTCTTGGTCCTTGACACATTTAGAATGGGATCCCTTATAAATGTCATTTGACAAGAGTTTTGCATATGTCTGTATTAATTTATATTAGTCATATTTTCACTTATTAAAGAAAATTAGAGTCTCCAGAATGTCAAGTTTCTGTTTTTTACATTTAATGATAAGTTAATTCAGAGAGGTTTTATTCAGAGTAGCTTTCAAGCATTTCTATTCGTCCATGGAAGTTTCACAGAGGGTAAAGGAAAACAGATTTTCTCAAACTATGTAAAAAATGAAAAATGCTACAAAAAGGAGACAAAATAATTTTTTTTATTTTACTGAGTTTAATATACTGGGGAAAACAATTACCATAAAATAAAATAAAAAAACTTTTACATTTTTTTAAAAAACTTTTTTGCACGTGCAAAAGTAATTTTAAGCTTTATTTATATCCAAGCTATTAATCTCAGCAAATAAATAGAAATAAAAATGTATAATAACTTACATTTTCAGCCAAATATCAAATTATTATAATATATAATACAATGTAATAAATTAAAACTATTATTTAAATAAAAATATATATATTTTGGGGGCGGGGCCTTGCTAGAAGTTGCAGGACAGAGATCAGAAGTTTAGACTGACAGGCTGTTAATAAAAACAAGCCGTCCTCGCGCTGCGTCCTCAGAGGCAGCGGCTTTAATACCGTCCTGCGTTCAGAGAGCAAAAAAATCCATAATCTAATAATGCTGTAAAAAAGACCCCGCCTGACGTCCTCCCCCCAGAATAAAGATAATTCACACCTCCGCTGCCGCAGACTTCCCTCCTCCTTCTAGTTCTTAATCTTAAAATCAATCAAAACCATCTGAGCACCTCCTTCCCTCCCTGCTATCCGTGCGCCATATGGCGGGCCGATAGAGACAAATTAGATGAAGATGGAAATTTAATTAAGATTTAATATCTCTTTATGGCATACATCAAACAGCCCGGCACGGTAACAAGTGCGATGAATCACGGTGGCTGCGCGGTGATGATGAGCAGCGTGAGTTAGCCGTTAGCATGCATTTGACTGCATATGTCTTGTGATGTACGAACGACGAAACGTCCCCTGCAACCTGACGGACCCCCTGACCAGTCACTCTCGTCTCCGGTGTTGGCATGCAGGCCATCAAGCTGATGGTTCGGTGGAGTCCCAGCCGCTACAGCTTCCTCACAAACCGTCAGAAGAATTGGTTTGCCCTCTGATTCCTCACAGATGGCGTTAGCATCTCCGGAAGCAGCACAAACCGAGTTACAGGCATCCACTCCCAGCTGCTGAATGGCACGGCGGAGTTCTCTGTGCTCCTTTCACTTCTTCTAAACAGGAAGTAGCTCGTTCAGCGTCAACGTTGGCCCATTCTGTGTGGAGTAGACGTGGTGCCTGGCCATTTGCCATCAGGGCGGAATTCCAGACATCCAGAAATTCCAGTATAGCTTTGATGGCGAAAACTGTGTCCCAGTAATTCACACACCAACCCAGCAAAATTCATTCAACCACACCTACACCGAATAGAACAGTGTTGGGTTAGGAAAGTGACCACGTTCAATGAACAAGCGGTGCGGCCTTGGACCGCCCCCCTCCTCCTATACAGACGACTCCTCTTTAACTATGCATGCTGAGCAGGTCCGTGCACATGTAGCTCCGTTCCAGCATCTACACCCGCTTGACAACACCATCCACTTCACACCGCCCATACAAGCATACCCCGCACGGCCGTTAGCCGCTCTAAACCCAACTCCAGCCAGCCCAGCTTCCCCGTAATGGGTCTCCTTGCTTGATGCAGGACAGTAATCGGACCTTCTGAGACACAGTAAGATCGTTTCCATGACATCAGTTAGGATCCAAACACAAGCCTCTTAATTAGCCAATCACAGCCTCTTAAACATATTCACTGATTTAAATAAACAAAGGAATGAGTTCCATAATCAGTCGCTGCCCAATAGGACAGTTATGGCCCTGTCTTGTGAAGGGAACTTCTAGACTGTAGATACACAACTACACAACGAAGGCTCACGTCCAGTATGATAAAGCTTCATAAAGCCTTTATAGATCTTCATGAATGAGCTTATAACGCATACCTGAGTCGTAGACATTCACCAAGAGCACAGGGGTCCAAACAGTTCTATAGTTTAGGACCACCAGTCCAAGTCTTCAGTCTGACCATTACAGGACCTTAACGATAACACATTTATAAGGTTTATTAATGGCTTAAAATGATGCTAAATTAGTTTGTTAATGACTCTTAATTAGGACATTAACTCCTTAAATAAGTGACCCCGTTAACAGTGACGCGTCGTTTGCCAAAAAGTGAACCTATGCAGTTTTAAGCTCAGCTTAGATTTGGATGTTTACTGATCTTTCTTTGTCTTCTCCATAACGCATATTCATATTCATCAAACAGAACGGCCCACTTTTCCCTATTAATTAATGTGTTATTACCGTTTTATTAATAGTTAGTAAGGTGTTTATGACCTTATGAACTAATACCCATTAATTAACACATTTTATTCCATTAATAAAGCCTTTATAAAAGTATCCTTATTCTAAAGTGGTGCTTCAAAACAAATATCGTCACTGTCCAAAGAAAAACAAGTATCTCCAAAATGGCAACTTTACAGGAAAGGCCAAAAACCTCATTGATTTTGAATGGAAGTCAATGGAACCAGACGTCTTTCCAAACAGTTTTGGGCCATTTCTGTTGGTCCATTAATCCTGAGATTCTCGCTCAGTGTGAACAGCAGCTGATGGGTTCAAATGAAGCATAAAAGTGAAAATGGACAAAAGTGGAGATACATGTTTTTCATTGGACAGCGATGATGTATCGGTGAACCGGGCTCGATGATCTTGATTACAGGTACCAATGAAGTAGCAACAGTGTGGAAGCCGGTTGGAACCGGACTTCTATTACTGAGGGGGTTTGGGGTTTGGTGAAACCTAGAAGACACATGAAATCTACAGACATGGCAGATCTGATCAGTAATCACTCCAGCTCTGTCTGAAAAGGGGTTTAGAAAATCAACACACAGAATTTCACCGTATGACCGTAGCCCCCCGTTAGCCGGCACAGCTTAAAGTGACAGAGAGCGGTAGGGACGTATGAGAGCGAGGGAGGAGAGGAGGATATTGCTCCCTCCCTGTGGGGCAGCCTTGTAGGACCCTCTATGTGGGAGAACACGGCGGGGGAGAGCGATCGGTTGGAGAATTAGCCGTGACAGGCCAATCCTGCCGCAGAGCGGAACAGGAAGTATGGAGAGCACCACGGCCGTGTCTTTCTGGGGCTGGACTGCGGCCTTGAAGCGCGCTCTCCTATGCAGGCCCAGGCTTCTTTATTGCTCTGAGTGCCTCCTTAACTCTGAATGCTGAACAGGTCTGCACACGTGTAGCTCCACTCCAGCATCTATAGCCACTTGACAGTAGCGTCCACTTCACAGCGTCTGTCTGAGTATACCCCGCACGGCCTGTTAGCCTCCCACCGTATCACGTACCACTGATAAGCCCGGAGAGGTAAAAGCCTGTAGGCCAAGTTCTTGACTTTTCAGTGCTGGTTCACCGTCTTCTGCGTCTTCCCACCAGCCAAATAACCCCAAACATGTTCAGTGGTGTTAAGGTTCTGGACTCTGGGTAGCCTTGTTCTGAGAACACCAGAAGCTTCTGTATTCGACGTGTCTGGACTCTCCTTTTCTCAGTGAGGAGCTTCTTGGACAGCTACTCCATCCATTCACGCCTCCATGGCGTTGAGGTGTCTTCTCACAGTGGAAGGAGGATGGACAGAAACACCTGTGGATGCTCTCAGATCTGAAGAAGGAGTGGAGCCAGATGTTCTCTTTAATGAAAGTCAGCCCCCTGTGACCTTACCTACTAGCATGTAACACCTCCACCAGCACCAGTTACAGCTGTGGCTAGATTGGGCATGGACTGGACAAGGTTCTGGATGTAGCCACATCAGTGTCCAGACACTGTTACATCAGAGAACTGGTCAGGTGGTCCAGATTTGGTGGAGGCCTTCCCTGGCACAGTTCCGAGGAGAATTCCCTGTAGGCTGGGATTGTATCCACTGCTGGTAGACCCGTATGACCGTACGCTTCCACACACCTGCAGATTCAGCTACTTCCTCACACTATGGTCTTTGGCCACGCCCACATGCAGTCCCTCCTTTTAGCCAATCATTAACATTTGCTCTGGAGCCATTTTCCACACATGGAACGAGACATTCCCTGCACTGTAGCACCTCTTCCCAATCTATGGATCCCGTCACTCACACCCCACAGGGATTTATAACCCCATCATCCTCGTGCAGCGCCACCTGCAGGAGCCTGGAGTAACTACCACCCTAATTTGGAAATATCATACTGTGTAAGGCCGGCGGCTTGTTCAACAGAGATCAAAATGTAAACACCTCCACAAAATCAGTGCTTGGGTTCCTGCGGGTTCCGTATCTAGCACATCTGTGTAGGTATATTGAAATCGTACAGCGCAGTAATAGCTCTAGAAGTCTGGGGGCCGCTTATTGAAAGCGTGACGCCCTGTATTAGACTCTCTCTGTAGATGTCCTCGACCGTGCAGAGGTGCTTAGAACGCCGTGCTCGGGCATTCACAGCGCGTCGAGTGTCTGGAGGCATTCCTGCCGAACGCCCACTGCTCTGTAATTCCAGGACTTAACGGGATTAAATTGCAGATGTAAAACTCCAAATCAAACCGATCCGCGGCAGTAAATGACTTTGGATCAAAGCACTTAAAGGGATCCGTGTCCTGGAGAGGATTGGGTTAGGGCTTTTTAATACGGCGTGCTGACCCAGACCTCCATCTGCACGGACCAAATCTAACTGCCACACGAGCTCTTATACGGCTTATTGATTTTACATCTGTTTACCGCGTGATAATCGTCTGCTGCAGTCTCCTCTGCAGGCCGCCGGACTTACCGGATCTGTGTTGGAAAAGCAGGCGTCTCCTGGGAAGGCCCAGGGACTCGGAGCGAACGCTCCAGCAAGCCAGCACACTTCGAGTCAGCAGTTATAGTCTGGTGGTACAAGGACTTCACTGTTTGCGCCCACACTGTAGAGTATGATTTGGTCACAGCGTTGGTTAAAGCCTGTCTCAGGGATGCAGGAAGGTGTTGGAATTGGGAGGCACTGGAATTTTAGGCCGTGTCGGATGTGAACAGTCAATTTGTCCAAAATGGTTTGCCTTTTTTAATCTGTAAACAAGCAGTGATGCATCACGTCCTCACTCTGCTGTCTCATTCAGGATGGATGAATGAATCTCCTGTGTCTCTGAACAGATACAAACGTATTATTGCATCAGTAGAGCTTTTTAATTGTTTAAAACCAATATACTACTTATAATACTGGACTGCCATTTTTGTTTTTTCCAGCTTTTAACAAAATGAACAATAGATTTTTTTATTTTTTTACTTTTAATAAATTAAACTATAATCCCTATAATAATAATAATTAATAATAATAATGACTGAGTTTTGCAATTGCAGGGATTAATAAAATTAATAAAAACAAACTAATCAAAGCAGAAAGAGAAAAAAAACAGAAAAGAAATGTAAATAAAAAATATTAATGATAATAATAATAATAATAATAATAATAATACATATGCATATACATATACATATACATATACATATACAAATAAATAAATGATATTATATTAATAATTAATATTAATTATAGTCTAATTATAACTAGACTAAGAATAAAAAAAAACTAATCAAAGCAGAAATTACTACAAAAAGACAGAAAAGAAATGTAAATAATTTGTTAAATGATAATAATAATAATAATAATAATATTAATACATATAAATATACATAAATGATATTATATTAATAATTAATATTAATTATAGTCTAAAGTAACATCAGCTGAGTATCTAATTATGCTAATCCAGTCATAGCCATGATGATGAAGTTAATGAAGAACTAATTGTGAAATAATAGTATGATGCAGAGAGCAATAGCGGAAACATTAGTCTGTTATAAAAAAGTATAGATATAAGTCTGAATAAGAGTAGAAATGAGAATATGAATATGAATAAAAATAAGAGTAAAAATAGAAGAGCTGGAAACGAGCTAAAAGAATTAAACACTTGTCCTTAGAAATAAACTCATGAGGTCTGAGCAGACATCTACATCAGAAAACTACATATGGAATAATTCTGTAGAATATTCCAGAATAATAAATCAAAGCTTGACATGCCTACATTTAGAAACAGGACAGGGTGTGGTCTAGGAGGTGGTGAGGGTCTGTTTATATCGGTAGCGTGGTGAAGGACCTGCTTCTACAGACCTACAACATCCAGGAACACATGAGCATCTTACTGGACGTTTGGAATGAGGAGGTTCAGCTACAGCCTGATCCAGATAGCTGTGCTCACAAGGAGAACCCGAGGGCTCTCTGTGGTTGCGGTATTTCGCTTATATCACTGTTCCGAACTTTTCCACCATGCCATCCTGGTCCTCAGGATCAGCTCCTATACGTGATCCGTAATGGCTTATTTGAAGTTTCTGGAATTGGTTCTGGAGGGAAGAGATATGTAACGTCTGCTTGAGCTCGGAACCCCCGCCGCGTCTGGAGTCGGGGCTCTGGGTGAACCGTGGTCGTGGTCTGCAGGTCGTCGCCTACTGTAGAGCAGAGCGGCGGATGCCAGGGTGCTTCCTGGTGTTACTGGGTTTGCTTGAGTTTTGAGTCGATCCCAGATCTGAAAAAAGAACCGGAGCAGGTGCAGCCGCTTCTCCCCAGACCTTACCTCACACCTACCTGGCTGTTCCTGCAGCTTCACTTTAATTGTAACTATTTCTGAGGTGCTAGATCTCAGGAATGTTCTAATTATGCTTTATGTAAAGCACCTTGAAATGCCACTGTGTGGAAGCACTGCGTATAGGACTGCATGCATGTCCCTTGTGTTGCTATAGCATATTTTCCCTTATGTAATTACACATGTAATAACACGCGTAATTACACACACAAGTATTGTTACCTACATTATATGCATACTTAGCGCCACCTACCCAAACGGAAAACAATTCTTTCCACTGTAATCACATGAATACAAGCCGAAGCTGATTCCTGTGGAATTACACAATCTGTGCTTCCAGAATTCGTCTGTAACAGACCCGTAACATCACCTGTACTTACTTTGTTGTTACAGGTGTTGTTATTGTGTAACTACAAAGTTATTACAGCCAATAACACAGCTGGACCAGTATTTTGTATTTTGAATAAAGTCAGCATCAAGTCATGATCAATTAAATCAATGTGTAAAAATGAAAATGTAAAATAACTACACTACATATCGATAAAACTTATTTTAATTGATCTAAAGATTATGCTTACGGACACTTTTGAATTCTCAGACAAGCAATTTGATCATATGGTTCCTCAGGTTGGTGGAGAACAGGTTGTATAAGGTTTTATATAGAACCTTTCTAATGAATTGGCCCCCTGCTGGAGAACCTTAGGACTGCTGGGCTTGAGTTCCAAAGTCAAGTCTTCACGTGCATAAGCACAGTATACATGAACTCCCTGTATAAAGAAATGAGTCACCTTGGGTGTTTAAGGTGGTAGTAACTCCAGGCTCCTGCAGGTGGCGCTGCACGAGGATGATGGGTCTATAAATCCCTGCGGGGTGTGAGTGACGGGATCCATAGATTGGGAAGAGGTGCTACAGTGCAGGGAATGTCTCGGTCCATGTGTGGAAAATGGCTCCAGAGCAGAAGTTAATGATTGGCTAAAGGAGGGACTGCATGTGGGCGTGGCCAAAGACCATAGTGTGAAGGAAGTAGCTGAATCTGCAGGTGTGTGGAAGCGTACGGTCATACGGGTCTACCAGCAGTGGCTACAATCCCAGTCTACAGGGAATTCTCCTCGGAACTGTGCCAGGGAAGGCATCCACCAAATCTGGACCACCTGAGTGAACATTGATGTGGCTAGGTCCGTAAACTTGTCTAGTACATGCCAGAGCTTATCTAGACTGGTTCTTCTAGTTTGGTTCTCTGGCAGCCATTTCCTTAGAAGCTTCATTAGCGATAATCTATAAATAAATTTTAAAATTCGAAATTAAAATTTAAATTTTCTTCCACTGTTTGGGGTTTTCTACATCAACTTTAGGCCAGCCAATCAGAACAGAGATACAGTAGTATGAAAGGTACAGTAACAAAGGTGGCCTTGAATTCCATTGGCTATAAGGAGAGCCCAGACCGGGAGCGATAGAGAGGTGGAGGTGAAGAAGTAAGACCTGAGGAGGAGAGCCGTTTAGGAGAGACACCCTGAGCGGTAATTAACAGGCCGGGTGGCCATCGCGTCTCTCCCTCGCGTCGCTCTGCTCTCTCGTTATTCGGTTTATTCAGTTTAGCATATCCACCTTCTTAGCGCCCTCATCCCTCCCTCCTTCCCTCCTTCCCCGCTGCTGTTTGTTTGTTTCCATTTTGCCTCTGTAGCCCTGATGCTGTACGTACTGTTCTCTTTCTCTTTCTCTGTTTTGCTTATGCTCTCCTCGCTCTCTCCCCCGAGACCCGTCTTGTTTATTTTGCCGTCTTGCACATCTTTCTCTCCGCGCGGCAGCCGGCGTAATCTCTCTTTCAAATATTTGTTTCTTCCGTCGGAGGCTCCGTCTCCTCCTTCTTCTTCTCCTTCTTCCTCCTTGCGGCCGCTTCCTCGACGTCCCTGCAATCTTAACTGAGCCGCAGCCACTTTTACACTTGCCACCTTCAATACAAATCTATTCCCAACCTTTCCCCCCCGGCAGCTCCAGGAGCCGTAATTTGGCTCCAGAGGAAAAAAAAAAATTCTCAGAAATGACTTATGTGGGTCTACCGTCGACGATTTCCCTCTCCCCCTCCTCCCTCCTCCCCACCCCAAAAAAACAGGCCGGGATTCTTTCCTTTTTTACCTGTTTCCTGTCACACTCGCCGGACGCTGGAAAAGGCGGATGATGGATTGCCAGGAGACGCGTGCAGCCCCGGAAAGTAATTACCAACTTTGCCTGGGGGTGGAAATTTAGGAGATAAGCCCTTTCTGGATGGTCCAGGTGGACACAGATGAGACACAGAGTGAAGGTCAGGATGCTGCTCCTCCACCAGAGCCGCGCTATTATAATGAGGCCACCAGGTATACGACTATCATTTCAATGACACCAGCAAAACAACACGAGGGGGGGAACAGCCGGCGCTCCGGGAGGAAGTGTCCCTGCTCCGACTCCGGAGCTGGAGGTGCTTAAAAGGACCCAAACCGGCGGCCATATTTACTCAGGGCTCATTAGGCTCGGGGCCTGATATTCGGTTACCAATATTACAGGTACCTATCCAAGTTATTAGTCATTAGTATGACACTAATGTGACCGAGTTAAAAACTCAAATTTACCCAACTAACAGACTGACAAACAAAAACAAAATAAATAAGTAAATAAATAAATAATGAAATAAATAAATAAATGAATGAATAAATGAATAATGAAAATAAATAAATAAATAAATAAATAAATAATAAAAATGAATGAATGAATGAATGAATAAATAAATAAACCAATAAATAAATAATAAAAAATAAATAAATAATGAAAAAAATGAATAAATAAATGAATAAAAAAAATGAATAAATAAATAATGAAAATAAATAAATAAATAAATCATGAAAATAGATAAATAAATAAATAAATAAATAAGGGATCCTAATTTGCTAATTCTTTATGAAAACAAAATGATGCAAATAATAAAAAGTGATCGTGCACCCGATGCT